>CM062811.1:597856445-598153945 GCA_031772625.1 Pinus tabuliformis | reverse complement strand
TGGAACTTCACAATAACCTATACAAGAAACCAGCACACCAGTTATAGGGTCTTCTAAGGGCAAGGAAGTGGTAGGCACGGAGCAGCAAGCAATGACTGATCAGCAGGGGAAAAATCCTCCGGTCCAAACCAAAGCAGTGGAGATTCCTGCATTACAAACTCCTCTAAATGAGGAAAAAGGAAAAAAAAGAGACAGAGAAGAGGACACACCCATCAGTAGACCTATAGAACAACCGGGTGCAAAAAGGCAAAGACTCAGTCCTCTGTCCGAAGAGGAAATCATTGAAGAAACAACTGAAAGTTTAAGAGGTGAGAGGGTTACCCAATAGACTTCCCTAGTAGTGGACACATCAACTAGCTCACACAGGCAGGAGTTAGAAAGGCAGCATAGTGTGGAAGTTTCATCCACTAGGCCACCAAGTAAGCAGACCTCTGACATCAAAAGAACATTCACAAAGATAAATTCTAGAAATGATCCACTAAGGCTGCAGATTTACAATCAATATCTTAAGATGGCCCACACAAAATATTAAAGATTGATGTCTGCCTTTGACATTAAGGAGGGAAAAATGATCATGAGTTATTTCAAGCCCAAGGTGCAGCAACCACAATTAGTAGCTGATTAGATCAGGACAAATCTGGAGGTCTTGGCCAAGAACATTCATGAAATAGACCAGATTGAGCTGCACAAACAGACTGGAGAGATGGTTTACTCCACACTAGCTTATAAAGCTATGTTAGCTCATAAATTGCAAAACTCCTTGAACAACACCTCTGCTCAGTTGGATTTAGAGAAATCTTCTTCTCTAGCAAAGGACAACAGGATCAAATCCTTGGAGGACATCATCATTGAACTAGGACATGATCCCAAGGATGCCAAAGGCATAAAGGCAATAATGAGGAAGAAGGAAAAGGAAATTGCTACATTCAGAAAACAACTCAAAATGCCTTCTTCCATGCATCCACAGACTGCAGATGTTGTACAACAAAAATCTAAAGAAGACATGATGGACCTTCTCATGAGACTGAATGAGAGATTGAGTGAGACAGAGCGGGCATTGGAGAAAGCTCTACAAGAAAAGCAAGGAGAGTCGACCTCCCAGCCACTTGAAGTAGCTCCAATAGTTACTACTACCCCCTACACACTTATAACAGTAGTGCCTCCCACTGTCTCGGCATTAACAGCAGAGATCACCAAAGGTACCCCAGCGACAGCACCAGGCAGCAGTACAGGCATGAGCACAGAGCAATTAATAAAAGCCATAGAGGAATTGAAACTCCAAGTGTCAGAATTGAAGCAAGTCAAAGAAAAATTAGCAAAAGTTGAACAAAGGTATGATAAATCCAAGATGAATGTGGCAGAGAAAACAAGGGAGATCAAAACATTGGAAAACAAAGTGAGAGCATTAGAAACAGACCTCTCTCTGCATAAACCTCTAGCAGAAATCAGGGGAATTTTGTGGACCAACATCACTCAATCCCTTAGTGATGTGTGGAGGTCTATCTAAACTATTTATGAGTAGATTGACTTGATAAGAGTGGCCAAAGTGGAGATTCAAAAAACAAGAGCCTTATTGGGACAGATGCCTGAGCAAGCTAACCGACTAATACATTTTTTGAACACCAAGACCAGTGAAGAACTGGAAGCACTGGAAATTAGAGACAGAACATGCACCATTCTAGACATCAAGAGAGTTCTAACCATGAGAACTCTAATGCAAAATTTGGACAGAAGATGCCAGGACATGCAGGTAGAGATTGATTCTTTCACAGAAAAGTTTACAGTCCTGCATCAAAAAGGTTTGCCAAGTCCTTTGGGAAGTAATGATCATCTGATGAAACACAAGGACTATGTACATAAATTGAATACATATGTTGTTGACCAAACTAATGCATCATCAAGTACTTCAGGAGAAAGAGCACTTCCATCTGGCCAGTCCCTCTATGATAGCCTGGAAAATTTGTTCTACATAGAGCATGAGGTGAAGCATCTCTTCACCATCCCACCTAATTTCTTCAGGTATACAGAGACTGACGAAACTCTGAGGAAGTTGCAGAGGCATAAATTACCAGGACTAGACTGGTGGCAAAGTATGTTAGAAATTCTATAAACTTATCTTTGGTATCCATGGTCAAGTTGAAAATTTTGGACCATCTACATAATGCAGAGAATATAATGTGGAGAACAAAAATGAATCACAGTCATGCAGGTCAAAGAGCATCACATCAGGGTTAAAGAAAGTCCAGCCAAGGTAGAATAACCAACATAAAGGATTACTAGAAGACGGTCGGGAACCGACTTGCAACACTTACCTCCAGGGCCTCTCATAAAGACGGAACAACCAGCGCAACATGAATTTATTCCATCTATTTCATTGTCTTCGTGTTTTCGAGACTATCTGTCTCTATCTGTGTAAAAGAAGCATTAATTGTCATCAGATATTATTTCTATCAGATATTTTGTAAGATATCTTGACAATTTTGTATAAATACCCCCCAGACGAAGTATTAGGGTTTGGTTGGTTGGTGGTGTATGTTCATAGTTTTGACTGTAATACTGAAGAATTTTGGAATAAAAAGGCTGCTGGAACCATTTTTGTCTGGCTTACTGAATGAGAAATTGCTGCTAAGGATCATGCTATATAATTCTTGAATAATTTTATGGATTAATAAGTCCCTTCTAACTTGTGTTTTACAGTTTCTATGTTTTATTATCTATGTTTCATGATCTGAATAATAGAGAAAAAGAATAACTCAGAATTTGATTTATTGCACTCTGTGTTCAGTCTCTGCTATTATCAATGTTTTCTTCAGAATTAGAATAAACAGTGAATTCTTAATTGCTCCTGTTTCCCCTGATTCTTCCATCTTGAATATTTGCTAAGGAATTCTTAACTGCTCCTTAAGAGTACTCAACCATTTTCCCTCTGTCAACATGATGAAGGATTCTTAGTTTCCCTTCACCCGTTGACTCCATTCCACCTGATTCCAGCCTATAAATTGTTCCATATCTGAATACCTTGCTCCGTGATACCTCCTCTATTAAGAAACCTAATCCAAGAAGCTATCCTCCTTTGACTCCATCATGCCCAATGGACTCAAACTTTTCAATTTTACCTCACTATTCTATTGAATCCCCATCCCTCCAACCAAAACTTAAAACAAAACCCTTGTACTTCATAACTAGCCTAACACATATCAAAACAAAGTTAAATCATAAAGAGAGAGCCCTCTCTGGGTACAGATTGGCTAGAATCTGTATCTAAATAATTGGTCTGTGGTTACCTCGGTCGTATTCCCTTTCTTACAACTTTTGGGAACAACTTGAGTGATAACATCATTGGCAACTCCACTGGGGATCTGAATAATTCTTTGTTATTGTTGTGTATTTCAAAAGATACAGGTGGAGCCTGAAGTTGGCCAGACAACCTTTGAAACTGCTTTTGCTATGCAATTGCAAGAGTAAATAAACGCTGCTTCAGTCTATCTCCAATCTAGTTTATGCATTAAAAAATTGTCCCAAATACTTGATTAGTTCCTCTTTTTTCAGGAAGTCTTTAGGAAAAATAAAAAACACTTACATTTAAAACTTCCTATAAGATACTGTTAAAGTTGTACTGCTATAAATATTTCAAGAAAAACCAAAACATACTCAGAAGCTGGCTCCAAAGAAAAAGATCCGTTACACCAGATTAAATCTTGATCCAAATCCCCCACCTATCTTTGAAAATCCTAATCTGATTCCTAAGAACCTTAGAAGCCAGTAGAGCCAAGAACATTCTGCTAGTTCACACCTTGACACACATCAGTAGAACCCTATCCAATCTGAGCTTACTCCTGGAAAAACACAAATCCATTTTGCCATTGCTGCAACTTCTTCAAGCTCACCATCAACACCTCAAACCCTCCTTTCCACTCCTCCATCCACAACTTACATTTCCACTGTTATCCCTGCTCTTCCAACTGTTACACTTATCTCTGCAAACATGGCAAACCGATATGCTCCCATGCAATTACCTACAAATCTAGGGGCTATGCCTCAAGATTATCAAAGAAAAATCACTTATTTTGATGGTACTGGCACTTACACAGCTCAACAACATACCAAGAAAATGTCTGATTATTTCGAAAACTATGAGATTGATGATGATGATGTTAGAATGAAAGTCTCTGTCCAAATATTAACAGGAGATGTTAGAACCTGGTTTAGAGCACTCCCTGCTAACGCTATTGTTGACCTAGAAGCTCTTTATCACACCTTCTTGAACAGATGGGAAAAGAATAAAGACCCTCTCCACATTTTATCAGAATATGAAAACTTGAAAAGAGGCCCACAAGAAACTGTTCAAGGTTACTGCACCAGATTTAACAATGTATACAGTTTTATTCCTCAGAATCTCAGACCTCCTCTAGATTTGTCCTTAATTAAATTCCCTGAGGCATTTGATTCTGATATGGCCCAGCTTAGGGAAAGAGCTCCTCGAAGCCTAGAATACATGCAGAGTATATCTTTTAGCGTTGAGGCCAACTTGATTTCCAAACTAGCTCGAGCTAGAGCTGAAAGAAGGATACCCATCAAAGAAGAACCTTCTGCATTTAAGCAAAAATTAGATTCTATAATCAAAGGAATGGATAGACTTGGTGATAGAGTAGTAACAATTGAGAGGAAATCCCCTTGGGATGGTCAACCAAACAATACTGGGAGAAATCCAAACTTTAGAAAAAATCAGAACTCTAATACTGGAAAGGCTGGCCCTGACCAAAACATTATACCTCCATTCCAAGAAAACTATGCTGAAGCTTCAACTTCTAGCGAACTAATAGAAGATACTCAAATTAACTTAATGGGTCTCAATAGTGAACAAAAAATTTTCTTGACCCAAGAAGACCAAGAAGCTCATACTCTTAATCAATTCCAACTCCAGTTAGGTGAGTCATTCGATTTTAGGGAGGGATATGACACAACCATCTATCAAGTTCACAAGCAATATAATCTGAGGAGCAGAAGGATAGATATTCCTGAAACTAATAAATAGAAGCATATTAAACAATCTAGCAAAGCTAAAATCAAGAACCCTCCTATACAAACCCCTCCTAAAACAATTCCTAACCCAAATCATCTAATAGTTGAAGATATATCAGATGATCAAGAACCTTACACACAACCTTCAACTTACATTCCTTCCAAAGAGACTCTGGAAGAACTCCCAGAAATTGACATAGAAACAGCTTCAGCCCATAACAACACTCCTGAAAAAGGAAAAAGCACAGAAAATGCAGCAGAAAAGGAAAATCTCACTGCCCGAAATGCAAAAATACAAACAAAAAAAACTTTTAACCTTGAGACCGAAATAGGCAAATTAAAGATAGCCATTCCATTGTCAGAATTAGCTAAGCATGATGTTTACAGAGATCAAATCAGCATATCACTTTAGATTTCAGAAAACAAAGATGCAGTAAATGTCCTTGATGACCAACCAGAATTAATTTTTGGCCCGGAGGTAAATGGCAAATCAGTAGATGGAGGTGTTCCTCCTTTCTATGTAAGTCTGAACATTCACGATAAAATACTTCATAATGCAATGTTTGATTCTGGAGCTTCTCATAATTTAATGCCCAAATCTGTAATGGAGAAGTTGGACCTAGATATCACTAGTCCATACAAAGACTTGTTCTCTTTTGATTCAAGCCAGGTAAGATGTCTAGGATTGATCAAAGATTTATGTGTATCATTAGTTCAATACCCTGCCAAGAAAATTTTAATGGATGTAGTGGTAGCTGATATTCCGCCAAAATATGGCATGTTGTTGTCTAGATCTTAGGATGCAAAGCTCCAGGGATCTTTACAATTGGACATGTCCTATGCTACTATTTCAGTATTTGGTTAGCCAAAGAGATTGTACCGAGAAACATCAATGAAATACATTGTCAGCACCCATGAGAAACCCCAGAATTTTCCCATCTATTTCATGCATTCTGACATGGATTCTTTCATCCTATACAATGTTTAAATTTGTCCTCCAACAGATGTCAAAGCTTTCACATTAGAACAAGAGAAAATCGAAAATGAAAAATATAGTGTTCAAACTCAAGAAATTTCTAAAATAATTGATATAACAGACACTCAAGAGAAACTAGATGAAACTAAAAATCCAGATTTCCCTAGTAAACAAATTTCCAAGACTCCTGATACTAACTATGAACATGAGATCCTATGGTTTTTGGAATTTAGTCAATAAAGTAGGAGCAGGAGCAGGAATTTGGGTATACAATCTAGCAAATGATCATGCTGAAGGGCATGCTTACATATTAAACTTCAAATGTACCAATAATATGGTGGAATATGAAGCCCTCTTGCTAGGACTTAAACTGATCAAAAATTTAGGGGCAGTCAAGATATCAGTTTTAGGAGACTCTGATTTAGTCATTCAACAAATGAAAGGGAACTTCCTCACAAATGGCCCAAGATTAAGAGCTTACAGAGGGGCAGCAACTGAGATCCTCAATACATTTCTTGAAACTCAGCTTGCCAAAATTCCAAGGAAACATAATTTACATGCTCATAGTTTGGCAACATTTGCCAGCACTTGTAAATAGCCATTTGAACCCAATCATCAGTTTACAGCTAAAATTAAACACAGGCCAACTATACCAGACAATGTAAAGAATAGGCAAGTGTTTGACAATGATACTCAGATTAACAATTTCTTGACCCTAAAAGAAGAATTTTCCAGCACTAATATGGACACAGACACTGTTTGTGAAGTTGGTCGAATAGTCAAAATTGAAACACACATTTCAGCAGAAACTGCAACATAAATGCTTCACCCAATGAAATTTACCAAGGAAGAGTTGCAAAAGCTTAAATAAATAGACATTGATGAAACTATTGGAGGAGAATCTAATGTCATTAATTTAAAAGATAATTATTTTCCCACAGGATTAACTCCTTTGGAATATTTATTTGATTCTAATGATATCCCAAGGAAACCCAAAATGCAGCCTCTAAACGTAGACATTGAGGACTGTAACATAGGAACCGAACAAAATCCTAAAATGATAAAGTTGTCCAAAAGTTTGCCCCCTGACCAAAAGCTTAAATATGTTGAACTGTTCAAGGAATTCCAGGACATTTTTACATGGAGCTATGAATATCTCAAATCTTATGATACCTCTGTGATTCAACATACAATACCCCTCAAACAAAATCAGAAACCTTTCAAGAAAAAACTCAGAAGGGTCAACCCTGTACTACTCCCTTTAATTGAAAAAGAAGTTAAAAGAATGTATCATGAATGGATAATTGCACCTATCAGGTTTTCAGAATGGGTGTCCAATTTAGTGCCCACTAGGAAGAAGATAGGAGAAATAAGACTGTGTGTTGATTTAAGGAATCTAAATAAGGTTTCCTTGAAAGACCAATACCCCTTACCTAAGATGGACCACATTTTACAAAGGGTTGTAGGCGCCTCTAGAATTTCACTACTGGATGGGTTTTCAGGTTTCAACCAGATTTTAGTTCATCCTGATGATCAGGAAAAGATTGCTTTTACAATCCCATGGGGAAATTTCAAATATGTGAAAATGCCATTTGGACTCAAGAATGCAGGTGCAACCTTCCAACGTGTAATGGACATAGCTTTTGCTAAAGAAATCCATGATTTTCTAGTCATATACCTTGATGATCTTACTGTGTTTTCCAAATTAGATGAGCAGCATTTAGATCATCTGAGACAAGTATTTTTAACATGCAGAAAATATGCTATATCACTAAATCCCAAGAAGTCATTATTTGGCCTAGAGGAAGGTAAACTGTTAGGGAATATAATCTCCAAAGATGACATTAAAATTGATCCTGATAGAATAGAAGCCATTTTGCAAATACCCCATCCCAGAAATATCAAAGAACTTCAAGCTTTCCTGGGAAAATCAACCTTTTAAGAAGATTCATACCTAACTTGGCTGAGCTAATCAGATTGTTGAATAATATGCTAAAAAAATATTCCAAGGTTAGATGGAGAGTAGAAGCTAAACAAGCATTTGAAGAAATCAAAATAGCTTTGACCAAAACACCAATCCTTACAAGCCCAAAATTTGACAGAGACTTCATAATCTTCTCATTTGCATCAGAACATACTATTGCTGCTATTTTACTACAGAAAGATGATCAAGGATGTGAAAAACCTATAGCATTTTTCAGTAAAGCACTGAGGGATGCACCACTAAAATACCCAATCATGGAAAAACAGGCTTATGCACTTGTGAAAGCCATCAAAGATTTCAGACTCTACATATTATACTCTCATATAATAGCTTATGTGTCGAGCACTATTGTCAAAGATATCCTGACCCAAGAAGGGATTGAAGGCAAAAGAGGTAAATGGATCGCTACTATATTAGAGTATGATATTGAAATAAAACCTACAAGGCTTATAAAAGGACAGGGATTGGCTAAACTCATGGCTGAAACTAATTGCCAAGCCCTGGACATCAATGAACTGGATAATGAATAGGAGATGGCGACTCCACAAATTAGCCAGGCCTTCTTACAATCACCTTGGTATGCTAATATATGCTATGTACTATTAAACCTGTAGGCTCCTCCAGGGTTATTCAGAGCAAAGAAAAGGTCCTTAAAAATGAAAGCTTCCAAATTTTGTATTTTAGATGGTGCTCTTTTTTGGAAAAATCATGAGGGTATTCTATTAAATTGTCTAATAAAAGATGAAACTGACAAGGTACTCAAAGAATTTCATGCAGGAGACTGTGGTGGACATTTGTACTAGAAATCAACTGTTGACAAAATTCTAAGGGCTGGATTTTACTAGCCAACCCTGTTTGCTGATGTCAAAAAGTTTGTTATTACTTGCCATAAATGTCAAATTTTTGAAGGCAAGAGGAAACTTTTACCTCTACCCCTTAAACCAATTTTCGCTAAAAGACCATTTCAATAATGTGGTTTAGAATTTATTGGGGAAATCCATCCTCCTTCTTCGGGCCAACATAAATGGATGCTGACTGCTATAGACTGTTTCAACAAATGGATAGAAGCCATCCCTTGCAGACAAGCCAATGATTCAGTGATCATTCAATTCTTAGAAACCAACATCTTGTCCAGATCTGGTTGTCCTAAAAAAATTATAACTGATAATGCTGTTGCTTTCAAATCCAAGAGAGTGATCAGTTTCTGTCACAAGTACCATA
This sequence comes from Pinus tabuliformis, assembly GCA_031772625.1. Taxonomy (NCBI): domain Eukaryota; kingdom Viridiplantae; phylum Streptophyta; class Pinopsida; order Pinales; family Pinaceae; genus Pinus; species Pinus tabuliformis. The sequence continues at coordinate 598,144,742 of CM062811.1, read as the reverse complement.
TTACCTTAGGCCATTCCACAACATATTACCCTCAAGGTAATGGTCTAGCTGAGTCCTCCAATAAAATCTTGATCAATATTATTAAGAAAGTATTGGAAGAAAACAAGAAAAACTGGCATAAGAAACTTACTAATGCATTATGGGCAGACAGATTAACTACTAAGAGATCCATTGGAACTAGTCCCTATGAGCTTGTCTATGGTATGGAAGCTGCATTTCCCTCCTCCTTGGGAATGCCTGTAACGAAATTACTGCAAGAAGTTCAAGTGGAACCCAATGACATTCAAAGAAGAATAAATCAGACTATACATTTGCAGCAAACTAGAGAAGAGGTATATCGAAGATCTCAAGTGCTACAAGAAAAACTCAAGAAGATATTTGATAAGAGGAGTAAGGCAAAAGATCTTTTCTTAGGAGACAAAGTGTTGAAATGGGATTCCAGAAGAGAAGATAAAGGAAAACATGAGAAGTTTGACTTCTTATGGAAGGGACCTTTTATTATTCAGGCCTCACAAGGAAACAATACCTACTTTTTGAAAGGCATGGATGGTACAGAAGCAGAAGAAGGACCAGTTAATGGTCAGATGCTGAAACACTATCTTGATCTAGTTTGTTGATATATTAGGACTCTAACTTGTACATAAGGAAGTTCAGTTTCTGTAGTTTATTACAGTAATAAGAATAGGAAGGAATGTGCAAAAAATTTTGAGGAACAGTCAAGGAACTTTACCACTTTTTTTTTTTGTTGCCTCATTTTTTAGTTTATTAGAAATTGTAGAAGAAGACTTGGGAGGTGAAAACATGAGAACAAACATTCAAACAAAATATCCAAAATAGAGGTGCAATTGTTTGAATCAGCTCATCAGAAATGTGTATATTTTACATGGTCCTCTGTACAGTTTTGTTTACTCACAGCAAAGGAAGGTTTTAGAATGTAGCAAGAATTGTACATAAGGCCATCTAACCTATTGTTATTGACTTTTTACTAGGAAAATCCATCCCCAAGTGGAGCCAGTGTTATGCTCCTATACCAATAGGTGTCATATTTCATGATTGACTGGTTAAAATCCTTAAATGTTCATCCTTTCCCTGCTATACAGGTTTCCATATTGAAAAAATAAAAAAATAAAAAAATGTAAAGAGGGTATACCCTAAAAGAAAAATCAAAGGGTAAAAAGAATGAGATGGTAAAAATAAAAAATGAAATAAATGAACCCCAAAGAAAAATGACCAGGAAAGTGTGCAAGTCCAAATGCCACTACTATTTCATGTTCTGTAAATAGAGTTTCATGAGCAGTTTGTTGAACTTCATGCTGCAGTTGATGAATGGTCAAACGGCTTAAATCTCGGCCAGTTCAAGTTTGAATTTCCTGCTTTAGAGATAGAAAATAAAATCTGTCCAAACTACTCAAACTTGGCAGATAAATAGATAGGTAGAGAAGCAAAGGAGCTCAACTGTTAAACCTGAGCTCTTGGATGTGATAAGGATAGATCTAGATAGGATTGCAGTCAAAAGAAAAGAAGAGAATGAGGGTTTGCCAGTCCAAGTGCACCCAAAGAAAAAGAAGAAAAAATGTTAGGTACACTACGCTGGGTAGGTAGTTTTGATGTTACAGATAGAAACTTGTGATTGATCTTGTCTCTCAGAATGATTAAATCTTATTTCTATCACTAGTACTATGGCAGAAGCATGACTAACTCCCCTCCATCCTTTCTCCAAATCATCTGATAATTCCCTCAGAGATATTGAGATCTGCTCAATATCCTTAAATCACTCCATCTCATTTCATGAAAAAGGCCTAAGTCAAACCACATTCTCACTTTCGGCAAAGAAGTCACATTTCTTGTGTAAAACCCTTTTCATTCCCTAAGCCTAAGTTTTTAAACTCTATAACTTAGCACTCTTCTTGAACACAATTCACATATTAACTGTTAACATGATAGTATTAAATCCCTTATAAATTCCCCTTCCCCCGTATTAATATAACTATACAATAAAACCCCATGTATTAATATTCCCCGCCCTGGTTTAAATATAAACCATATCACTGTTTAACATTGGGAATTTATAAGTTCACCTGGAACTTATTAAACAACCCTCCCCACACACAATTTTAAAAGTTAATTAACATTTGGTTAATTAATAAGTGTAATCACCCTGCCAACCAATCAAATAAGTCTCGAAACCATTAGAAAGCATTGAATATGAGCGGGCCCCCACGCATTAACCACCCCTCATCTCCGTGAAGCGCCCATCATCTGATCCCTGCTCGTTCATCCAACGGCCGATGCACATATCGCGACCCCTTTTTCATCCAACCGTTAACTCTCGGGGGGCTGGCGGTATTGCTGCCGTACCAGGGACACGCGTCGCCATCCCGCCATGCTCGCGGCGCTCCCCACCAAAACCACTGTGGCCCATAAGCGGTGCTGGCCAAAACTGCTTACCACCCTCCCGCTGACCCCGCCCGCTGACGTCATTACCATGTCACTGCCACATCATCCTCTCATATGCCCACATCATGACAAAACGTCACATCCTGATGACATCATCCGACCAAAAAGCGCCAAAAGCCCTGCGAAAGCCTAATTTTGTTTAAAAAATCGAGAAAATGTCATTTTCACCCATTTTCATTCATTTTTCTCTGCAAAACTGTTTCATGAAAACTATGTCCAAGAAACTACTCAAGCATACAATTCACCACCTGGCCAAACAAATTCCAGCATCCTGCTTCGCAGCTCGTCGATTAACCTGCAATTGCACTGTTCACCTCTAAAATATAGGTATTTACCCTGTTTTCACTTCCTGAATCGGTAATTTCATTTTTTCCTCTGTGAATTTTACCCAAAGAGCCAAATTCAAGCTAAATTCAGTCCATAACTCTCAGAAAAGACACCCAGAACTGCTCTTTCACCTATTTTTCCACAAAAACTCAACCTCCAGTTTGAAAACATAGCAAACAAACTTGGAAGCCCCTGTGGCCCCCAATGTCACGCCCCTCAATGCACCTCATAAAGACCAGGATTGGTTGCCTTTGGCTGACAGAGATTTTCAAATTAAGGAGTTATCTGGCGACATGAACCGTCTCCAAGAATTTTGCCAAATTAAGAATAGCCATCTGAGCAACTCTGCTATCTTTGGAATATGGGAATCTAATCTTCCCAGGTATTACCTTCCCTCAGTCAATGTGTTCCCAAATATTATCCACCGATGCTATGCCAATTATGACCCTATCAGTAAAGCAGTTATGACCCCATCCCAAATTGTTCTCTTCTACACAACTGCTGAATCTATCAATGAGATGTTACACTTCCATCCAGCTCAGCCCCTTGCTCCTCTATCCATGGGATTTTTACTTGATCAAGGCTCTCAATTGCCCATTGCAGAAATAACCCAGATTGCTAAATTATTCATGAAGCCAGATTGCCAGCCCCAAGGCCCACCTCCCTATGTACATGCCTATTTTACTGAAACAGGCAAGCTTATTCTTGACACAAAAACCTTTATCTTGGGATTCAAAACCAGTGAATTTGTTGATGAGACCAACTTAGTTATGTTGTCAATGTTTACCCAGGACAACCCCCTGCTATTAAATATGATTATGCCTCTTTCATTGCCAATAAAATCAATGAGAAATTCATAAGTTTGGAAAGAGAAGGAGTCTTCAAGTACACCTAATTCATATACCACCTTCTGCTATATTATCAACCAGACAGGTTTTTATTTCCCATCAGGAAATTGGATTCCAAAGGAGAGAGGAGGTCTATGATTTTTTGGACCTCAGTCTTCCACAATGTTTGTGAATCCCCTTATACCTACTGTGAATTCATTGACTGGTTTATACATCCAGCCTCCACTCTATTGATAGGAGCATATCCTCCTAGGCTTTCTGGTGATATGAGGAAAATTTTGCAGCTGTCCAAATAGTACAAGATAGTTGACTGGTACCTCTACCAGAATCACACTGAAATTAGGATATATGGATGTCAATTATGCCCTTACAAGCTGCCCAAATATGTGCCCATGAGACTATTTGCACTGGAGTATTTCGTGCAACTTATCAATGCAGTTTTAACTCACTTTTACAATGTAAAGAAAAAGGCTCATATGAGAATAAGAAACCAGTTAGGCCCTTCTATCATTAACAAGAGGGAGGCATGGGAAGACGCTGATAAGATATTAGGGGAAGACCTTAAATTGAAGAAAAGTTTCTGGTGGGTGCCATATGACCCAAATAGCATTATAAGTGATATAAAAGTGAGAAACAGGCTATCAGCTTACATACATCATATGATCCCTGAAGTAGAACAATTTGCTAATCAGGATGGGTGGGTAGAGGGTACATTAATAGAAGAACTTACTCAGCAAGAAAAGATGGAACAAGCTATGAAAGATCTTGAAAAGACCCTTGACCTGGACTCTTTTGGACAGGTATCTTTCAAGCTGCCTCAGCAAACCGGAGTGGGTACATCCTCTGCTGGAACTTCACAGCAACCTATACAAGAAACCACCACACTAGTTACAGGGTCTTCTAAGGGCAAAAAAGTGGCAGGCACGGAGCAGCAATAAATGACTGATCAGTAGGGGCAAAATCCTCCGGTCCAAACCAAAGTAGCGGAGATTCCTACATTACAAACTCCTCTAAATGAGGAAAAAGGCAAGAAAAGAGACAAAGAAGAGGCCACACCCATTAGTGGACCTGTAGAACAGCCGGGTGCAAAAAGGAAAAGACTCGGTCCTCTGTCAGAAGAGGAAATCATTGAAGAAACAACTGAAAGATTAAGAGGTGAGAGGGTTACCCAGCAGACTTCCCCGGTAGTGGACACATCAACTAGCTCACACAGGCAGGAGTTAGAAAGGTAGCATAGTTTGGAAGTTTCATCCACTAGGCCACCAAGTAAGCAGACCTCTGACATCAAAAGAACATACACAGAGATAAAGGCTAGAAATGATCCACTAAGGCTGCAGATTTACAATCAATATCTTAAGATGGCCCCCACAAAATAGCAAATATTGATGTCTGCCTATGACATTAAGGAGGGCAAAATGATGATGAGCTATTTCAAGCCCAAGGTGCAGCAACCACAACCAATAGCTGATTATATCAGGACAAATATGGAGGCCTTGGCCAAGGATATTCATCCAATAGACCAGATTGAGATGCACAAACAGACTGGAGAGATGGTTTACTCCACACTAGCTGATAAAGATATGTTAGCTCATAAATTGCAAAAATCCTTTAACAACACCTCTGCTCAGTTGGATTTAGAGAAAGCTTCTTCTCTATCAAAGGACAATAGGATCAAATCCTTGGAGGACATCATCATTGAACTGGGACATGATCCCAAGGATGCCAAAGGCGTAAAGGCACTAATGAGGAAGAAGGAAGAGGACATTGCTGCATTGAGAAAATAGCTCAAAATGCCTCCTTCCATGCATCCACAGACTGCAAATGTTGTACAACAAAAATCTGAAGATGACATGATGGACCTGCTCATGAGACTGAATGAGAGATTGAGTGAGACAGAGCAGGCATTGGAGAAAGCTCTACAAGAAAAGCAGGGAGAGTCGACCTCCCAGCCACCTGAAGTAGCTCCAATAGTTACTACTGCCCCCTCCACACTTATAACAGTAGTGCCTCCCACTGTCCCGACATCAACAACAGGGATAACCACAGGTACCGCAGCAACAGCACCAGGCAGAAGTACAGGCATGAGCACAGAGCAATTAATAAAAGCCATGTAGGAATTGAAACTCCAAGTGTCAGAGTTGAAGCAAGTCAAAGAAAAATTGGCAAAATTTGAACAAAGTTATGATAAATCCAAGATGAATGTGGCAGAGAAAACAAGGGAGATCAAAACATTGGAAAACAAAGTGAGACAATTAGAAAATGACCTCTCTCTACATAAACCTCTAGCAGAAATCAAGGGAATTTTGTGGACCAACATTACTCAATCCCTTAGTGATGTGTGCAGGTCTATCCAAACTATTCACGAGTAGATTGACTTGATAAGAGTGGCCCAAATGGAGATTCGAAAAACAAGAGCCTTATTGGGACAGATGCCTGAGCAAGCTAACCGACTAATACATTTTTTGAACACCAAAACCAGTGAAGAACTGGAAGCACTGGACATTAGAGACAGAATAGGCACCATTGTAGACATCAATAGAGTTATAACCATGAGAAATCTAATGCAAAATTTGGACAAAAGATGCCAGGACATGCAGGTAGAGATTTATTCTTTCACAAAAAAGTTTACAGTCCTACATCAAAAAGGGTTTTCAAGTCCTTTGGGATGTAATGATCGTCTGATGAAACACAAGGACTATGTACATAAATTGAATACATATGTTGTTGACCAAACTAATGCATCATCAAGTACTTCAGGAGAAAGAGCACTTCCATCTAGCTAGTCCCTCTATGACAGCCTGGAAAATTTGTTCTACATAGAGCATGAGGTGAAGCATCTCTTCACCATCCCACCTAATTTCTTCAGGTACACAGAGACTGAAGAAACTCTGAGGAAGCTGTAGAGACATAAATTACCAGGACTAGAGTGGTGGAAAAGTATGTTAGAAATTCTATAAACTTATCTTTGGTATCCGTGGTCAAGTTGAAAATTTTGGACCATCTACATAATGCGGAGAACATAATGTGGAGAACAGAAATGAATCACAGTCATGCAGGACAGAGTGCATCACATCAGAGTTAAAGAAAGTCCGGCCAAGGCAGAATAACCAGCACAAAGGATCAGTAGAAGACGGCTGAGAACCGACTTGCAGCACCTACCTCCAGCGCCTCTGATAAAGACGGAACAACCAGCGCAGCATGAATTTATTACATCTATTTATTGTGTCCCTGTTTTCGAGACTGTCTGTCTCTATCTATGTAAAAGAAGCATTAAATGTCATCAAATATTATTTCTATCAGATATTTTGTAAGATATCTGGACATTTTTGTATAAATACCCCCCCAGACGAAGTATTAGGGGTTGGTTGGTTAGTGGTGGATGTTCATAGTTTTGACTATAATACTAAAGAATTTTGGAATAAAAAGGTTGTTGGAACCATTTTTGTCCGGCTTACTGAATGAGAAATTGCTGCTAAGGATCATGCTACAGAATTCTTGAATCATCTTATGGATCAATTTAAGTCCCTTCTAACTTGTGTTTTACAGTTTCTATGTTTTATCATCTATGTTTCATGATCTGAATAATAGAGAAAAAGAATAACTCAGAATTTGCTTTATTGCACTCTGTGTTCAGTCTCTGTTATTATCAATGTTTTCTTCAGAATTAGAATAAACAGTGAATTCTTAATTGCTCCCGTTTCCCCCGATTCTTCCATATTGAATATTTGCTAAGGAATTCTTAACTGCTCCTTAACAGTACTCATCCATTTTCCCTCTGTCAACATGATGAAGGATTCTTAGTTTCCCTTCACCCATTGACTCCATTCCACCTGGTTCCAACCTATAAATTGTTCCATATCTGAATACCTTGCTCTATGATACCTCCTCTGTAAAGAAACCTAATCTAGGAAGCTATCCTCCTTTGACTCCATCATGCCCAATGGATTGAAACTTTTCAGTTTTACCTCACTATTCTATTGAATCCCCATCCCTCCAACCAAAACTTAAAAAAAAAACCTTGTACTTCATAACTAGCCTAACACATATAAAAACAAAGTTAAATCATAAAGAGAGATCCCTCTCTGGGTACAGATTGGCTAGAATCTGTATCTAAAAGATTTGTCTGTGGTTACCTCTGCCGTATTCCATTTCTTACAACTTTTGGGAATAGCCTGAGTGATAACACTAGGGAAACACAAGGGAGCACTAGGACAAACTAATGCATGCAAATGAACAAATAAGAGTTTGTGATGGGAAGTGTCAATGAGTTACAGATGTACTGAGGGAGTAACAAGGTATGGTAGGTAGTGCTAAGGCATGCTAGAGGCCAGGGAAACATGCCAAGATATGCCAAGTGGTAGGGTGTGCCAATGCATGCCAGGGAGTGTTACGAAGTGCCAAAGAAACAAAAAGGATCACTAGTTTCAAATACATGGAAATGAATGAATAAGAGTGTGTGACAGGGTGTGTTAGTGAGTTCTAGGTGTGGTAAGGAGGGAGTGACAAGATATGTTAGGTAGTGCCAAGGAATGCTAGAGTTCCAGGGAAACATGCCAAGATGTGCTAGGTGCAAGGGTGTGTCAATGTGTGCCATCGAATGTTAGGGAGTGTCATAGAAAAACAATGGAGAACTAGTTCAAAATGCATGGAAATGAATAGATAAGAGTGTGTGATAGGGAATGTCAATGAGTTCCAAGTGTTCTAAGGAGGGAGTGACAAGGTTATATGTTAGGAAGTGCCAAGGCATGCTAGAGTTCCAAGGCATGTCAGGGAGTGCTAGGGTGTGCTAGGGAGTGTAAAGCATGCCAAGAAATGTAGGGGATGCTAACATGTGCCACATAGTGCTAAGGGATTGTTAGACGTGTCAGGTGTTATGGCATGTCAAGATGTAAACTATGTTTCTTAGTTTTTTTATGGCTATGGTTGGATGTGAGCCTTGACTAGGTAACTTGTTAAGTGGGATGAGTTGAGATTGGACATGAGTAGCCTAAGATTTGTTATAAGAAGTTCTTAGGTGAACAACGCATAGTCTAGTTGTAGTAACTATAACTAGGTTAAGTTGTTGTAGTCGAGGCAGGACTTTGTTGGGTTCCCAAGTCTAAAAAAAAGTAAGGGTAGTTGTGAGGGCATGATAGCTAAGGAGTGTTAGGGCATGCTAAGGTATGAAAAGGCATGCTAACACATGGAAGACAGTGTCAATGGATGTTGAGGAGTGTTAGGAAGTGTTAGGGGAACACAAGGGAGAACTAGGTCAAAATGCTTGGAAATGAAGGAATAAGAGTGTGTGCCAAGGAGTGTTAGTGAATTCAAAGTGTCCCAAGGATAAAGTGTTTCAGGATAATTTCATAATAGGAGTTGCAGAAGGCAAGCCTATGGTTGTGATAAGGTGTGGACAAAGAAATTTCAGAGAAAGGGAGACTTTGTGTTGGGCACAATATTGTTTTTCTAATGAATTGGTTGGGTTCCCAAGTCACAAAACAAGTAAGGCTATCTATGAGGGCATGAAAACTAGGGAGTGCCAAGGTGTTCTAGGAAATGTAAGGTTCCTAAGTTGTGGAAAAATGTAATGCTAGTTTTGAGGGAATGATTGCCAAGGTGTGTTAGTGTTACACAACATTTTGTCACTATCCCTGTACTCCCCATTCCTTAATCCTGGAGGACCTCTACAGTGAACCCTACATGCTTTCTCTTCATGAAGAAACTCCCATTATGTCCCTCTTCATGAGCAAAACAATTTTATTTTGCACCATTTCCCCAAAAACTTTTGTTTTGCCCAGTTTACAAGACTGATGTTAATGGCCCTTGTCCCCCTCATGTTGATATGTAGGGATTAACACTGTCCCTAGCACTGACTAGAGCGATTGAGATTTTTTCCAGTCACATCGGTCCTCTTATGGAAAGTTTTTTAAATAAAAAGCCGAAGCTTCCAACTCTAGAAGCTTTGTAACAAAAGTTTCGTAAATGGTTTGGCCGGATGGGGTCAAGGATGTCAGTTTGGGCTCCTTTCCCCCATAATGATGGAACTACCTCAAGGGATAAGACCTCCTCCCATGAGAAGAGGATCCATATCCCATCCATTTATCCTATATAAACCTCCCTTTTTCCCAAGCACATGCTAGTGTTAATGTTGATGTGCTAGTGCTAATTAAGTTTGGAGTAAATAGAAGGCTATTCATAGGTGTAGCTCTCTAGTTATGTGAGGGAGAAGTGTGAATTTGGTTTAGTGTGAAGCATAAAGGGAAGAGCCTTAAAAATATTATTGTTGAGGCCATCATGGAATGCTAGCAGAGGTGTGTGGGAACCTAGTTTTGTCATAGGAGAATGGAAATGTCAAGACAATGGTTATAATCTCTTCTTGATTCAATATATATGCAACTATCAATTGATTTCCTACATGATTTGTCATATTACATGTTCATGGCTTAATGTTTTTTGACTTGTTAAGTAGGTTGAGTTACAATTTGTCTATTATCACAGTTGTTGTTTACCATTGTTTACTTCTTTCAGGTGTTTGAATACGGAAGCAAGAGATAGTTGGAGTGAGAAAGTAAGGACATCATCAAACGGGATACGCGTACTAAGAGGTAAGCCCTTTTAATTGGTTATAACCTAAGGAAATATTCCATAGAATGTATTAGTTGTGGCTAGACCCATTATCACGCTAGAGGAATTTGTTTGTGTCTGCACTTATAATTTGACTTCACCACAAATTGGCGACCATACTGGGGAACCAATCCTTCTGTTTGTCTTAGATTTCATGATTTCGTGTGATCTTTTCTAGTTCCACTTTTTCCCTTTGGTTATGTTTCTTTTCTCCTACTTAATGGTCTAAGTTTGAAATTCACAGTAGCAGATCTGGTCCCTATTTCAATTTTTTTTTTCTTGGCTCCGTCGCTCAGTGCGCTTAATCCGGTGACAGTCACACTGATCAGCGCGATATGCTGAGAAATAATTGCGCCAACTAGCCTCTGGCGCTTGTTTTCAATTAGCCAGTCGCACCGATCCCTATAAGTGAAGATTAAGTTTTGTCCCCAATATTGGCCAGTGTGTTTTTCTCTCATGATTTCTACCCCGTAAGCCTTTTATACCATTTTCTCCCTGACTAGAAATATGCTTTTCATTTGGTTTTGTTTGCTTGTTGGCTTGTCATCTTTCTTCTTGATTTCTTGAGTCATTGGATGGTCAGTGACACTAGGGCATCTAGATTGTCATCTATTCAGCTGATTTTGAACTCAGTGAGTTGAGTTGTAGGTGTACTTACTCCTTGCATTTCGTTTGTGGTCCTTCTACGATTTTGACCTCCATTACACAAGTTTGAAAAGTTTTTTTTTGCTTGTCTAAACGTTTCTTTTACGGCATGGATTACATTGCTTGTCTTGTTGTTGGTAAATTTGGTGCTTCATTACTCTGAATGAGTCTCTGTTTTCACGTTTTCATTTGCTTGAAGTTCTAATTGTCTCGAAGTTCTTTCATTGAAGTGTTGTATGCGAAAAATTCATTTCGTTGTTTCATGAAAAAGTATGAAATTCTAGTTTGTTGCATCATTATGCTACAATAGTCAACATCATTAAGAACTAGGATTGCATTGGGATTTGAAAAGGAAAAGAACTCTTTTTTCTTTTGAAAGGACTATTAGAAACACACTTGTTAGGAAATTAGGAATTGGAATGCATTTTTCATCAGTTTATTTTTTCGAAAAGCGAAGTAGTGAAAGATCAATTTTCTTTCAGTTGCTTGGTTGTTTGCATTTGATTGTGTAGTTTCTACCCTCTCTAGTGTAGGAAATTCATCGAATTGAAAGCGTATTATCTCATTTAGTTTCATTTAAGGTTTTTGAGTCGCATTGTTAAGGCCTGAAAACTGAAACATAACTCAAGATAAAGTTTAAAATGAATTCAATTAACCTAAGGTGCATTTGACATCTAATGATCATATCTAGAAGGTCTAGGCTAGAGATGTGTTCTGATCTCTTTAAACCTAGCAGCTGTCGTTAGCTTCGGCATTAGACAATGCTAGTATAGATTTGTGCTCCTCGTACCATCGAGTATATAATGGGAGACCCCTCTAGGCTACAATCCTTTATCCTTAGGAAGCCAAGTCGGCTGCCTTGCAAACGTGATACACCGAACCCAACATTCGGGGAGATTTCCTGCTCGTACTTCTCGGTTCACCAGGAGGTATTCTATAGTTCATGATTTCCTGGTAATCCTGGTTACCTAGATCATCCAAAGGAGTCATTTGATCTTTTTGAATTGTTAAACTTAAAAGATAATTCGATCGCTTGTCCTTTCGAGCTCGTTTCCTATCGAAACTGATAGAGTCATCTTTGTTTCTTTCTTGACTCTTAAAAAATGAAAGAATAACAGTCTTTTTATGCATCTTAATAATTGATAGCCCATGATCCGATAACATCCTATTAGTATTTTCTAGGCCAAATCGTGAGTTTCCTTTAAAGAACATTTTAAAGCCTTGAAGTTCATTTTTTTTTCGACTAAGACAAGGTCATCGTGGCTGAACCATCTGGTTCACCTAGTTCCTCTTCCTCTCCTCCATCTAAAGGATTGACTGAGGAGTCATTTCCTAATGTCCCAGAGTCACTTGAGGGCCAATGTGTTGAACTCAGAATTGTTCTGAGCATCCAACCTTTGTCATCTCGTCTTCTGCCTACTTTAGATACCGGGTCATCTGCTGATCTTGGCCTAGAATCTCTAGACAATCCCTTTTAAACAACTGAGAATTCATCAACCACTGATGGTCAGCTTGGACTGGTTATCTGTCCTATGAATCGTCTGTTTGACCCTGTTGTGATATCGCCATAGTGTCCTTACAGTCCGTATAACCAGCTGGGTGTTCCTTCGGAATTATCCCCTTGCACTTCTTCAGCCATTTGTCCTCGTTTGTTCTCGGATATGGAACTCGAAGGTAATGCTCCAGTCACCTCTCCAGAGGAGTTAGAAGTTTCTACTCCACACACTGTCGAGGAGGAAGAACATCCTTTTCCTCCTGAAGGTTTCCCCTATACAGGGGGAATTCCCACCGGTTTACCGCCCAACTATGTGTCTTTGGTACAGTTGGTTTCAGGTACACCTAGTGCCTCATCACTTTACCATAACCCTGTTTGGGAGTCAGGTGCCATGCCTACTTCAGTTCCATTCATCGTGGACATGACATACCAACATTCTTTTACCTCAATCCCAGTGCAACCCACCATTTCGAACCCCCTTGTATCATCTGTGCCAGTCACCCATCTGGTCCAACCGGCAGTTTTGAGTAATGTCAAGTTGTTAGTTCCTCCATCTCTCTAGCAAGTGGAAAAGTTGTGCCACTGCTTGGGGGGCAATCCTGAATGCTTCTATCATGTCAGGTGCCACCAATGTGAGTGGCTCACAAGCTCACCTGCTTGGTATGAACCAACCTTCTTCTGGTGTTATTCACAACCCTGCTGATCCTACTGGTTCAAGCAATGTCCAGTAACAACAGGTTCAAAATCTCGTTTATCCGTGTGGGTCAAACAATGTCTAATATTAGCAGCACTATGAGGATCAGGTCCAATACCAAACTCCTTATGTTCCATATGGTTCTCAAGGAATGGTTAATCAACCTTATACCCTTCAGTCTAGGTAATACATTTAGCCTAGCTCATTCACTTTCAAGGGTGGCTATGGCTAGATTCAGTTTGGAAAATCTTTTGAACCCTTGTAACAACAAGGAAAACCTCTAAAACAACAAGGGAAACCTTTGTTACCACAAGGGAAACCTTTTTTGCAGCAAGGGCTATCCACGCAATAGCAAGGGAAAATGATCCTGCAGTAAGGTAAGCTGCAACAACCACAGGGTAAACCCTTGCAACAGTTGCATCAAACTGTAGCATAGAAGATGCAATATGCTCCGCAAACCTCATAGTCCATGTCCTCATAGGGCCAACCTCTGCAGCCACAGGGACAAATTTTGCAGCCACAAGGCCAACCCTTGCAGCAGCAAAACCAACCCATGTAGTAACAACCCTTGTATACATATCAGCAGGGTCAACCCATGCAAGGGAAAGGCTAGGGTCAAGTCTTGCAGCAGCAGGCCCAAAATCCTAATGTCCTAGGTCAACAGGTTCAGAATCCTTCTGGCCAAGGGCACTAGGTACAAAATCCTAATGCCCTAGGTCAACAGGTTCAAAATCCTTTTGGTCAAGCGCAGCAAGTACATAATCCCTATGTCCAAGGGCAGCAAGTGTATCAACCTTCTGCCCAAGGACACCAAATCCAAAATCCTCTTGTTCAGGGACAACAGGCTCACTACTGGTATTTTCAAGGACAACAGGTCTAGTATCCATATGTCCAAGGTGAACAGGTTGAACAACTGTTTAATCTGTACGTTGCTTATCAGCTACGTATGACTGGACAGTTCCAAGGTATTCAAGGTCAAAATCTTCCCTATGGTTAAGGTAACCCACATTGGGGGAAGCATCAGATGCCATATGGAAAAAATCCCCCACTGTGGGGTCAAAATCCTTACCAGCAAGGATGGGCTCCTCCAAAGTTTGATGGGAAAGAAAAAGAAGATCCTCAAGCCCACGTGATGACATATCACCTCTGGTGCTCTTCTAACTCTTACATTGATGATTCCATTCGTCTCTGTCTTTTCCAACAAACCCTCATAGGCGTTGCAGCCAAGTGGTACATCGAGCTTCCTCAAAGTACTTACCATGACTTTAACTCTTTAGCCATGTCTTTCTGCATGCATTTCAGATGTCGGTTCGCTATGAAATTGGCACCTATTTGCTCACATCGCTTAAGCAAAATACTATGACACACATCTCTGATCACATCCATGAATGGAGATGTAAACGCTTCCTCACCAAAGTTGTGATTGTTGATCAGTTGCTCACTAAATGGTTCACTAAATCATTTGTGGCCCCAATTGCTCGCGATATAGCTATGGGTGGATGCGTTATTGAAGAGCAAGCCATTGCTCATGCCCAGTACTTGGATCTAATTTAGTCTTATTCCGGGACTTTGTATGAGTTATTAACTGATGCTCCATGGCCATCATCCAATCCCACGACATCAAAGTCACAAGTTGTACCTCCTGTCGATGGAGTTATTGGTTTAGTATCCCAGACCCCCACTAAATCTTCTTCCAAACAGAAGTCAGTCTTGAATACTATTCCTAGTAGTTCTTCCCAGAATCCTCCTAGCCCTGGTAAAACTTTAGAGGTCCATGCTGTCCAGTCTACCACAGTGGAAAAATCCTCGAAAGGTTAAGAAAAAGGCAAAGGCAAGGGTAAAGCCGATGGCCCAAAATAGGGTCCTCCCAAACCATCTGCTGGTGAATCTCCACAACAAAAACCTAAGTATCTCTCCCTCATTTGTGAGGAATATCACTACACTAAGGATTGTCCCCAATGATCTAAACTTAGTCCTCTACTCAAAGGGTCCCCCGCTATCCTCAAAGATCCATTTCCATCTCAACAAACCCAAATGGTAGACCAACCTCAATCATCTGATTCCTCAAGATCTCAAGTGTTCATGATGAGCGTGCCTATTAATGTGGCTACTAGATCGAAAGATTACCAAACTCCTTCTCCGACAGCTGGGAAAGAGAAAGAAGCCACCCCTTCTTCTTCTACCCCAAGTTCTGGCCCTCTTCATATCAAGCACTCTAACCCTGATTCCACTATATGGCCACCCTCTCGAGGTGTGCTAAGGAAATCCTCGTACAATCCTAACACCCAAGCCACTCAAAACTATAATATTGTTGAGGATTTGGCCCAGGCATAGTCAACTATGTTTGTTGTAGAGGTGCTCAAAAGCTACCCATCGAAATGGAAATATTTGCTATTAGCTATCCGGGGTATCGATCCCACCGATTTCAATTTGATATGTTTTGATTTAGAGAACCATGTTCCACACCTCCCCATCAGATTGTCTTTCTCATTCAGGTAATCATCAATGAGAAGACCATCCATAGGACTGTCATCGATGAAGGTGCTTCCACCTGCATCATGTAAATCACATGTTGGAAGGCTATTGGTTCTCTTGCTTTGAACTAATATTCTAACACTTTGGAAACTTTCGACAGGTGTGACTCACAAACCTTCAGTGTCTTACCTAACCTTGCCATTACCATGGAAGTCAAGACAGTGCAAGTTGAGGTAGAGATCATTGATGCCAGTCTCAATTACAATCTTCTACTCAGCGGGAGCTGGACCCATGATATGCATGTTGTAGCCTCCTCCCTATTTCGTGTGATTCATTTTCCCCATCAAGGGAAGATCACTGTTGACCAATTGTCTTTCTTTTCCTCTTCCTCTTCGGATGGCAATGTCCATATGTCAAGAACATTGGTGCTCCCTATGAGAGTGTGGGGGCAAGTCTTTTTAAAGATTTTGCCTTAATGGGAATTTTTCCACTCCCACCTCCTCATGTTGCCTTTGTCAACATTGTCTCAGTCAGATCTAATCCTTGGGTCATACCTTCACCAGATCTTGTTGATACCTGGGGCGAGGTTATGCCACTTAGTCCTGCCGAAATTAATTACATGGAAATTCTTTCAAATTTGAGTTCCATAGCCTCTGATTCTTCTTTTTTGAAGACCTCTCTTGATACGTATTCTCAATCCCCATGGCTGGGCACTTTGGAATCCCTTGATCCCTTAGCCGAGACCTTCCTTACTGATGAAGATATCACGGTGGTCACGTCTCTCAAGGAACCACCTTGGACCGATACTCATCATCATTCCTCGTTCTTACCTCGCTCGACGGTCATGTCTATTGGTCTCGAAGTGTCTTCTTCACTGCTTATTGCTGTGTCAATTTATCTTGACATGATCAAGTAATTTCAAATGAGGGCACCTTTATCCCTTCATGGATTCAGGATTTTTCAGCCTCCCTAGGTTTTCACCAATTGCCTATTATTGCAATGGTATTCCCATCTGACTCGTAACCCTCCCTTACCTAGGGGGCATGGGGCCAATGCCTTATATGAGTTCCATTCCATTATTTGGCCGAGTCGATGCTTACTCGTCATGGCAACGGTAAAACTCCAATGTCCCTCTGTGTTGATCGCTTACCAGAGTTCGCGCATGGATTCTCTCAAGAAGTATTATGCTTAGGTCATCTTGCATGGTTACTTGTGTACATTAGTGTGTCATTAATTTTTTTATAGTGTGGTTTGGTGTGTTAATTTTCAAACAGCTTTCATGTTTACTATGTTTCCCTTTCTTTGTAGATGTCTGTGACTCCTCACTTCAGTTTCACTGATGGTGCTTGCCGTAGTACCCAAAAACTATCATTTGTGGCATGGGCTATCTATGACCTTAATGTTGAGTTAATTGACCTTCAAGGTATCTGTTTAGGTCATACAACTAACAACATTGCTGAATACAGTGCGGTCATCGAACTATTGTCAGAATCCATTGCTCTTGACATTCAAGAGTTGATTGTCAACCTGGATTCACAGCTTGTCGTCCTTCAAATCAAGGAGAAATATTCTGTCAAAAACCCTCAAATATTGAGAATGTATCTCCTTTTTCATCTACTGGAAAGAGATTTTGATTACATTACATATCATCATATTCCTAGGTGTATGAATACATTGACAGATGCATTAACTAATTATGTGTTGGATAGACATTTACAAAACATGTGAAAAAATAGAACAAACCATTTGTACCATAGTGAGCAAGAAAATACAGCATATATATATGGTGAAAATGTTTGATACATCAAAACCTCAAAAAATAATATGTGTGTCCAAAATAACATTAGCGGCTCACAGGCCTCATATATCTATGGTGCGCAAGCCTAAAAAAATGTAAGTGCTAGACCTAGGAGCTAGTTAGCATGGTGATCATGGTAGCATGATACAGCTCGTGCAACACGATCAACAGTCGGTGGATTTGATCCAACATTGCCACTGTGTGCCTCTGGTACTAGCGAGGAATGTCTCCCACCCGAGCATACTCTGGGATACCACAAGTCAACCCCTGAAGGTTCCTCATGATTTCCTCCTCATTGTCACTCCCCTCCGGATAAGGAGTGACAACATCAATCAGGTGGATGATGCACCTGGCTATTGGGGACACCAGCACGCTGCTCTTGTCCAATGTCTTCATTAACAAGAGAAATGTTATAAACACATATGTGCCAAAAAAAATTAAAAAATCTCAATTTTTTTTTTTTTTTTTTACCTTCATCGTCAAAATCCTCTCCATCTAGTAGCAACATGTCCGAATCTCCACGGAATTCGGTGCCATTGTATGGGGAGTCCTCCACGACAATCTTCTATCCTCATAGCCATGAAAAGAATGCAGGTATGTACGACATGTGCTGGCTCCTAGTGATCCTGGGCATCAAACTACTTGAGCGGGGCATTCATGGGTCGTGTGGCATGGGAGGATATATCTAAGTCAATTGGTACTAGAACAGTGGCATCCGTTCCAAGAAAAAGGTCACTAGTACAGATCCAAAGCAAAATTGCTTCAAATTCCCCGCCTTAGCTTTGGTCAGCTGGTGCTTTACGTTGATCTTCATGGCCTTTGCCTAGTTGAAGATCGCAGGTGTTGTATAGTCGATAGCATATAGGAACTTCAAATTGTTGGTCTCATGCACTGCCTAGGACCCCGCCACTCTGTTGATAGTCAACAGAAGCACTCTTAGTGTCAAATCCTGAACAGTGGAAATCTCAATCTTCCCACTCTTGGATTTGAGGGCCTCAGGAAAATGTTCAGAAAACAACGACGATATGCTTTCCCCAATTAGTCATGGCTCGTACAAGTTGACTCCTTCCCCTCTTAAGGACAATCCTGTGATGAAATATATATCTAAAATTTCTAAGTCCAGCTCCTAGTCACCAATGACGAATATTTCCCGATTTATGTCCCAGAGACTAATCTGGTACCAAAGCAATTTAAGTTGGGCCTGCATCCCTGGTATGAGAAATAATTTTAGGAGCCCACAATCCCTCAAAGCCTCCGGGCAATTTGGATCATTCAGTGCCTGGGAGTCTACATATTCATGTTCCCGTTCTTTCCAATCTACCATTTTTAGCGATTCTTTCCTACAAAAGCCATAGATTTGGGTCAACAATCATGCTTCGCCCATAAATTTCAAATTTCAATGGTGGTTTTGTGAGGAAATAGGGTTTTTCTGTATTCACGGTGCTGGCACACCTATTTTAAAAATAGTTGTGCCGATGGCGCCATAGTCTTTGTTAATTACCCTCGGCCGGCGCGATTCCATGCCTAGAAGTTGAGTTGATCGAGGGCGAAAATATTTTGATAAAAACCCCTTCAAAAAACCTAAAAATGGCTACAAAAGGAAGAAAAGACATGAAAATGGAGCTCAGGGCCTTAGCTCTTACCTATAACTGGTGGCTCGGCGAATGACCTCCCAGATCTCCCACAATCTGCTATGGAACAATTAGGGCAAAAGTGAGTAAAAAGTCTTCACAACAAGGTAAAATGGTAAATGGTAATAATATATTTACTTTTCTCCTTTTGATTCAGTTTTTCATGAAAATATTAGGTTTTGTAAATATTTTAACCTATTTTTCCTCAAGAATTGGATAATGCACTTTACCTTTTCGTGAAGTGACAGGTGATGGATGTTCAACAATGATGACGAGCCGTGTTTCAACTCTTTTCTCGACTTGTTGAGCTCATATGAAAATATCGCCGAGTATTTTTCCCTTTTTGACTCGTAAAAGAGAATAAAATGGGGGGTTCAATTTCAAGCTCTTTTCTGACCCTTTTAAGTGAAAAGATAGCCAAGACCTTATCATTTCAAACTCGTTAATGGATGTGAAACATCATGTGGCTAGTATAAGTTTACCCCTTTTTCGGGTTGGGATGCACTATTTATGAAAAAGGTACTCCTCGACTGAAATGGTCAGGTAGTTCTCTCTAGTATCGTTTTCTACCTTTTTAGGCCCGAGAGACACAAACATATGAAAGGGATGATGTGAAGTTTTCTCTTACTTATTTTTTTCAAACTCTCTAAACATGAAAAGATACTGAGTTACATCTTTTTCAGACTCGTTAAAATATTAAACAACATCGGATTCGTCACCATGACGAACATGAGCTTTTCCTTCCTAGGGCTCATTAAACTTACTAGGTCGGATTCGTCAGAAGGATGAACTTACAGTGCAAGCATATGTTATCCCCTTCAATCTTGCAATTAAAAAATAATTGGGGTACCTGCCACAAATGGTGGGGGAAAATTTGGAAATCCAATCAGTTGTGTCGGCAACTTACTCTTGAACATGACACTTTTTTCTTTGTGTCAAGCTGGGATATCCTCCTTTGTATTGTTGACCTTCCTGGGTTGGGCCAATCATTTTTTCCTTCCATTTGATCTCTGTCACATCATCATGACCACCGATCCTATGGATCCAAAAGCTGCCAAACTTCCAGTTTTGTTGCTGATATGTTCAAGAGTTGTCCTTTTGTAGTTACATTTACCTCTGATTCTCTCTATCATCCAAAATCATTTTGCATCCTTTTGTCTCGTGTCGATGATGTGGGATTCATTATGGCCCTCCTTCGACATGGTCACTTCTTGTCGACTTCATCTCATTATTCAGGAATTTGACCGAGAGACTCCCTTCTGTTACCTTAGAGCTTGCATGCCCTAATGGAAAGTTCTTCACACTCGACAACAAGTTCACATCATTGGCTTTCGATCGAGTGATTTCATGGGTATTCGACTTCAATTCCTTCATTCACATTCAGTGGATTGTGATGATAGTACCTTGAGGACCATTGTAATTATTGGTGGTTTCTCTTGCTCTTGTTAACAATTTACATCATTGACTGGTAATCAAGCGACTTTCTAGCATGTTCGATGTCACCACAACTATTCACATGTTAGAATTTGTACTTTGATCGGGTCATGTTGGAGCGCAAGACCCTGGACTAAGATCACAAAATTCCAGGTGGCGAAGTGATGTTACATGGTTATTTTGATATACATGTCTCTTTCAGATGGATGGCTGTGACCTTACCATGAGTTATCATATGTGATTCTTCTCATTATTGGATGGTTGCGACCATACCTTTGTTTCATTTATGATTCTCTTTGACAGATGGTCGCGCCCATGCCTAGATCCATTTACATGATCATTCTCTATATTGTTGCGTCCATGCCATGATTCATCTATCATTTGACAAAGATCTCAATTATGTATATGTGTATGAACTTTCTTGCAGGTTTTCCGACTACAGACTATGGTTCCCCACATTGATTCATAAAGCATTTCATCCCTCACTCTAGTTCGGCCTTCACGCTTTAAGGGGAATCTGTTACACAACATTTTGTCACTATCCTTGTAGTCCTCGTTCCTTGATCCTGGAGGACCTCTACAATGAACCCTACATGCTTTCCCTTCATGAATAATCTCTCAATATGTCCCTCTTTATGAGCAGAACAATTCCCTTTTGCACCATTTCCCCAAAAAATTCTGTTTTTCCCAGTTTACAAGACCGACGTTGATCGCCCTTGTCCCCTTGCACCGATATTCAAGGATTAAAACTATCCCTAGCACTGATCGGAGTGAGTGAGTTATGTTCCAGTCGTGCTGATCCTCTTATGGAAAGTTTTTTAAATAAGGAGCCAAAATTTCCAGCTCTAGAAGCTTTGTAATGGAAGTCTAGTAAATGGTTTGTCTGGATGGGGTCAAGGATATCAGTTTGGGCTCCTTTCTCCTATAATGATGGAACTACCTCAGGGGATAAGACCTCCTCCCATGAGAAGAGGATCCATCTCCCATCCATTGATCCTATATAAACCTCCCTTTTTCCCAAGCATAAGCTATTGTTAATGTTGGTGTGTTAGTGCTAATTAAGTTTGGAGTAAACAACAAGCTATTCATAGTTGTAGCTCTCTAGTTGTGTGAGGGAGAAGTGTGAATTTGGTTTAGTGTGAAGCCTAAAGGAAAGTGCCTTAAAACTATTATTGTTGAGTCCATCATGGAACACTAGCAGAGGTGTGTGGGAACTTGATTTATCGGAGGAGAATAGAAACGTCAAGACAATGGTTTTAATCTCTTCTTGATTCAATATATATGTAGCTATCGATTGATTTCCTACATGATTTATCATCTTATATGTTCATGGCTTAATGTTTATTGACTTGTTAAGTAGGTTGAATTACAATTTCTCTATTATCACGGTTTTTGTTTGTTGTTGTTTACGTGTTTCAGGTGTTTGAAGAAGGAAGCGAGAGATATATGGAGTGAGCAAGCAAGGACATCATCAAACGAGATAAGCGTACTACGAGGTAGGCCCTCTTAATTGGTTCTAACCTAAGGAAATCTTCCATAGAATGTATTAGTTGTGACTAGACCCATTATTGGGATAGAGGAATTTGTTTGTGTCCACACTTATAATTTTACTTCACCATAGGTAGGGAATGATAGGGCATGCTAACATGTGTGATATAGTGCAAAGGCATGTCAAACAAGCTAAGATGTGCCAAGTGCTAAGGCATGCCAAGATGTGCAAGGGTGTGACAATGCATGCCAGGGACTGTCAAGGAAACAAAAGGGAGAAAAAATTTAAACTACAAGGAAATTAACACATAATAGGGTTAATAAGTCATCAATTTACCTTTTCCACGAGGGGCATGCTAGGCACACCAACACTAGGTGCCAATAGGTGATAACTGCCAAGTGTCAGTACATTCTAAGTTCCAAATATTCCTCTGTTTCTTTTCATCTAGTTTATAATAATTTATCTCAAATAACTTTAATATTAAACCATTCCAAATCATACCAAGTCATCTCAACACATGCCAAACATGTTAATACTTGCCAAGTGCCAACACGTGCCAATATGTTTCAGGGAGTGTCATGAATGCTATGAAGTGGAAGAGCATGTTGAAGAGTGCTAAGGTGTGCTAGAGAGTACCAATGCATGCAGAGGAGTGTTAGGGAGTACTAGGACAACACAAGGGAGCACTAGGTCAAAATGCATGGAATTGAATGAATATGAGGGTGTGTCAAGGAGTGTGAATGAGTGTTAGCTATCATGGCAAGGAGGGAGTGACAAGGTATGCTAAGAACTGGTAAAGCATGCCAGGGAATATCAGGGTAGGTCAAGAAGTTCTAGAGTGTGCTAGGTATTTCCGTGGTGTGCTAACATGTGCCAAATAGTGCCAGGGCATGCAAAGAGATGCCAGGTTCTAATACATGCTAGGATGTGTAGGGTGCTAAAGTATGCCAATATTCATCAAGGAGTTTGAAGGCAATAAAAGGAATAATTAAGAAAAAATGCAAGGAAATGAACACATAAGAGGGTTAATAAGTGTAGACTTTATATTTTTGATAAGGGGCATGCTAGGCACACTAATAATAGGTTCCAATACATTCCAAGTGCCAATGTGTGCCAAGTGCTAATGTACGTCAATGGAATATTATGCCAAGTTGTTCCAGGGCATGCTAGGGACTACAGGGCATGCCAAAATGTGCTTGGGAGTCCTAATCATGGAAATATGTTGTAGGTACAAATATGTTCTAGGTACAAAGATGTTCCAAGACATGCGAGGTGCGAAGGAATGTTAGTGTGTGCCAAAGAACATTAAGGTGTGTCATGAGTGTTGAGGATTGCTAGGTATATCTCATTAATAGAATTGACAGAGCTTGATTATGTATTAAATAATATAGTTCCTACACACACTAGTGGAATTTTATCTAAATGGAATTTTCTAGATAATAAACCTAATAGAGATGAATCATGTGTTGACTCATAGGAAAACTATATTCTTATTACTTGAGGGAAATGATACACACTAATTACCTCTTAACAAATTGACTGACTCTAACCACTATGGCCTTGGAAACATAATGAAAAGGGCTCCACAACAATCATCTTATATCATTATATTTTGACAAAAAATATAGTAACGGGTACATAGCGTCATCAAAAAATCATTGGAATGATCAATTATGATGAACATTTTTTGACCGTCACCAAAAGTAACCAAAAAGAGCATTGGTGAGGGTCAATAAAAGATTGTCACTAAGAGTGTCACCAAAGAGAGAATTAGTGATGGACATTTAACAACCCTCACCAAAAGTCTCATCAAAGAGAGAATTAGTGACGGGATTTTAACGACCCTCACCAAAAGTGTCATTGAAAATGGCTTTGGTGACAAAACTTAAAGGACCATCACTATATACACTTACAACAATGTTTTTTTTACTGTCACCATATGCGACATTGGTGATGGACCTTAAAGGTCCGTCACAGGCATGACCCTCACCAATGACCTTTTTTCTTGTAGTGACTGGTTGTGGTCCACGTAGTGATGCTACAGTCTTGGCTTCCCATTTCTATTACGTTATATGGTGATGAATCCTTTGAAACCAACTTCACTATGAAACTAGGAGTAAATTATTTACTATAAAAATACCAATATAGAAATGAATGAGATAAGAGTAGAAAGACAAATAAATTACAATTAAAGAGATAACAGATTATTGCAGGTTACTTACTGCAACAGACATACAATGCATTGAGACCAAAAGTTTCCTGGGAAGTATCCAATTCATCCCTTAAGAATACACCCTAAAAATGTGTGCAGGATGGTCAACTTGGCCATTGTAAGTTACAACAAGCTGTAGCTAATGGAGTGACCTTAAATAATGTGCCAAGGTACCAACTAGGGGAGCACTCCTTCGATCTAGGTGATTCATCACTAATCATAAATGTAAATCAATTACAATTTTAAAATAGCAAAGGAAGCTAATGATCTTTCTCCAATGACCCAACTATATCTCCATACTATCACCCATATCACTACTAGTAAATCAACATACTCCCAGTAGACCAGGGTGAGCTAATGCATACTTTCCAAGGAAGTAGCAAATTCATCCCTTAAGTAGACACCCTAAAAGTGTGTGCAGGATGGTCAAAGTGTCTATTGTAAGTTACAACAAGCTCTAGCAAATGGAGTGACCTTAAATAATGTGCTAAGGTGCCAACTAGGGGAGCACTACTTCGATCTAGGTGATTCATCACTCATCCTAAATGAAAACCAATTACAAGCTCAAAATAGCAAAGGCAGCTAAGGATCTTTCTACAATCACCCAACTATCTCTCCAAGAATATAAAACAATGGTTAAGGGTACAATAAATAAACTTAGGTTACTATAACTACCCCCCCAATAAATTCGTCAACCACAAAATAAAAAATAAAACAATTACATTTGTTAGGAAATGAAGCAACCTAGGATTGTGTGCCAAGTGGAATCCCCTTCAAAACATACCTCTTGGCCATGGAAAGGAATTTCGCCCTAAAAAATGAGGCCCAATGTATTTTAGGCAATACAATACTTCTCTAGAATAGATCCCTCTTTGTACAAACAAATCAGATGAAGGTGAACACAAGGAATAATACATTACTTGTTGGTTGTTTATTTTCAAATCTACACTTAACTCTTTCTTAATTTGACGAGTATCACATTCGATAAGGGGATATACTAAATAATGAAAATGGATTCCATTTTTTTTTCTTGAATAGAAATAGTATTATGCCAAATATGCCTCAAAACCTTGCATCACATCACCAACTAAGACTACCCATCATATATCATAATAGTTGTAGAGGATAATGTTCCTATCATGAATAAACCACACCATGAGGAAGTACTTATGTGTTCTTTTAAATTCATAGGAATTCTGGTATGAGAGTGGACCATCCTTGAAATATGAGAGAACTAAGATAAACTCATTAGTTCTTCCAATGTTGTTGCTAGGTGTCCTGCAGTAAAAAGGGTCTTTTTCACCTCTATTTACCCTACATCAAAGAGTGTACTCAGTTTGAGGCGGTCATTTGTTAGAGTAATGCTAGTAGTATAGTGCTCTAAATACAAGAGTAAACGGATGCTTGAAATAAGATCTACTTACAGAAAAGAACCTTAAAACTCAAATCATGCACTCAGAAAACTATAGCAATTTATCAGTCAAGGGTACAGTAATGGTAAATCATCCCTCTGTAAACTGATGTAATTAAAGACAATCAAGGAAAAGATCATCAATCTGGGAGCTAGACAACAAATGTCAATGCTCACTACAGTCTTAGATCGTTATGCACACCAAAGAAATGATAATATAAATGACAGGAAATGGAACAACAACTAGTCTTATGAACAAGATTGAACAACAAAACTTTAGTCTACGGAAATAAATGCAGCAATTGTATCCTACAGGAATTAGATAACAATCTTTACTCTAAAGATAAATCGGATAGCAAACAGGAATGGAACGACAATGAAGAGAGATGAAATATAGAACAGCAATTAGAATCAAATATAAGTGTACAATGAATATCACACACTGCACGATTAATATTAAAAGGAACAGTAATTTGACTTCGATACAGAAAGTATAAATCTCAGTTATAAAGAATAAAGATTGTAATTCATAATGGAACAACAATGTCAGTTGAATAATAATCGCGATTAAGTGTAAACCATGGATAAATACAGTAATACCGACTTGTGAATGTTACAACACGGTTACTCTGTCATTGAACAACAATAGCATTCTACAAGGAACAACAATATTATATCAATGGTTAAAGGAACAATAATGCGTTAGAAAGTCAGAATGAACAATACAACATTCCTGTTACAAAGAACAACATTACTCAGTTGAGCATAAAAAAAATATAACAGAACCGTGGAGTAAAATAGCAATACACATGATATTACTGAACAGAGCTAATAATTAAAACCACACACGAATTAGAAATAATGGTACAAGAGCAAGTGTTCCACCAGGACCTGGCCCTTAGCCTCCAGGGACACACCGCTTGAGATTATTCCAGAATCAAAGATGGGATAGCAACTGGATTTATATTAAAACATTAAAACAGAGTTACAGTGGATCTCTCTTCAACGAGAGTCGATGATCAAAGTTTCAAATACAAAGGAGAATTACATAAAAAAATAACAAGTCGTCCCCCGAGCTAGCAGTGCTGCCCCTTCTTATAATAGCTGAGCGGAGATATCAATGATACAAAAACCATTAAGATAGCGATCCCTCAGGATCGTTTGATCCTGAGGGATTTTCCAAACTATTTATCTTTAGCTATCCTCTTGTTCTCTTGCGCTGATTTGATATCTCCTTTTCTCTTTCTTGGCTAATACGCTCCAATTTGGATCGCCTTGTTTGCATGCGGTTCCCTGCCAAAGGGGCAGTAGTTAACTTTGTTCTGTCTTTTCCTTTGGGACAACAATCTTCCGTTTTCTCTTTTTCATGCATAAGCAAAGGGAAATTATTAGTTATTTTGTGTTGCATACAAATCCCTTTGTCATAATTTCTTATTATCTACCTAGTTTATGATGCAAAGAGGTTATGAGTTTTAAAGAAAAGATGACAAAATAAACAATAATAACATACCTTCTCTAGTACTCAACACACCCCCTTTCTTACCCTTTTTCATGCCCTCATGAAAACATTGTAGTTGATATGCAAAGCAGTGAGAGAGTAGGCCGGAGACGGGATATCATGAGGTGGTTTACAGCCATGATGCCTAGCTAGGTGTTCAAAAAGATGTCCAGTCTGACCCTCAGGCATTTCATAAAAGGCTTGGTATCCTGATGCAGGGTGCCAAATAACCAGACTGCGGAACCTATAGCCTAACCAAGATGGTCCTTCTCTCAAAATAAGGTCACCATAAAGACCCAAGCGATTAACAGCTAGCTTAAAGTTCTTATAGTTAAATGGTTCCCTGAGTTGTATGTTCGGATTAGAAATCTGATATCAAAATTTGGCAGCTGCAATGGTAAGGTCCTTAATGGCAAAGAAATATTCTATCCCTTGTCGATTGATTGATGTATGAATAGGTCCTAATGCCTCAATCACACCCGGAGTCCTCATGAGGTTCCTATGTTTATTCCACAACTGTAAGAGTCTCTAGGCTCAGCTCACACCCATAAGTCTAATCCATTTTCTTGTCTTTGAAAGGTATTATAGGCTTTAAGCCATTTTGTTTGATTAACACCAAAAGAAATGAATGCCTGCAGTTGGATATCCCCAATGAAAGGGTTGGGGTTCTACTATGTTTCTTGATCTAACACAAGGTTATGTAGATAGAATTCACATAATAATCTTTGAACCTTCACCCCATAGTGCTTACAACAATTTATGAAATCGTCAATAGTATTTATTCCTATCGGGGTTCCTGCTTTGACAACTTTGATTTTCAATTGCAAATATCATTCCATTAAAAGCAAGGCATAATTCCTAGTAGGTGCTCTACACACTAGGATGTCAGTATACAAAGAGCATAAGGTATCCATTTGTTTGATGACTACATCTAGTCTATGAGTTACCTTTTTGACCCTTTTTTCTTCCTTTCACCATACTTCAAAGGCTTGGCTTTTGAATAAGTTGACATTCCTCAGCTGCTGTTGTAATTTTTCATACTTTTCTTGAGAGACTGTCTGTTCTGTCAGTTTCTCTACTGTTTGTTGGGCTTGCACCAAGTCCTTTCACAGAATTACTGTCCTCGGATCACTGTCCCACATGGTAGTTATAAGTGGAAGGTTTACTTGAATCTTCTTATTGCATCGTCTCGTGTTTATGGTTCGCATTCCTTCAGAGGACTATGCCTCTGTCTGAAATTCTTTGTCACAGGCCAATATATCGTCTGTTTGTACTTCAACATGCGTGACAGCTAAATGTTGTTCCTTTTGGTTTTGAACGACAGGCTGGACTTGAGTCCTCCTAATCTTTTTCTTGAGGGGTTTCACTGGAGTGGTTTCATGTTTTACTCTTGAGGTCCTTTTTGCTCTCTTTTCCATTTTCAAAACCCTAATTTGTTGTCAAAGTCGTGCTATCACATTAAGCAATCTTTGCTACTCTTTTCGTAATCTTTTAATTTCTTCTGTTTTCTTGGAAAAAAAAAATGTCTATTTACTCAGGCCTAGACTATCGTCTTGGCCAATTTCTTGGTTCTCTTCCTAGGGTGCTTCTTTGTTGTTATAATCGGGTTGTTCATGAGTAAAAACCCTAGCTTATTCTGTTATTTCCTGGGTGACTTCTTCCACCCCTTGTCCTCTATGAAATTCTTCCGGTGTAGTCTGGCTAGGAATAGATTGTTCCTCTTCTGTATCTTCATTGCCTTTTGTTGGAAATAATACTGAGAGGGGGGGGTGAATCAGTATTATCAGATCAGATAAAACTTTTCATTTCATACTCAGATTCATACACGCAGCTTCAGTTAAGGATATCAGCGTATACACGCGACTTTGTTAAGGGCAACTAGCGTACATGCAGTAATCTTATGATTCAGTTAGCTTATTTTCAGTAAATGCATCAGAACATTATTACCCATATTAACAGTAAACAGGTGCAGTATAACAGAACAGATCATCACACATAAGGCACACACATGAACACCATGATATAAGGTGGAAACCCAATGTGGGTGAAAACCACCTGCTGCAATTTGTTTCTATCTTCCTTTAATAAGAAACTTCTTTTACAATGTACTGGTGCAATCCTTTACCAGCACGCACGCTACAACCTGCAGAGGGCTACAACCCTCTTAGCTCTTGTACTAGCCGATCCATTTACTAGTACGTAGGTGCTTGCCTACAGAATGCTCCAACCTTTACTCGTTCTTCAGCTGCTCTTGGAAGGGAGCTACAACTCCTTTGCTCTTGTACTGGCTGATATGTTTACCAGTATGTAGGTGCTGGCCTACGATCTACCGGGACCACGTTTCATACATTTTCATACTGGATCCATAAGAAAATCACCATTGTAGTACAACCTGCATCATCAATTACTGAAGCACTGAAACACTGAAACTCTGTCAACAACACAGTCACCAGAGCACAGAGCAGACACAGAACTCTGCAATAACCATCAGACCCATCTGCAACTTCAAATATCAAGCTTTACAGTGTACACGCTACTTGGATGAACCCAGCCTGCGTGTATACGCCCTTTTTCCAAAGCCAACCCGCGTACAGATCTAAAATTATTTCTTATAACTTTGCAACTGTACCAGACATCAATCATACTATAACACTTATAGAATATTATTTGCGTCAGTATGTAGGTCTAGAATAAGCATAATCAACCATATAAAGATAGTTCATTTCAAACCATTTGATCCCGATCTCTCCTTAGATCTTGTTCTCCATCAACCGGTGAGATCTCTCCTTAGCTCAGATCAAGCAATTGCATCATCAACCCATAACCTGCATACTGGATCTAATACTTCATCGGATATTCAAGACTTTTCAGATACATTTGCCTAATGATCTTCTTCTCCTTATATAGCCTTAGGCCTTGCTCAATACCACAGGCCAAAACCATAGAAATCCAATACCATCAACTTCAAAACTAGGGATCAACACGTCCGTCGAGACACCATGGTCCAAAACCATAGGCACGACTTCCAAGGAATAACCGCCACGGACCAAAGATAAGTTTTCCACATACACGCTCTTTTACTGAAGCCAACCTGCGTGTACACGCGACTTGGTATATAGCAAACCTATGTATACGCGACTTGGTATATAGTGAACCTGCTTGTATACACGACTTGGTATATAGTGAACCAGCGTGTATATATTTTCTCTTCATCATTGTAGTCTGATCATCAATTCCTTGCTGCTATCCTTCTGCACTATGATTTGTCATTAGTGTGATTTGCCATCAAGGACAACACTTGTCTCATAATGCCAACAATCTCCCCCTTTGGACTTGATGGCAAAGCTAACTTGTTACACTTAGAACTATCATCTGATTCCTTTGAGCTGTCCTCCATCAGTCACATCTGACATCTCTTCTGAAGATTCATTCAGTTATACATAAGTGAGATATTCTTCTATGAGAGGGTTGCCATCAAGTACAACACATGCATCATAATGCCAACAATCTCCCCCTTTGGACTTGATGGCAACAACACCAACTCACTCTATTCTTCTATGAGAGGGTTGCCATCAAGTACAACACATGCATCATAATGCCAACAATCTCCCCCTTTGGACTTGATGGCAACAACACCAACTCACTCTCCCCCTTTGACATCAAGGGCAAAGGGTGGACCAAGATATTCTCTTCCTTTGCTGAATCATTCCACTGTCCATACTCCCCCTGAGTATCTGTTAAAATCTCTGAATGATCTCCCCCTTTGTATATGCCAAAGTGTACCAATCTGTCAAAGCTCCCCCTGAGTACATGCCGAGTCTCTGTACTGTTGAAGTGTGCTGTTCATGCTCTTCCTGACTGTAGGCAAGATCTGCAAAAGATGTTCTTCAAGAAGAACATGACTCTATACATCATAAAAGACCTTCCTATCACCAAAGACTCATACATACATCCATCTCTCAACTAAGTGAGGATATACAAAAGTTGACTCATCCACCCAACCAAGTGGGGATATATCAAAAGTTTACATATGACAACTAATCACATTGCATCAATCATCCCAGGCATAGTGGGGAAACCAAAATAGGCCGTTACATGACCTTGACACCATGAAAGAGATACCACAAAAGAGATATATGACATAGAGACGAAATATCTAGAGTAAGACTTATGAATGTCACCAATAACTGATATTGGCAGCATCTGTCAATCACCATTCAGATCAGCAACCAAGAGATCCTTCTGTTCTCCTTTCGCCCTTTGTTCCACCTGAAACCAACAATGAATGTGAACTAGAACCAAAAGCTTCTAAGATAATGCCAACAATGCATCATTGGAAGATTATCTGTTCCCCCTGAACCTGTGCCAGATGGTCTCTGTCAGACCCATATCAGACTCTCTGCAACCAACATCTGTCCCTGCTGATTTCCTTCAAAAATTCCATATACGCATCTGCATCCATATAAACAAGCGTATATACGCGGATAGGCCTTGTGAAACTCGCGTACAACAATTTCCATATCAGCAACCTGTAAATGTCCAGTAGAGAATAAGTCATCAACCTATAACAAGGTATGTCTTCATCAATTCATCCCTTTGACTAGAATTCAGAGTCATTCACATTATATCATGTGTGAAACCACCATAGCCATTTCATCAAGCTCTACATGATCCAAGTATCATTACTTGGGAACATCTGCATCAACCAACATATGTCAGTATCAACCTATCATCATATAGATATGAACTCATCATCATCAAAGCAACTTTGAGTAGTTATCCATGTATCAGCACTATGTATCTTGAGCTCAAGCTCATTTGACAAGCTTCTTGATATCATCAACAGCAACAATCCTTATCAACAAGAGTGCCTGCATCATAACCATATGATCTTTATGCATATGAGTGACTCATCATCAAGTGAGGAAGATGTGTATTCAAGCTTTGTACTTCTCCTTATCCTTATGAAGATCACCATGTAAGCACCATATATGCATCATCAATGAGTCAACCATAAATCTGATCTGAACATCAACTATGAAACCCCAAGAATCATATGAGATTTTATCATGGACTACTCACAAGCAAGGTATATCATTTAGCCATATAAGTAACATCACCAAGGACTATTAATCCATAATGCCAAAAATGCAATATTAAAGACATATTCTCCCCCTCAACCTGTGCCATCTATTTGCATGCATACATTAGTAGTAAGCATCAAGACATCATCATCATCAAGTTAGGATTAAAACACTTCTAGCATCTTACAAGTATCAAATCATTTCTAGACATTCTCAGCAGACTGTAACTGTTAACGAGTAGAGCAGATACTGGATTGAATCATATCAGACCCCTTTTCTGAGCCTGTCCCCACTGCTTTTCCACAGACTGACATATACGCGACTTTGCAGTGTATAACTCGCGTATATACGCGACTTCCCTTTAAGGAACTTGCGTATGAGATTCAGGACACTGAAGTTTTACACTTTCAGCTTCCCCTGAGTCTGATATGTCTGTGTTGTGCTGTGTCTCAGTACATTGTGCTGTGCCACATCTTTCTGACTGTACTTCCTTCTTTTTCCATATCTTCAAGTGTGATGTTGTTTTCTCCTTTTGGTGTGGTATCCGTGCTTTGTTCCTGCATTCCTTTGCTATATGTCCAAGCTTGTTACATGCATAACATCTTACATGTTTCACATTTCTCCTGTAGCAATCAGCAGCTTTGTGACCAAACATATTGCAAGCAAAGCAATATCCATTAAAGTACCTTGAGTGTGATGATCTTTCTGCATGATGGTCTTGAACCCTTCTTCTTCTACATCTAGCTGCAACATGTCCAAGATTATGACATACATAACATTCAACATTATTCATAGGAGGAGTAAAAGATTTTCTTTGAGGAGTCTTTTTCCTTGATTGTTGATGGGGTTGACCTTTCATCTCCTTGTTGATCATTTTAGTTTTCCCTTTAGAGTTCCTTGCCTCACCTTGTGAGCTAGATTCACCTTCAACAGAATCATGAAAACCAAGACCAGTCTTGATAGCAGGAGACCTTTGACTACTAAGAATATCATCCAAGGCTTTAGTACTATCTTGAAATCTCAAAAGTTTATCCTTTTCTTCTAATTTACCTTTCAAGATATTTGCCTCAACTTGAAGTTGTTCCTCCTTTTCTAGACATTGCTTCTTCATGTCTTCTCCATCTTTCCTTCCTTCTTCCAACTGATGCCTTAGTTTGAGAATCTCCTTTTCTTGTTCTTCATTCAGATCCTGCTGCATTTGACGAATTCTGAGAGCACATTCCAGTTGAGATTTTAAGCTGATATCTTCGTTTACCTGTTTTTCAATAGCTTGGAGTAGATCTTTATTCTGCTTCTTTGATTCTTCAAGATCTTCCTTTAGCGAGCGGATCGTGGCTTCAAGAATTTCATAGTAACTGGATCTATCTCTGAGTTTCTTGATGGTTGTGCTTCTTTCATTGACTTCATCTTTTAATGATGTCACTTCACCCTGCAACTTTTGACATTGATTTTCCTTGTCCTTGAGTAACTTTCTTACCTTGTTTCCTTCCTCTGATTGAGCTTTTAGTTTGGTAACTTCTTCTTTGAAAGAACATTCCCTTTTGTTCAATAGATCTTGTTGATCTTTAACTTTGTCTGTAAGCCTTCTAAATACTGCCTCTATTTGATACTTTTCTTGCTCACCCATAAAAGCATGTTCAGTAGTTTCACTATCACTTCCATCAATTTCACAAGGAAATATAGCAAGAACATCAGAGGATAACACATTGATACCTGATAATGATTCGGAATCTGAAGAACTTCTTATACCTAATCCCCAATTGACTCTCCCACTGTCATAGATCTTCTGAGATGTCTTCTTCTTCTTATGAGCTTTCTTCTTAAGCTTCTTTCCCATTATTCCACGAATCTCCTTCAAGTGATCAAGCTTCTACCAAAGGACCTGCTCTGATACCAATTGTTGGAAATAATACTGAGAGGGGGGGGGGTGAATCAGTATTATCAGATCAGATAAAACTTTTCATTTCATACTCAGATTCATACACGCAGCTTCAGTTAAGGATATCAGCGTATACATGCGACTTTCTTAAGGGCAACTAGCGTACATGCAGTAATCTTATGATTCAGTTAGCTTATTTTCAGTAAATGCATCAGAACATTATTACCCATATTAACAGTAAACAGGTGCAGTATAACAGAACAGATCATCACACATAAGGCACACACATGAACACCATGATATAAGGTGGAAACCCAATGTGGGTGAAAACCACCTACTGCAATTTGTTTCTATCTTCCTTTAATAAGAAACTTCTTTTACAATGTACTGGTGCAGTCCTTTACCAGCACGCAGGCTACAACCTGCAGAGGGCTACAACCCTCTTAGCTCTTGTACTAGCCGATCCATTTACTAGTACGTAGGTGCCTGCCTATAGAATGCTCCAACCTTTACTCGTTCTTCAGCTGCTCCTGGAAGGGAGCTACAACTCCTTTGCTCTTGTACTGGCTGATATGTTTACCAGTACATAGGTGCTGGCCTACGATCTACCCGGGACCACGTTTCATACATTTTCATACTGGATCCATAAGACAATCACCATTGTAGTACAACCTGCATCATCAATTACTGAAGCACTGAAACACTGAAACTATGTCAACAACACAGTCACCAGATCACAGAGCAGACACAGAACTCTGCAATAACCATCAGACCCATCTGCAACTTCAAATATCAAGCTTTACAGTGTACACGCTACTTGGATGAACCCAACCTGCGTGTATACGCACTTTTTCCAAAGCCAACCCGCGTACAGATCTAAAATTATTTCTTATAACTTTGCAGCTGTACCAGACATCAATCATACTATAACACTTATAGAATATTATTTGCGTCAGTATGCAGATCTAGAATAAGCATAATCAACCATATAAAGATAGTTCATTTCAAACCATTTGATCTCAATCTCTCCTTAGATCTTGTTCTCCACCAACCGGTGAGATCTCTCCTTAGCTCAGATCAAGCAATTGCATCATCAACCCATAACCTGCATACTGGATCTAATACTTCATCATATATTCAAGACATTTCAGATACATTTGCCTAATGATCTTCTTCTCCTTATATAGCCTTAGGCCTTGCTCAATACCACAGGCCAAAACCATAGAAATCCAATACCATCAACTTCAAAACTAGGGATCAACACGTCCATCGAGACACCATGGTCCAAAACCATAGGCACAACTTCCAAGGAATAACCGCCAAGGACCAAAGATAAGTTTTCCACATACACGCTCTTTTATTGAAGCCAACCTGCGTGTACACGCGACTTGGTATATAGCGAACCTGTGTATACGCGACTTGGTATATAGTGAACCTGCTTGTATACGTGACTTGGTATATAGTGAACCAGCGTGTATATATTTTCTCTTCATACTTGTAGTCTGATCATAAATTCCTTGCTACTATCCTTCTGCACTATGATTTGTCATCAGTGTGATTTGCCATCAAGGACAACACTTGTCTCATAATGCCAACAATCTCCCCCTTTGGACTTGATGGCAAAGCTAACTTGTTACACTTAGAACTATCATCTGATTCCTTTGAGATGTCCTCCATCAGTCACATCTGACATCTCTTCTGAAGATTCATTCAGTTATACATAAGTGAGATATTCTTCTATGAGAGGGTTGCCATCAAGTACAACACATGCATCATAATGCCAACAATCTCCCCCTTTGGACTTGATGGCAACAACACCAACTCACTCTATTCTTCTATGAGAGGGTTGCCATCAAGTACAACACATGCATCATAATGCCAACAATCTCCCCCTTTGGACTTGATGGCAACAACACCAACTCACTCTCCCCCTTTGACATCAAGGGCAAAGGGTGGACCAAGATATTCTCTTCCTTTGCTGAATCATTCCACTGTCCATACTCCCCCTGAGTATCTGTTAAAATCTCTGAATGATCTCCCCCTTTGTATATGCCAAAGTGTACCAATCTGTCAAAGCTCCCCCTGAGTACATGCCGAGTCTCTGTACTATTGAAGTGTGCTGTTCATGCTCTTCCTGACTGTAGGCAAGATTTGCAAAAGATGTTCTTCAAGAAGAACATGACTCTATACATCATAAAAGACCTTCCTATCACCAAAGACTCATACATACATCCATCTCTCAACTAAGTGAGGATATACAAAAGTTGACTCACCCACCCAACCAAGTGGGGATATATCAAAAGTTTACATATGACAACTAATCACATTGCATCAATCATCCCAGGCATAGTGGGGAAAACAAAATAGGCCGTTACATGACCTTGACACCATGAAAGAGATACCACAAAAGAGATATATGACATAGAGACGAAATATCTAGAGTAAGACTTATGAATGTCACCAATAATTTATATTGGCAGCATCTGTCAATCACCATTCAGATCAGCAACGAAGAGATCCTTTTGTTCTCCTTTCGCCCTTTGTTCCACCCGAAACCAACAATGAATGTGAACTAGAACCAAAAGCTTCTAAGATAATGCCAACAATGCATCATTGGAAGATTATCTGTTCCCCCTGAACCTGTGCCAGATGGTCTCTGTGAGATCCATATCAGACTCTCTGCAACCAACATCTGTCCCTGCTGATTTCCTTCAAAAATTCCATATACGCATCTGCATCCATATAAACAAGCGTATATATGTGGATAGGCCTTGTGAAACTCGCGTACAACAATTTCCATATCAGCAACCTGTAAATGTCCAGTAGAGAATAAGTCATCAACCTATAACAAGGTATGTCTGCATCAATTCATCCCTTTGACCAGAATTCAGAGTCATTCACATTATATCATGTGTGAAACCACCATATCCATTTCATCAAGCTCTACATGATCCAAGTATCATTACTTGGGAACATCTGCATCAACCAACATATGTAAGTATCAACCTATCATCATATAGATATGAACTCATCATCATCAAAGCAACTTTGAGTAGTTATCCATGTATCAACACTATGTATCTTGAGCTCAAGCTCATTTGACAAAGGTTCTTGATACCATCAACAACAACAATCCTTATCCATAAGAGTGCCTGCATCATAACCGTATGATCTTTATGCATATGACGACAGCAACATATGAGTGACTCATCATCAAGTGAGGAAGATGTGTATTCAAGCTTTGTACTTCTCCTTATCCTTATGAAGATCACCATGTAAGCACCATATATGCATCATCAATGAGCCAACCATAAATCTGATCTGAACATCAACTATGAAACCCCAAGAATCATATGAGATTTTATCATGGACTACTCACAAGCAAGGTATATCATTTAGCCATATAAGTAACATCACCAAGGACTATTAATCCATAATGCCAAAAATGCAATATTAAAGACATATTCTCCCCCTCAACCTGTGCCATCTGTTTGCATGCATACATTAGTAGTAAGCATCAAGACATCATCACCATCAAGTTAGGATTAAAACACTTCTAGCATCTTACAAGTATCAAATCATTTCTAGACATTCTCAGCAGACTGTAACTGTTAACCAGTAGAGAAGATACTGGTAGCATGTTTTCGTTTTGGGGCTAGCAGAGCCAGTCCTCCATCTATTGTAATGAGCAGTTCTTCCCAGCTGCTCTGTTGCTGAGCAAGACTCTAGCTAACTATTAGTTGTATCAGCCCATGGTGACTTACTACCGATTGTATGTGTCGTGATTTTTTCATGCTTCGGGCAACATCATGTAGTAAAGAATTTAAAAATGCAGATAAATTCATAGCGCATTTATGTTTTAATACGGCTAAAAGTTTAAGGTGGCGTGGTATTACCACGTCTTTCCTGCCTTCACAGGTTATGTAGCTCTGGATGACTCTTGCCAATTCTGCCCACGACTCTCCTAATGCTACTGGTAGAACTCCATTTCCTCTTACAGTCAGGTTCTGGCCTTCATCTTGGAAGATTTTTATGATTTTTCGCAGTCTCTCCTTCTTTAGAGTCCACACAAGTCCAGTGGTTGGCAATCCCGAGACCTTTTCAAATATTTCATTGGTGACTGCTATGTGTCTCCCTCTTACCGTGGAGTGATATTCTTGCAAGTTCTACAAGAATTCTATTGCTATGGTCTCGTTGGATTCTTGTAAACAATTGAGATAAACTATCCATCCTGCCCTTGTTAGGATTTCTCGTGCAGCATCAAAAACTGTCAATACCTATGGTTCTCTCCGAATTGATCTTCCTCCCATGTTTATCACACTGTGAAAATGCAGAGATGGCAATGGAATAGCCGGTTGTTCAAACTATTAGAAAATACAGAGAAAATAATGAAATAGCAAGCTCGTTCAAATCCCGAGTCACTTACTAATTGTTGTAGAGCATAATATGGAAATAGCTTAGAAACAACAAGCCATGAAAATTGGATAACAATATACCGT
This sequence comes from Pinus tabuliformis, assembly GCA_031772625.1. NCBI lineage: Eukaryota > Viridiplantae > Streptophyta > Pinopsida > Pinales > Pinaceae > Pinus > Pinus tabuliformis. Next base: position 598,106,263 of record CM062811.1, on the reverse strand, counting down.
TAAGCCTTGCTATTCCCAAGTGAAATTTTTCTGAATAATAGTCTGACACACCAGCAAATTATGAGGTCACCTGCTTCCCCCCTGCAATGTGATAGGTCGTCCTCGGTCATCAAATGAGGGAGCGGCATGCCGAACTGCCATGGTACGGAGTCATAAAGGAACAACATATACTGAGATGCCATGATTACAAAAGGAGTAGTTTTCCGAAATTGAGGTGTATAATAGAATTGCTTAATAAATAAGAGAATTCCATGATATGATGCGAGGCTAGGAGGATAGGACAGCTAACATGCACAAAAAATCTGATGCGATCATTATTAACTTTTTCCCTCATGATTGGTTGTAATATATTTTCATGTGTTTAAAGGTTCAGGGATTTATATATATAATCTCATTTGACCTATTACAAAGGTATAAGATAAATAAGGGTATTTGATAATTGCTATTGGTGTATAAGGAATGTGACCTCAATACCATCAACAAAGCTCTATTGCCCACAGGTGTCCATAACCTTGACATAGTTGTTTCTTTCACCCATGGAACCATGATCCTTTCAGTATGCTTAGGAAGTGTTGTGCAATGTCGAAATGGAGGTCATTATGCTGGCTTGGTAACCAGATAAACCATAATGCCATTCATCAGGAAGGAGAGAAAGGTGGGCTAGCCAGCTCATGATGAGACCTCCTATTCCAAGGACTCTTTATTTTTTCTGATGTGCCTCTTGAATCATATCCCTAGTGTGGTGGCCATAGTGGGAATGCCACTTCACTTTCTTCCTTATGATCATGGTAGGCTGGCTCTTGATGAGACCCCCTATCCTTCAGTTGACAACCCATATTAGCAAATCATATAAACTTTTTTCTCTTTTATAAAGTACTTTCCTATTTATACACAAAGGGTGGTTTAGTACTCCTTAAGAGTAGGAATGGTGGAAGAAGTCTTAACGTCTCAATAGAAAAATATACTCTTCATTCTTATTCCTTAATAATGATCAAAGGAGATTATGGGAATTTAAAAAGAACCACCATGATAAAGATAACCAATCATATTAGTATTAGCAGAATAATGACAGCAAGGTTATGAATCGTTGTGTCCTTTTCTCTTTTCTCTTATCAATTCAAAGCAATTTCTTGTAAAAAAAATAACGATTTTGTGTAATTTGTTGATTTTAGTATGCTCTAGTTTTGTATCCATTGCATAAGTGTATAGCTGTGCTCCAAATCACAAAAAAAAGACTCAAAACTATTGTATATTGAGAGGAACAACAACTATCCTTTAATTGGAACAGCAAGGAGAAAAATCGTAAGTAAGAGGAATACGAAAATGTTGTCCTTTCAAAAAGAAGCAGGAGAAAATGCAAGTGTTGTTCCTTCGGAAAAAGGAATAGTAGAAAACAAAAGTGTTGTTCCTTTGAAAAAAAGGAACAATAGAAAACAAAGGTGTTGTTCCTTCGGAAAAGGAATAGCAAAAACAAAGTGTTGTTCCTTCAGAAAAAGGAACAACAAAAAAGCAAAAGTGTTATTCCTTCAGAAAAGGAACAACAAAAATGAAAGTGTTGTTCCTTCGGAAAAGGAACAAAGAAAAAGAAAAATGTTGTTCCTTCGGAAAAGGAACAACAAAACAAAAGTGTTGCTCCTTCGGAAAAGGAACAGTAGAAAAAAAAGTGTTGTTCCTTTGGAAGAGGAACAGCAAAAACGAAAGTGTTGTTCGTTTGGAAAAGGAACAACAGAAAAACAAAAGTGTTGTTCCTTCAGAAAAGGAATAGCAAAAATGAAAGTGCACACAAGCATTGTTCCTTCGGAAAAGGAACAACAAAAATGACAGTGATGTTCCTTCGGAAAAAGGAACAGCAGACAAATGCAAGTGTTGTTCCTTTTTCCAAAGGAACAGCAAAACAGTGAAAATGTTGTTTCTTCCTAAAAGGAACAACAAAGTGAAAATGAAAAAAATAATGTACTGAGAATAATTTTACACTAAAAAAATGAAGGAATTATGTACAGAATGTAAGAACAGTTGAATCAGTTAATGAACCAGAGGTGAGGAAGATTTCTCTTCCTCCACCAAAATCTGCATGTTGGACTCTTCACGGAGTTGCTAGTAGAAGGATTCCTGAGTAAGCGGTTTGCGGTATAGTCGAACTCCATGGCCGTTTGCCTTGAAGGTATGTCTAGATCCATCAATAGTGGTTAGAGTAAGGGTGCCATTATCATGTACATTTTGGATTTCATATGGCCCCAGCCAATGAGTCTGAAGTTTCCTCGGAAAATTCTGAAACCTGGAATCATATAGGAACGCCCAATCTCCTTCATGGAAGACTTTCTTTTTAATGAGGGCATCATGCCATTTAGCTCGTTGTTGTTGGATCAATGCAGTGTGTTGAAGGGCAAAGAGCCTAATTTCATCTAGCTCATTGATTTGTTGTAATCTATTAATTTGTGCCTCGTTTAGATCTAGACTGACTTCTTGTGTTGTTCGCAGTGTTTGTATCTCGAATTCTATTGGAAACATGGGTTCCTTTCCAAATACTAGTTGGGATGGTGAATAGCCGGTAGTGCTTCTCCATGTTGTTCTATAAGCCCACAAGGATTATGGCAATCTTGCAGCCCAATCGCGTCTATGTGACACAATGGTTTTTGTTAGGATTGCTTCTATTATTTTATTGCTATTTTCTACTTGACCATTTTCCTATGGGTGGTATGGAGTAGTAATTTTATGCTGGATATGATAGTTTTTTAGTGTTGCAGCAATCTTGTTACCAGCAACTGTGGTCCAACATCTATAATTATATCTCTTGGGAGCCCATATCGCACAAATATATGGAACAGGAACTATATGATGGAATCCTCTATAGCTCTCGGCATTGCCTCTGCTTCAACCCATTTGGTGACATATTCTGTTGCTACCAAAATATATGTTTTATTGTTTGATGATGGGTTAATTGGACCTACAAAATCGAGGGCCCATTTCTCAAATGGTTCAATAGCTAGCTGTGGGTTCAGGGTCATTTCATCCGACTGCCTAAGGCGTCCTGCTCTTTAGCATCTGTCACAAGCTTTAACGAACTTCTTTGCATCTTTGAAGATGGTGGGCCAATAATAACCTGTTTGCAACACCTTGTGACCAGTTCTTCAATCGGCAAAATGTCTGCCACACAGTCTGTTATGACAAGCTTTCAAAATGTTAAAAATTTCATCTTCACGGACGCATCTCCCGATGTGCATATCTGCCCCTGTATGGAACAGGTAGCCCCCAATCCAAGAAAATCGAGTACTTCGCTGGACAATTTGTTTTTGTTCATTGGGGGTCAGATGTTTCGGTAATTTGCCTACTACTAAATAATTTGCAACATCAACATACCAGGGTGTTTTAACAGTGATAACAAAGAAATGCTCATCTGGAAATTGATCTTTAACTATTGTTGCGTCCACTGGTTTTGGCATTCGTGAGAGAAAGTCCGCTATAGGATTTTCTTTTCCAAGTCGGTCCTTTATTGTGATATTGAATTCTTGCAATAAAATCATCCATCTGGTTACTCTACGATTTGTGATTGGTTTATTTGCTAACTATTTTACGGCAGAGTGATCTATATACAAGATAATAGGATATCCAGTAATATAATGCCTAAATTTATTGACAACATGTATTATAGCCACAAATTCATTTTTAGTAACAGTATAGTTTAATTCAGCATGAGATAAATTTTTGCTAATATAATAAATTGCATATGGTTTTTTATCTTCTTCTTGCCCAAGGACTACTCCAATAGCTGTATTTGAAGCATCTGATGAAATTTGAAATGGCAAGTCCCAATTTGGACCTCTAAGGATTGGGGCTGTTGACACAAGCTTTTTCAAATCCTGAAAAGCACGGTCGCATTTTTCTGTCCAAACAAAGTCAACATTACCTATTAGTGCATATAGAGGTGTAGAAATATGAGAAAAATGTTCTATAAATCTTCTATAATAACCAGAAATCCAAGAAAACTGCATACCTCTATCTGAGTGGTAGGAGTGGTAATTAGCAAAATTATTTGGATTTTGGCCGGGTTTACCTATATTCCAGTTACTGAGATATAATGGCCTAAAATAAGTCCTTCAGTCATCATCATATAGCATTTTTCATGGCTCAAACAGAGCCTGGTGGTAATGCAGCGCTGCAGAACTTTTTCCAGTGTGTCCAATGTTGGGTCGAAATCATCTCTATATGGTGTAAAATCATCCATGTATACTTCGAGCCCTTCATTTATTAAATTTGAAAAGATGCTGAGGATAGCCCTTTGAAATGTGGCAGGGGAATTGCATAGGCCAAAGGGTAGAACTCTGTAGGAAAATGTTCCCCAAGGACAAGTAAAAGTAGTTTTGTCTTGGTCTTCAAGGGCAATATGAATCTGATTGTATCCACTGAAACCATCTAGGAAGGAAAAGAATTTATTTCCTACCAAATTGTCTAATACTTGGTCAATGAATGGAAGGGGAAAGTGGTCTTTTTGTGTTGCTTTATTTAGCTCTCTATATTCTACACAAATCCTCCACTTTCCATTCTTCTTTGGCACCACAACAAGTGGAGAGACCCATTTACTATTGGAGATAGGGTAGGTGATGTTCAGATCCAAAAGTTTTTGAAGTTCAGCTTTTACAATGTCTTTTAGATGAGGGTTAAGTCTCCTTTGTGGTTGGCGAACGGGTCTTGCATCCTTCTCTATGTAAATGTGGTGTGTACATAACTGGGGATCAATTCCTTTCATGTTAGGGTAGTCCCATGCAAATGCTTCTTTGTATTTCCTCGGTAGTTGGATCAGCTTCTCTTCTTGTTCGGAAGTCAAGTTGGAATTAATGTTTAAAGTATTTCTTGGCTCAATTTCTATAGTTTTGCTATTTGAGACAGAGGTAGTAGGTCTTGTTTGATCATGAGTATCTTTAAGAGGATCTTCTTCTAATTCGCTATCAAATGCTACTTCTATCATGTGACATTGTATGTGGGATCTGGATTCAGCTTGGCTAATGAAATTGTTAATGGTATCATCTTCTGTATATTTTTGAAATCGAGGGCATCTTCTATGGTTAATGGAGATCTAATATTTTCGGTGAGGTATGATACAAGATGTTTGTTAGTTTTTATTATTGTGACGCTTGGCTGGGTTGGAGGATATAAATCTAGATTCTTGATATTAGCCCCCTAGTTATGGTCATACTGCCTTGTCAGCAAGCAATACAAGTGTCAATAGTCGCAAGCCAAGGTCTGCCTAAAATCAACGGACGTCCATCAAGTTGGTTTTTGGGGTTTATTATCAGAAAATCGGCAGGATACTCCTAGGAATCAACAGATATCATGACATCATGCAGTGTGACTTCTGGCCTAACCACGGATCGGTCAGCCAGTTCTAATAAAGTGGAAGTTGGTTCTACTGATGTAATGCCCAGTTTTTGACAAGTGGTGGTTGTTAAGATATTAATTGCAGCTCCTAAATCAACTAAGGCATTTGAGAAGGTTTGTCCATTGATTTGTACTATTACTATTGGATTTCCTGGGTCTTCATATTTAATGGGTGTTTCTTTTCCTGATAATAGATCGGATAAGGTACCAACTACTTGGACTTTTGGGTTATTTGTTATTTTCCTCCTTGTTTTTTTTATACATAGCTCTTGATGGTATTTAGATATATTGGGATGTCTTATATGGCTTGGAGGAGTGGGATTTTTATGTACAATTTTTTCAGTTCTCTCAGAATGTCAAAATCAGGGTGTTATATAGTTTGAGGTATAATTAATCGTTCTAGGAATGGGGGAGAAGATGTGGTTGCCTAATCATGAATTTGTTGTTTGGTCACATCCTCTTCTTGTGGTGGTTGTTCTATAGGTAACTGATTTTCAACTTGAGCGGTTTTATTTCCCTCTATTTCTATAATGCGCCCAGATCTTAATTGAAGATCATTACACTCATTTAGATCAGTTTCTGGTTTTGATGTTTCAATTATTTGGATAGATTGGGCCGATCTATTATTTGCATTAGGGTTGGGCTGGGCTCGGAGTTGTAGTCTTAAATTAGATTGAGGGTTTTGTTGTAATGCTAGTAGTGTAGGTTGAGGGAGTGGAATGGTTCCTACTGACTAATTCATCGGTCTTTGCTAGTTTGTCTGCCAGGTTTGACTCTGTGTAGTAGGAGGGGACCATTGTGCTGGATATACATTGTTTTGCCAATATGGTGGAGTATAGGGAAAATTTGGCCAACTGGTTTGACTTGTTTGGTTTGGCCATGGTTATGACGAAGGAAATGGTTGCTGTGACAAATTTGAGAAGGGAGGGTGATTTTGCCACATTGTATTATATTGTTGAGCATGATATTGTGGAGGCTGAAAAGAAGAAGCTGGATCTGGGAACATACCTGATTGTCGCGGCTGCCATTGATGGCGTTGATTGAGTAGGTACACCGGTTCTGGCTCTTCTTCCACTTCCTTGTATACTGCTTTCAATCCAGGAAGTGAGGGACAACTCTCTGTAGAGTGGTATTTTGTACAAATGGCGCAAATTTGGACTGCATCTAATGGACACTCCTTGTGGCTGTGTTTCTTTCTACATCTGGGATAGAAGATTGCCAAATTTTGTTCTGCCTCTGCTTGCTTTTGTTTGGCCTACATAATATCAAGTTGTGTTGTCAGTGTTCCCAATATCTCAGTTTTAAAATTTTCTAATAAATTTCCAATTTTTGTGCGAGTTACTCCCTCTGCAGAGATCTTTTTGTCTCTTGTAAACCTGTCATGTTCCATTGGTTTTAGTCTTGTGCTGCCTCTCGAGTTCCTAATACATAAATAAATAATGTCAGCAAAATTTTCTTGATAAATATCTCCTTTTCCCATAATATTTAGTGCTTCAATCCATTGTTCCTTCATTCCCTTAATTAATGTTGTTTTTAATACATTATCAGGTAAGGGTAATGATGCATAAGGATATCTTTGAAGGTTATACTGGAAACGTTCAACATACTCTTCTAATGTTTCATTTGGTCTAGCTACCATCTGAAATATTTCATCTTTTAATTCTCTAGACCTGCAATAGTCCTGATATTTCTTTAGGAAAGAATCTTTCATTTGATCCCAATTGTTTATAACACCACCTCCCAATCCCATAAACAATCTTAAATCAACCCCTTTTAATGTAGAGGGGAACAATTTCAGTTTTTGGGGTCGGTGGTATAGTCATATCCTCTACACATCACATCAAATTCAAATAAGAATGCATCCGGATCTTTTGATGTAAGGCCATGGAATGTAGTGATACGCTGGAGAGGGATTGCTTTTATAGGTGCATTAGCTGTAGTATCCACAATGGGGTATTGCAGTTTAGAGGTTTGGGTGTTTGGTTGGTTCTGGGCCATTTGGTCAAATATATGACAATAACCTTTTGGGATATCTAGGAGGGTATTCCTAGGCTGTCGAGGGAGAATTGATTTAATAGGAATGGCCTTAACAACACTTCCTTTATCTAGGATGATGAGAGTGCCTAATGTCTGGGGGGATTCTGGTTCTTGAGGTTCTTCAACTTCGTTATAAATGATTTTTGCAGCACTTCCCTTATCTGGGCTACTTATTGGTTGAATTATCCCAAGAGCAGATCTTGGTTCTTCAATCTCTCCTGTTTCTCCTCTTCCTTCATAGAGGTTGCTAAAGTTCCCTTCTTGCAATGATTTTGGGCTAGAATTCTCAATTTCTTGAAAATCTTGCTCTTCAGTTTGATTATGCACCTCAGCAAAGGCTACAAATGGTGATCCTGTGGCCTGAAGGGAACTAGTAGGCTATCTAGAAGAAACTTTTCTAGGTCCTACTGAAGGCTGAGATTCTGCATTCTTAAGGATTTCATCTATAAAGGTTGATCGGCCAAGGGTCATCGGCCCCTTAGCTTTGTCAGACTTGGATATGGGTTTAGGATTCCTTTCAAGATTTTTCTACTTAGTCATGCACACAAATCAAATGCTAATTTCTACCCAAAAAAACAACAACAAATCTACAAGATGGTGGGCAGAGGAGCAGGGCTATTACATGCTCCGTACACAGGTTCTTACCTTCCATTTTTAAGACCTAGTTCTCTCCTAGCAGGTTATGACATCACTCTGGAAAAGAAACAAATGGCTACACTCTTCCCCGGCAATGGCGCCAAAATGTCGAGTAGTAAAAAGGGTCTTTTTCACCTCTATTTACCCTACATTAATTTATCAATCCAGGAACGATTTGTTATCTCAAAGACTGTACTCAGTTTGACGCGGTCATTTGTTAGAGTAATGCTAGTAGTATAGTGCTCTAAATACAAGAGTAAACGGATGCTTGAAATAAGATCTACTTACAAAAAAGAACCTTAAAACTCAAATCATGCACTCAGAAAACTATAACAATTTATCAGTCAAGGGTACAATAATGGTAACTCATCCCTCTGTAAAGTGATGTAATTAAAGACAATCAAGGAAAATATCATCAATCTGGGAGCTAGACAACAAATTTCAATGCTCACTACAGTCTCAGATCGTTCTGCACACCAAAGTAATGATAATACAAATGACAGCAAATGGAACAACAACTAGTCTTATGAACAAGATTGAACAACAAAACTTTAGTCTATGGAAATAAATGCAGCAATTGTATCCTACAGGAATTAGATAACAATATTTACTCTAAAGTTAAATGGAACAGCAAACGGGAATGGAACGACAATGAACAGAGATGAAATATAGAACAGCAATTAGAATCAAATATAAGTGTACAATGAATATCACACATCGCATGCTTAATATTAAAAGGAACAGTAATCTAACTTCGAAACAACAAGTATAAATCTCGGTTATAACGAATACCGGTTGTAATTCGTAATGGAGCAACAACGTTAGCTAAATAACAATCACGATTAAGTGTAAACCATGGATAAATACAGTAATGCCAACTTATGAATGTTACAGCAAGGTTACTCTGTAATTGAACAGTAATAGCATTCTATAAGGAACAACAATGCATTACAAAGTCAGAATGAACAACATAGCATTCCTGTTACAGAGAACAACATTACTTAGTTGAGCATAAAAAAAATATAACAGAACCGTGAAGTAAAATAGCAATACACATCAGATTACCGAACAGAGTTAATAATGAAAACCACACATGAATTAGAAGTAATGGTACAGGAGCAAGTGTTCCACTAGGGCGAGGCCCTTAGCCTCCAGGGACACACTGGTTGAGATTATTCCAGAATCAAAGATGGAACGACAACTGGATTTATATTAAAACATCAAAACAGAGTTACAGTGGATCTCTCTTCAACGAGAGTCGATGATCAAAGTTTCAAATACAAAGGAGAATTACATAAAAAATAACAAGAAGTCGTCCCCCGGGCTAGCAGTGTTGCCCCTTCTTATAACAGCCCAGTGGAGATATCAATGATACAAAAAACGTTAAGATAGCGATCCCTCAGGATCAAAGGATCTTAAGGGATTCGCCAGACTATTAATCTTTAGCTATCCTCTTATTCTCTTGCGTCGATTTGATATATCCTTTTCCCTTTCCTGGCTGATAGGCTCTAATTTGGATTGCCTTGTTTGCATGTGGTTCCCTGCCAAAGGGACAACAGTTAACTTTGTTCTGTCTTTTCCTTTGGGACGAGAATCTTTTGTTTTCTCCTTTTCCTACATAAGAAAAGGGCAATTATTAGTTATTTTGCGTTGCATACAGATCCCATAGATTTTGTCATAATTTCTTATTATCTACCTAGTTCATGATGCAAAGAGGTTATGAGTTTTAAAGAAAAAATGACAAAATAAATGATAATAACATACCTTCTCTTGTACTCAACACTATGGGCCTCCACATATTGCTACAAAATAGTTTCAAAATGTAGACTGATTGAATTCCATTGTGTCCCTTCTTCTACACCTCAGAAAGTGTAATGAAAAGGATGACCATTAGGTGAATATGCAAGTGACCACAATTATAGTGAAATATGATAAAATTTCATTGTCTAAGTCCAAATAAATTTGCAATTATGTATGCTAATATGAATATTGCATGTAGTGCATAGAGTGGAATTTCGCTATTGATTTCGTTTTTGGTGCAGATTGCACTTATGCCTTCCTATCTGTTATTGAGAATGGGAATAAGCTCAATATATTAACTATTTTGATTGCAAAATAACAACCTTTGCTAGGCTTGTAATACTGAACATCACAACCAATAAACTTTCATGCATATGCTATAGGCTTGTCCTTCGATTTTCTCAATGATAATACACAACAATAAATTTGGTTGGATAATTCAATAAGAGGTAGATACCTAGGTTAGACAGTTTTCTAACAATCAAGGTATTTGGGATGTGACTCCTGGAATGTTCCCCTCACATTGTTGGGTATATTGGTCTGTGCTACAACAAAATTACACACTTCTTGCGATAAAATGCAAAAGCTAAAGTGTGAAAGCCACTGCATAAAATAAAATAATATGGTTGTTTTTCATATGGACATAATATTTGAAGCCTTTCAATGATAAGTAAAACCTCCTTTTGAAATATTCCAAGGCTTGTACATTCTCTTAAATTATCTTTAGGCCAAAAAAATACACTTATATGAAGTAAATGGGTTCAAAATTAGCTTCCAACAGACTAAATTTGATCAAAAAAATGAGCTCAAATCATAGAAGAAAAGGCAATAAACATATATGCAATGTATTTTGCATCATTAAATCCTTTGTAAATAGTCCCAAATGTGCCCTTGGCAAAAATACTCGTGATACCTAATTTCTTTAGGTCAATTTTCCACTCCTCCCTTGTCTTCTGGGCTTCTGATTTCATCCATAGCTTACTCAAACATCTGTCTAGATTTTTCATATTGATCTGATTTGTTCTGAAAAAAAACTCTTCTTTGGAATCCCCTCCCTTTTATTTCAATTTCATAAGACTTCCCAATGCTATTAGCATCACCCTTCTCGGCTTCCTTTTCCTTAAGAGGTTTCAAACCCTTGTCCATCATGAACAATCGATCCCATAACCCAAACTAGAACTCAAATCAAGGATCCACACCTTCCTCCTCCAGTTTAGAGCATAATCTAAGGGATTATGAGCAAAGGAACTTGACCATTCATTTTTATTTACCCTTTATATGCCTACTTGAAAAATACTATGCTTTATAGATGGATAACTACTTGCACTCTTCCATTGCCCTCAGTTAGAGAGAAACCAATGACTACCAGACGCATTGAAGATGGAAAGAGGGGAAAGATTGGCTTGCCTAGGTAGAACAAAAACATGAACCTTTACTCTACCTACCTTGACTTTGTGTTACATGCGACCATGGTAATTTATTTTAACCAAGAAATCCATTTTACATGCCAACCTATGAACTCTTCTTTTAGTAGTCACTTTTTCTTTGATGGAAATGAAGGCACAAAGTGGGATATCATTTGGATTAAATACAAGGACAAGGAAGTTTAGTGATTAGAGACATGCTTCCTATGTTTTATATACATAATTATCGTGAGAATTTTTTTAAACCCTTTTCTGTAGCAGGAAATTAATTCTTAATAGGTTAATTTTAGATTTTAGAGTAGCCAATAATTATATTTTAACCAGTTTTCAATTTCCATGGTAGTTGATGTTGCCACTATTGAAGTTAAGTTTTCTTTTTATTTGAGAAAAATGAGGTCACTTGATATAGACGCTATATCTAATGATGTTGAAGGCCTAGAGAGTGATAATTTTGGCTTTAGGGCATCAATAAAAACCATAGAAGACCTCCCTATTACAAGCATAGTCATATAAGGAGGTAAAGGAGAGATGAGGTTTACACATAAGGGGAATATCCACTAACCCTTAAGGAAGACAAAAATATCCTCAAAGTTGTGAATACTGTCATCAATAAACTCAACTAGTTGTAGGTAGCCCATTATTTTCAGAGAACTTCACGTAGAGCTCAAAATACCTTATTAGAAGCTACTCATAGTTTAGTTTAAATTAGTCATTCTTGTTAGTCATTTTTAGTTGTATTACTTATTATCTAGTCATATATTTTAACATGGGACTAAATACGTCGTTTATGTTAGTTGTTTCTAGTCGGGTCACTTAAGATTTCTTATTTTTGGTAGTATTTAACTTAGAAAAGTTGTTGTGACTAACGATTTTAGTTGCCTAGTGACTAATTTCTCATTTTATACTAGTGTGGACACTTTTTAAATGTTATTCTAATGAAACAAAAATATTATGGGTTTGTAATTTGCTAAATATAAATTACTCTATATATTAGCATACAACCACATCAGTAAATGTGGTTGATATATGCCAATCAACCCCATTTTCATATGTTCATTGGGATATAAAAGGTGGAAAATGTCATTGATCAACATATATCAACCACATTCACTAACGTGGTTGTGCTAGTTAGCATCCAACATGCGTGGGGTGGATTTTTTTACCATGTTTGACTATGGTTAACATTGGTTGAAAAACAAATTCATAAGAGAATCAAAACATAAATAACATGATGATACTCCATTAAGATATCTTCTCCCTGATCCTACCAACCTAATGAACTAGTTCTTATCCAAAATGGTCTTTCCAAACACAAGATTCGTTCATTTGAATCTATTGGTCAACAACCATTTGATGAGTCTCACGCATAAATTGTGTGTGTTATATATGTGATATTAATAACACATACATAGTGGGAGGATTCCTTTTACACATTTATATGACTTTCCATTAATAATATACCATCGGATAGAAGCATAGGACTGTAGAGGATGGACCATTAGTTAAAATTTTGGATGTATGAAAAAACCTATAAACAAGAAAAACAACAATGTGGTCTAAACACAACTTCACATCTGGGACATGAACTCTCAAAACCCTTCCTCTGGGATTGAACTAATCATACAGGCCAATATAATCAAATATGTTACCACTCAGAGAAAATTTTAATGTTGAATCTTAGCCCATGGGAGAAATTTGAGGGGTTTCATATTTTGGAGGGGCGGATTTTTTAAATTACACCCATTTTCAATAGTTAGCCCAAAAAATATTTTAAAAATAAATAATTATTATACTTTATCACATCAAAAATAGGGCAACTAAACATTCCAAGCTCAGTTCACCTCGTTTTCAAGTAGAATTTTCTTTTGACCACCCTGATTTCCAAGAATGGGATTGGTTAGGGGCTATTTCTCCCTCTCCATTCCTGGAAAATCAAGGCTAGGTTGAACTCGCATTGGATTTTAGCACCCAGGGATTGGAAGTTTGATTCTCTTAGCATTATCAGTTGAACTCACCTTGCATTTTAGGGGTTTTCACTATAAATATGACCCCCTATTCATTCATCCATTTACCCATCTAGAGATTTCTACAAGTTGTATAAATTTGTATCTTTACTTGAAGTTGATTCACAGTTTGATTTACTTGTTAGGGAAAATTGTGTACTATGACTTGGCCGAGAAAAACTCAATGTGTGTGTTAGTGTAAAGATTTCAGAAAGGTGTACCAAAAACACTTCAATTAAGTCACTGGTGACAAATTACCCTAACAACAAGATATGGTTGTTTACACTTTAGATCTACAATGAAAAAATAAGAAAACCTTGTGGTAAAAAGATCATATGCAACCCAAAACATAGAACAACATGAAATAACTAATGCAATAACCCAGTAGAATAAGACTTTAAATGAATAATATTTTTATTAGAAAACACTTGGTGAAGGAGGTTTACAACAATGGTCTACAAATCCCCCTCTATGGGATGGGTCTTTTGATGTCCTTGTGCTTCAGCGATCTGTTTCTCTCTCTCAATATGTAGAAAACCAAAAAGCAAGACAGAAATCAAGTGGGAGCTCAAATGTGACAACATGATAGTGGTGACAAGGATACTGATCATGGTGAAGAATGAATTGAAAACCCTCTTATTTATAACGTAGTATATCTAGGGGGGATAATATGGGGTACAAAGGGAGGTACCCAATGGAATAATAATGGGATGGGAAATAGTAATAAATAAGGTGGTTAACCCGTATCATGTAAGGGAACATAAGTAGTTAGCAATAATGTAATAAGCCCATGGTATTAGATAGATGGTATTGAGATGACCATGGTAATGACCCATGGTATTGTATGTATGAGGCCTATATAGAGGCTAGAGACTCCACATTGAGAGATGTCAAGTAATATTGTATGAACAGGCATATGGCTTGTGGAGTGTTCTCCTTCCTTAAGGAGTGAATGTATGGTGTTGCCCTACCTTAAGGGTTTGATCAATAAAAGGAAGCATTTCTATTATTTCTGGGTTTATTTCTATTATCTTGGTTTTATACCACCATTCGGCTAGAGGTAACCACTGTACCTAGAGATGTTGTTTTTCTGAAGTGAAACACCTAAGGTAGGTCTCCAAACATTTGTTGGCTGCTCGAGTTTGACCATCAGTTTGTGGATGATAGGAAGTACTGAGTTGTAGTTGGGTACCTTGTAGTAGGAAGAGTTCCTGCCAAAAGTTACTGGTGAAGATTGGGTCATGATCAGACACAATGGAAGTGGGCATGCCATGCAATTTGAAGATCTGATCCATGAAAGATTGAGTGACCAAAGTCGGTGTAAAAGGGTGGGGTAGGGCGCAAAAATGAGCATACTTAGAAAGTTTGTCCACAACCCCCATGATGACTGACTTGTTTCCTGAATTTGGAAGACCCATAATGAAATCCATAGAAACCTCCATCCAGATTGAGGCGGGGATGGGCAATGGCTGTAATGTGCCTGGGGATTTCACTATTTCTCCTTTGTAGTGCTGATAGATGTCGCATTCAGCTACAAAAGTAAGAATGTCATTTTTCATGTCTATCGAAAAAAATGATCTTCGAGTGCGAGCATACATCTTCTGAAAGCCCGAATGTCCTGCAGTGGGAGAGGAGTGCAACTCCACCAAAATGTGGATTTTGAGGGTGGATGTTGGTGATATTACGACTTTGTGCTTGTAGCGAAGAATCTCATCCTGCCATGAGTAGCTTGTTGTTGAATTTGGATCCGTCTGCAATTGATTAATGAGTTGGGAGAGCCAGGGATGTGAAAACCATTCCTTATGAGCCTCTTCAATCCATTCTGGAATGGGAAGGGAAATTGTGAGCAGGGTACTTTCCTCCTCAAATTGGTGGGATAACACATCTGCTACAATATTTTCGCGCCATTTCTTGTAAATTATCTCATAATCATATCCAAGCATTTTGGCGAGCCATTTATTTTCTTGTGGTGAGGATAGGCATTGCTCCAAAAAATATTTAAGGCTTTGATGGTCTGTGTGGATTTGGAAATGTTGCCCCAATAGGTATGGTCGCCAGGTGTCTACTGCATGTAAGATGGCCATCATCTCCTTCTCATAGGTAGATTGTCCCAGATTCTTCCCACTTAGTTGTTGGCTTGTGAAGGCCAAGGGTCGAACTTCCTGGATTAAGACTGCCCCAATACATGTACTAGAAGTATCACATTCAATCACAAAAGATTTGGTGAAGTCGGGTAGTGCTAAGACTGGAGTGGAACATATGGCATGTTTGAGAGCTGTAAAGGCCTGTTGTGCTTCATCATTCCAGAGGAATGATTTTTTATTGAGGATTTGAGTGAGGGGCCTAGCAATGCGACCATAATTACAGACAAATTTGTGATAGTAGCTGATGAGACCCAAAAATCCTCTCAAGCTCTTCAAGATCTTTGGATGAGGTCAATCCTGCATTGCCTGGATCTTTTTGGGGTCCACCCTGACAAATTCACACCCCCCAATGTGGCTCAAATACTCAACTTCTTCCATGCCAAAAGAGCACTTGGACATCTTGACAAATAATTTATGCTTGCAGAGCAGTTGTAAGAGCAAATCTATATGTTGAAGATGTGTGGCCCAGGTGCAACTGTAGATGAGGATGTCATCAAAGGAAACAAGGACAAATTTTCTGAGATATGGTTTGAGCAGGTGGTTCATAAGGCTCTAAAAAGTGGATGGGGCATTACAAAGACTAAATGGCATGACCAAGAACTCATAATGACCTTCATGAGTTCAGGAAGAAGTCTTTCGAATGTCAACTTCTTTCATGCAAATTTAGTGGTAGCCCGAGTGAAGGTCGAGCTTAGTAAATAATTGAGTCCCATTTAGTTCATCCAGCAAATCATTGACAACTGGGATGGGAAATTTATCTTTTACCATCAACATATTGAGGGCCCTGATGTTTGGAAACATACGCCATTCCCCATATTTCTTGAGCACCATGACCACCGACGATGAATAAGGACTAATGTTGGGATGAATAACGCCTGCTTCCAAGAGTTCCTTGATTATTTTTTCAATTTCATTCTTTTGGGTGAATGGATATCTATATGGGCACACATTTGGTGGTTGGGTTCCTAGGACCAAAGTACTGCTATGATCATGTTCCCCTCTCGAGGGTGGAAGCTCATGAGGCTTGTTAAAGACTGGTAGATGGTTGTTTAAGATCTATTGCATCTCAGGATGAATATGAAGAGAATTGGGTTCGAAGGCCTGGATGGCATTAAATTGGGCTATAACTCCATGGTGGCCCTTTCTAATAATTTTTCCATCCGATGTGAGCTGATGATAGAGGGAGCTCCCGCCTGGAGTCCGCAGAGGGTATGTGTGTGGTTGTTCTACTTAAAGCTCATATAGAACTCCTGGAAATCCATTGTGATTGGACCAAGTGTGTGAAGCCATTCAACACCTAGGACAATGTCGCACCCTCCCATGTGTATGGCAAACATGTGGGTCTTTAACCAATAATCCCCCATTTGAGGTTTGACATTTTCACAGCGACCTTCACATTTCATTGTCCCCCCATCAACAATTTGGACCTAGAAGTTAGAAATTGCTCAGACAAAACAATGCACTGCTTCCGCTACTCTTTGATGGATAAAATTATGTGTACTGCCACTATCAATCAAGACTACTATTGGGCGATGCTTAATAAAACCTCTAATTTTGAGAGTTTGGGAGATGAAATCCCTTCCAAAGCATGTAGCAAGATAACTGGTTCTTCAGGTACATTGTCCTACTAGTTGTCCTCTTCTTCCTCCTCTGGTTCCTCAAGTGGTGGGGCTTCCTTCGATGAACTGTTATCAATACCATCAATTTGAAAGAATTTGGGCTCCTTGCATTTATGCCCAGGGGAGTATTTCTCATCATAGTAGAACACAATCATTGATTTCTTCTTTCCACCATTTATGCTGGTGACACCTTTTGAACCTTGAGTGTTTGGGTAGTGCTTTCAGCCTGTGTGGAGTGACCCTTGGCAATGAAATTTGGGAAATTGGACTGGGCTGCTAATGCATGTTCTACTTCATGAGCTATCCTGTAAGCATGCAACCATGAGCTAGGGTGGTGCAATCGGACATGGGCTTGTATGGCTTCTTTGATACCACTGACAAAACATTCCGTGTAGAACTCATCTTATAGACCTCTAGTGCGGAAAGCTAAGGTTTCAAAGGCTGTAATATATTCATTCACTGTTCCTGTCTGTCGGAGCTTAGTCAAATGACCCAAAAAGTCAGATTCATGGTCAAAGCGATCCGTAAGAGCTTTTTTGAATTTCTGCCAAGTCAAGGGCCTTCCATAGAAACATTGATGCCATTGCCACCATTTCCATCTTTCATTGTCCAAGTACATGATACCCACACTAAGCTGAGTCGCATTATCCAGGATGTAATTCAGTGTGAAATATTGCTCCATTTGTGCTATCCATGCGGCTAGGTGAGAGCTATCAAATTTATACATGTCCAACTTGGGTGGTCGCGGATGGGATTGTTGGTGGGTGCTAAAGAGGTGAAGAGACTGGCTAGACTCACCCTCACTATTTTTATTGCCAATATATGTCTCCCCGCATTTCGCCACCTTGCGCTTAGAGAGTGTTTCATTTATGTTCTTCAGCGGAAACATGACCTCGTTCAATTATGATTCAACGCTATCAATCCTCTCATTGGCCATAGATTGAGCTCTAGTTTGTACCATGCACCGATCCATTGTACTTGAAATTTGGGACTGCCCAAAATCCTTGGAACTAACAATTGAATGGTACCACCTTGCTCAACTTTTCAACCTGATTCTTATGGGCTAAGTCACCAATAAGTGTCCCGGGGGGTCTGAGACTTGTTTGTTTGTTTGTGTGTTTGTTTTTTGTTTTTTTTTTTTTTGTTTTGTTTTGTTTCGTTTTTTTTTACTCCGAATGGAGTTTTACTCCTTCCTTAGGAATACTGCAGTAGCTGAATCCTAGAAATGTCAATGCTACCCAAAGTCCTATGAAAACCATGCCTAGGTATAGGAACCCCAACAATTAGTCAGATCTAAATCACGGATCTGATTGTTGCGATGGCTACAGAGCCCAAACTACTAGATCTAAATGGCGGAACTGATTACTGCTGCGGATCTGATGCATCTGAATGGTTGATCTGATAGATCTGAATGATGAAACTGATTAGTACTGCTACAACAAAACCCCACTTGCGAGATCTTATCTAGCAAAGATTATGCAGGATCTAGAGATAGAAAAGGGAACTATGGTCTCCGGGAGTGTCAGGTGCTACAGATCACAATATACATAAGGGTCTGACAGTAGTACTCTACCCAATTTTTCAGGGCACTAACCAAGGAGGATCAACCATTCCCTTAGCTGTACCACCGACTACCCTATCGTATGCGCGAGTAATCTCTCTGAGTACTGTTCTCAGTGTACTGTAGCAGCAAGACAGCCGACGATTTATCTATGGCAAGGTTTCAAGGGAGCTAGGGGGCTTCCAATATACCCAGAGAGTACTTGGAAGACAGTCCATGCGCGGTTCTGTCTAATGCACTACTACTCGAAGGAATACCCACCGGGGTTTCAAGGGAGTCCAACAAGCATGACCATCTCTTTTATTTCCTACGTGCATGCCTCCCCAAATCCGCAGGTTTATGCGCTCAACAACAGATCCCGTGGTTTAAAGACATCGGAACACATCTCTAGCCAAAACAAATTTTGCTAAAAATTGGAGATCCCACCGGCCCTGGAAAGCACTCTAATACCACTTGTTATGCTCTTAACCTGCAAGATGTACCAGAATACAGAATATGCGAAGGAATATACCCAAAACATAGAATAATGAGAAATAACAAGAAGTATTTTATTATTCAGAAAGTAATGTTCACTTGCCTCTTCGAGGAGGCAACCTCCAATAGAGCTAAGCTCACTTACAAAATAAGGCATGATGCTCCTCAAGGGGAGTCTCTATCCTTTATATAGGATTCATACATGCAATACCATGGGGCAATACCATGGTTTTTATTAATACCATCTATCTAATACCATGTCCCATTTGCAACTAACTGTGGTCCCTCCATTAAATGAGGGTTAACCACTTACAATTATTAATATGGGCTTTATTGACTCTTTACTTAACTATAACTATGACTCGATCCTATTACATAAATAAGGGGGTTAGGGTTGGACCCTAATAGAGCTAAACTAAGAATTGGAAAATAATAAAAAAATATTGACCAAATCCAAATCTAGTCGTTGATAATACTTTATTATATTTTTTGGAGAGGGAAAAGATATTCAAAATAGTTAAATATATTTATTTATAAAATGGTTGAAGTAATTAAAAATAAAAAGATTTATTAATTACAATTGTGATAATTAAGAAAAGTGTGAAATTGAAATAATTATTAAATAATGGCTTAACAATTATTCGAAAAATAAGATTAAGGAATAATAAATAAGTAGTGATCTATTTAAGTATTCCTAGGTGATTTAGTCAAATGTGTTAAGAAATAATTATTTAATAATCATTTCTAGAGGAAATTAAATAAATAATGATTTATTGAATTATTCTCATGGGGTTCTTTGATTTTAAATAGAAATAATTTCATAAAAATGGTTTACTAAATTATTTACTATGGTGGCCAATTTTTAGGTAATAACATATTCCCCCCCAACGTATGAGTGTAAGGAGAAAATCGTATGACTGAAATATGTTGTAGGTTACACTTCCACGAGACACCAAAGGGGGGAGAGAGAGAGAGAGAGAGAGAGAGAGAGAGAGAGAGAGAGAGAGAGAGAGTTGAAGCAATGCAAGGAAGGACGGAGGAATGGAGGGGGAGACCTACTAAGTTGATATAAGTCTCTTTTTATTTTGGAGTACATGATCTCAAATGAGGTGGGGCAAGCATACCCATACCGCTGAGATAACTGAGTAAAAATAATAATGGTGTGCCGAGAAATGTCGGAATGAGCTACAAAGTACATGATACATGATAAATGATACACTGGCATCAATGAGCTAGGATGTGATACAATAATACAATGAGTCCCATATACATAATGTGCCTCAAAAAGAAAGGCCAGGACTGAATAAAATACATCTGTTGATCTGAGTACATGAGACATAATGGCCCTTAGGATGACATGGGGATGAGGGGGATCACAACAAAAGAATCCCTAATACAGAGGGAAGGTATTTGAAGATATGAATGAGACATGCATGTTGTGGTTGCTGCAAGGGGCAAAAACTAAAACCATCAAATCTGTGGAACTACATCTGAGGCTGGATCATGATCTGATGAAATCCGAGCATGTGGGGATCTACCTGAAGAGCCACTACCTCATGACGTCTGGAACATCTCACGCACACCCAAGAAACACTAGTACAATCTCCTAAATCACCGGACCATCAAGTGTACGATTCTTGAACGTGAGATAATGAGCTAGAGTCGAGCACGCGAGAAACAATCAAGTTAAAGGGAAATAATGATTCCCTTTGCGTGATCTGAGTCCCCAAAAAATGATGAAAGATGGAACCAAGGTACACCACCCTCTAGACCACTCTCCTAGATGAATGTGCTGGAGTCGATAGAAGAGGGCTTTCCAGAGGTGAGGAAATAAGGATTCCTCAACAAAGGCACGAGGGTCATAGAAATGTGACTAATGGACTTACACTAGGGATGATGATGAAAGGATACAAGATGAGAGGCAGACTGATGAATTCCCTTGTCAAAGCATGATATGCATGGTTGACTTGGCAAAAAATGACTTGATTCAAGAGGGGATGGTTAATTACTTAGACATGGACTTTTCAAAGACGAAGTAGTATAGATGGAGGAAAAATATGAGCATATTGGGATGAATGCGACACAAATATGTATATATAAATTGTAACTGGACTCAAGGGGACTTGAAACAGACTCCATAGATGTAAGGGTGACTCATCTTTGATGCTCTGAACAAGGGTTACTTGATGATGCTGCCACATTGGGGGAGGCCCAAAGGGGACCATAAAAACATGAGTAAAAATTGGTTACTCATGAAGAAAATCGACACGTGAGTCGACCAGTGCAAAGGTAAAGTGGTACCAGAGTACAAGAAGGTCATATGAATAAATTTGATTTTAATAGGTAGCAAAGTGAGACCTCATGGATAAAATGGCTTCCTTGTGAATTGTAAAATTATAAAAAACAAAGAGAGACCCATTATATAGCTCGGTGAGAGATTTCCAATGGTATTGATGGTTTGTCAAACTAAACTATAGTTTGGTCGCAATGGGTAATGGAAAAAATAGTGTTTTTCTATAAAAGGGCTTCTTTCCCCCAAATCCAATTCATTTCCACATTGAGTTGTTGGGTAATTTGGAGAGGAGGAGAATTCCCTAAATCTTGAGGAGATCGTAGCAGACAAACCGATTGTTGGAACTCAGATCTGCGAGTTGTAGGTAGGTGGCCTAACGTTACTCATCAATTTTGGTGGATTAAACTTTCAGATTAGGGATTGAACTTAGTGGGAGAAACCTTTGTCTTTTGTAATAGTCCCAACGCACCTATGTTTCCCTTTTATACATTATAAAATGAAAAAAATGGGGCAAAAAGTGCATCCAATGTAGTTTTGAGGGAAAAAACTATGTTTTGGGTTGAGGGGAAAAACAAGTATGGGGTTCTCTATTGAGCTGAAGCTAAGAACTAGGAGTAGATTATTTTGACTCTAAACTAAAAAAACATAATGGTATTTTGAATTTATGGAAGAGATAATGTTGGTATGGTGAGAATGAGACTTTGATACTCTTCGTGTTGGGGTTCAGGGTAACAAAGCAGTTAGAGAGACTCTGGTGCGATATGGGTTGCTAAAGTTCTTGGAGAACCCATTGATGATGGATGGTGAGCAACTATATTCTAGGATTGTGAGTTATTGGGACCCAGATCAGGAGGTCGTTATGATACAAGGGCATAGGACCAAGATCACATTTCAAAACATATACTTTTTGATAGGATTTCCACCTTTGGTGGTGATGGTTGAGATACATCCAGTATTGGCTCATGGGAGGCATATAAGGGAGTTTGTGGAGTGTCATTTTGTACTTGGTACTTGTGCAAAGGGTATGACCATCCAGATTCATGACTTGGAGAGACTCGAGACACGGGCTACAACCGCAACAGTGGTGTAGATGTTGGGTAGTGATGCCTTTCATCACATCACTAGGGGGAAGATGATGCCAGTAGGGAGTGTACTAGAAGAGTCCTACTATGGGTGGGTCTAGATTTTTTTCTCAACGTTGAAACAATAGTTGGGACTATGAAGGTGATAAAGCAATGATAATTTTTTATTTGGGACATTTTTGTTCTCATTCATCTTTGATAAGATCCTGACTATCCATCCACATGTGTATATCCATGATGGAGGCCCATAGTAGTCCAGGATGTGTCACGAGGGCAGCTACTATGACAAGGTGGAGGAGGGGGAGTCAGATGTGTGTTTCAACCTGAGTTATTTTCTCATTAGGACCATATTCCACTATACATAGATGATTGTCCATATAGTGGAATGAACTTTCAGGGGGATCTCGATCTACCACTACCGCCAGGACAATCTTGGGGTCCATATGGTAATTAATAGTTGCTATATTTTGGTTTCATGTAAATTTTAGAAAACAAATGTTTGTCATACTAATTTCAAAACTTTTTGTATGCATATATAGCACTTTTGAGGCCGACAGGATATTCACGATGATCTGCAACACCTGGGGTTGTAGATCATAGAGGTTTAACATCATGGAAGAAAGCGGATAGTGATGTGCTACTAGAGGATCTATGACATAGGTTTGATGTGCTACTAAATATGGTGACAGAGCGTGGGTGGCATGAGCTAGAAGATCAGTATATGGATGAGTGCACTAGGATTCACTCAGAATATAGAGGTATCAAGAGATGCATATCTATGGTTGGTCAGGCAGTTTGAGACTTACAGGTAGGTGGAATGGAGCCATTGGCCCAGGATCTGGCAGAGGATAGTGATTAGGCATAGGGACATGTGGGCCCCTATTTTTGTTTCTTCTAACATGCTATGGGCATTTCCAATGTATTTAGATTAGTGGACTCCAAACACTATATGTTGGATGTTATTATACATAATATGGTTATGCATCTTTTGCGACAATTCTGGTTTTCCATTTGTTTATGTTATGGATGCCTTATTGTATATGCATGTGATAAATGCCAATCTAGAATGTTATTTGCAATGGTATCTACATAGTTATTTTGTTCTCTAGGAACATGTCTGAATGAAATGGATTCAAATTCACGTGCCAAAAGATTAACTCATAGATATTTTCTAAATAGGACAAGATTACGCACATGATAAACATTGTTCAATTGCATGACAAGTAGCATGGAATCAAGATGAACATGAAAGTGAAGGATGTGATGATTAAGGGCATCAGCTAAAAAACCTATCACTACATCATATTTGTCCTAGTTATTGTTGGAAAATCCAATGCGGATGCCATTGGAGTGGACTAATGAATGCAATGGGGTAAAAATGGCCCAAGTTACCGAGGATAGATTCCTTGAGAAGTGAATCGCACCATCAGCATAAAAATTATGTCGAATACATCGTCGATAAACACGAGTGATATGGGGGGAGAATTTCTAGGTTCGTAAATAGGTAAGGATATCTCCTTACCAAGGATCATCTGAGGTTATAGTTAACAAGTGTTCATCTAGAAGATCATCATTAACTGGTGGATCTAGCATACCAGTAGGAAATTTAGAAATAATTTCAGCAAGGGTTAAAACTTTCTTACTCTTGGGTGTGACAAATTCTAGATTGAATTCTTGGAGGATAACAATCCAATGGGCATACTTCCCATTAATTATATGTCGACTCAAAAAGAATTCCATAAGGTTGGAATTAGGCACAACATTGGTGGTATGTGTAATGATATAATGATGAAGTTTTTGAACATAAAACACAATAGCCAATGCCAAATTTTCTTCATGGGAAACCATTGAGATTATTACTGAAATAATAGATGACATGCTCATTTCCGAATAGGTGGAAGCTGAGATATATAGCATGAAGTCCCTTTCAAAGTTAGATGGGCTAATCAAGAGAGCATAAGTGAGAGCATGTTTGAGGGCATCAAAAGAATATTGAGCTTGATCATCCCAAACGAAGGGAATTTTAGATCGAAGGAGTCTAAGAAACCCATGCACAATTGTGGAATAGTCAGGAACAAATCGATGAAGAAAGTTGGCTTTCCCTTGGAGGCTTTGTAACTGGTGAAGTGATCCAGATTTAAACAGGAATGCAACAAATTACAGACATGGCCATAAATATAGAAATACATTAGAAATAATACTTCATTTCATTAATGTAAAATACTGAACTATGGTTACAAACAGAAATGGAAATAAACTAGCTCAGGTGATGGTAGCTTATCTTTGAGGAGAGATGTGGCAGCTACATGCCTCTGAACTACCTTACAATGAGTCTCAAAGGCCTATTTATTGTTGAGAAACAATGGAAAACCCTAAACATCCAAAACCCTAACCATAGGAGATGAAGCGCCAAACTATGGGCATCGTTTTGGGTAAATTGGTACATCAAGTTCCCGGGGTCGTAACTTTGGCATAAGATATCCATTTGATGTGAACCATACCTCATTAGAAATATCTATCCGAGGACTACAACTTTGGGAAGAGAAACATCGGTCCATGGACCCATGTTGCTCCCAGTTTCCCCCAAAAATGTTCGGTTAGGGCCTCAAAATGGCTCTGGAAGTTCAGGACCCGAAAAGTTGCCAAAAATAGTAAATTGTGCTACAAATAAGGAAATTTAAAAACTAAAAGAAACAATGACGGGGGTCCAAGTGGAATTGGCAGGTGGCCCACCAATATACACCTAGATCATTCCTCCCCCTTAGGAAGTAATGGTCCCCATTGTGTTGAGTTCCTCCACGAGATGAGGAAGCTTCTACTGAAATTTGTCCCTAGTGAGCCAATTGCCCTAGTGAAGGTGTTGGCCTGCTTTGACAACTTGATAGAGTTGGATCTTCTGCTGGCAAGTGTGCTTGATCTGCATGTCCATGATCCGATCAGTTGCAGCTTGTTCCATGCAATTTGGATCTAACTATGTTGGTGTGAGTTGTTTTGCAATGTCAGATGTGTCTAGTAATGGTGGAAAGTATGGCCGAAGGCGGTCCACATTCAACATTGGGTGTAGGCTAAGGATTGTGGGAATTTTGAGCTCAAATGCATTGTCTCCCACAACCATGGTAATTGTGTAATGACCATATCGGAGTGGTTTGAGTTTCCGATAGGCTCCAGTAAGGTGTTCCATTTGCAAATGCAACCAGACTTTGTCACCCACCTGAAACTTGTGTGGCACCTGATGTTGATTATGTAATTGCTTGGACTTGGCATTTGATTTCTCCAGAATGTCATGGACCTTCTAGTGGATATGTTGGATGTTCTCAATGAAGTTGTTTGCCTTATATGTTTCAGACTGTACATGAGCTGAATCTGCCTAAGTAGCTGCAAATGGCATGGCAACATCAATGAGACATAGTGGCTAGAATGCCAAGCCCACCTGAAAATGGTTGTGTCCAGTGGAGCTGTGGAGAGCTCGGTTATAGCTGTTTTGAACATAGGGGAGATTCTCATCCCATGTGTTTGGATGCTTTGAGTTGTACATGCGCAAAATGTGTACGATCATCCTGTTGACAACCTGCGCCTGGCAATCAGTTTGGGGATGGAAGGTTGTGGACTTAGTGAGTTTGGTGCCCAACATTGAACAGAGATTGGACCAAAATGTACTGAGGAACCTGTTGTCTCGATTTAAGATGATAGACTGTGGGATCCCAAAGTGTACCCACACTCGTTCAAAGAAGAGTTTAGCAGTCGCTTCTGCTGTGATTTTATTCTTGGAGGCCATCATAATGGCTGTCTTTGAGAACCTATCGACGACCACAAAAACACATGCTTAGTAGAAGGAATGACTGAAATGTAATCCATGGAGATGGATTCCCAATGTCGAATAGGGGTAGGAAACAGAGTATGGAGACCTTACATCTTAATGGTCGGTATGGAAATGGTGCAGGCAGTGGAGGATCTCATGTACTTTCCTACATCCTGTCAAAGGTTCAGCCAATAGAAATAATTTTGTAGTACTACCACCATTTTCTTATCCCCAAAATGCCTAGAAACCCAACTGTACTTTGCTTCCCAAATCATCTTGGCATGCTCGCTTGAAGGAATACAAAGGTAACCCAAGTGGAATAACAGGGCATCCTCGAGATGAAAATTTGGAACATGTTGACCCTCCAAGAGTGTCTGGTATGTGTGGCTGAAATTTGGGTCACTTTTGTAGAGAAGTGGCCAATCAGAAGTCTCATGCCCACAAGAGTTGAGCACGGTGGTTAATGCCATGATTGATGGTCGACTGAGGCAATCTATACCATTATTGGTGATTTCATTCTTATATTTGATATTCGAATGGAATTGTTGTAGGTATGTGGACCACTTCTGATGTCGATCATTCTGTAACTTCCCTTGCGTCTGTATGAAATGTAGGGGCCGGTGTTCTATGTGGATGACCGTTTCCTTCCCCAAAATGTAATGTTTCCATTTTCGGCAAGCCTGCACAATGGAATACATCTCTTTGTCATAGGTGGGATACTTCCGGACTGTGTTTGAAAGTGTCTGTTAGGTCTCTATTCCCCTTATTGTTATTAATACAACCCCCTTATTGTACTCTTGTGCCCATTTGGTCCCCATATTGTTGTTATTATGCCCCATAGAAGCCCACTATTGTTATTATTGTGCCCTTACATTATTATTGTTATGTCGGCTCTAATTATATTATGACCCCTTAGACTCCTATATATAGGAAGGAGGCCTTGTCATTTGTATCATCCAAGAATTGTTCATTTGTGTAATGTAAATGAGGTTGCCCCCTCGAAGAGGCTTACTTATAAGGCGTTTATCTATCTTTCCTATCCTTTTGTGAGATGGTTTCATAACATTTGGTGTCAGAGCTTTGGATTCTAGAGTTTTGCTGCTCCAAATAGGTCATCATGGAATTTTCGCTATAACTTTTTTCTGTGATGTTTCAGAAGCTACAAACAAAACCCATTTGAACTGATATCCTTCTAAACCTTGGGACTGAATTTCAGAGCTTGTCTCTTTATATTTGTGGAGATATGATTTGAGGAAGTTAAGGTTTTTGTAGACTCCCGAATTACATTCCAAACAGGTGACCTGGGGACAATCGTCATACCTTTTTCTCTGAAAAATAGATTGAAATTTCGTAAGAATTTATAGAAAGAGAATAGGCAGTAGTTTGTTTTGTATATTTTTGAGAAACATTATATAATAGTTCTCTCTACTGAAACATTATATAATCAGGTCATCTTAGGAGATTGGGCATAACTCTTTCTTGGAGAATCAAATTCTGATCAGACATGCGGGGTTAGAAAGAGAACTCAGAGGGCTCTTACAGGCTGGAATTTTAGAACTTAAAGATCCAAAATTATCGAGTTACAGTCGTTTCAAGAGCGAGCTCCTAAAATCAAGAAAAAGCGAGATGAGGAAGTTTGATGGCAAGTATCTAGTAAATTGGATATTACAGATGGAGAAATATTTTGATATACATGGTGTACCACTCTTACAAAAGGTATGTATTGCATCTTCATATTTAGAACAAGATCAATTTTTATGGTATAAAGGGCTTTGCTCTCGTAAACCACTTGTTAAGTCGTCAATTTTCATAGAGGAAATTATAGCACATTATGAGGATACAAAGAGAAACACCTTCTTTAGCCAGTTGATTAATCTAAAAAAAAAGTGTTCAATGGTAGATCACATTGAGGACTTTCAAAAATTGAATATAAGGGAAAATGATATTCTAGAGAAGTAGAGGATTGATGTCTCCATAGGGACTTTAAAGGATAACATTCAACATGAGATTCGTCTTTGGGAACTTGATTCATTGGAGAATGAATTCAGGAAAAGTGGAAACAAAAATTATGGCAACAAGGAAGTTCACCCCTCAAAAATATAAAGACAAAAGTGTTTTTTCTCCTAACCTTCCACAACCTACAAGGTTGACACCAAAACAATTGGAAGAAAAAAAGAAAAAGGACTTTGTTACAATTGTGATAATAAATACATTAAAGGTCATAAGTGTGCTGAGAAGAAATTATTTTACATTGATTGTGAAGAGGAGGACGAAAAGGATCAAGAATCATCAAAAGAAGAGGATAAACACCAGGAACCAACCCCAAAGAAAGAAGAAATGAATCCAACCATATCTTGTAAATCATTGGCAAGAATTACCACTGCTCAAACTCTCAATATAGAAGGACATATCAAGAAGAAAATGGTTCAAGAAGTGAAAGATCACATCGAGAAAGAAGAAATGAATCTGACCATATCTTGTAATGCATTGGCCGGAATTAGCACTCCTCAAACTATTAAGATAGAAGGACATATCAAGAAGAAAAATCTTCAAGAAGTGAAAGATCACATCGAGCATCAATAAATGAATCCGACCATATCTTGTAATGCATTGGAAGAAATCACCACTCCTCAAACCCTCAAGGTAGAAAGACATATCATGAAGAAAAACGTTCAAATAGTGAAAGATCACATCAAGCATCAAGAAAAGGTTCTCCAACTTTTAAAAGATAACGCCACTTTGGTGCAGAATCAAATGAAACAATAGGCAGATCAACATCGTAGTGGAAAACGTTTTGATGTAGGTGATTGGTTATTTTTCCGGCTACATCTCAAGCAAGTTATTTATGAGAAGGAAATGTTTGCAATACTACATGCACTTAAGAAATTGCGACCTTTCTTAATGGGAAGACACTTCAAGGTAAAAATAGATCATGATAGTCTTAAATACTTTTTAGAACAAAGATTACCTTTAGAAGAATAGAAAAATGGGTCACAAATATGTTGGGTTATGACTTATAAACCATCTTCAAAAAAGGGAAGAAAAATGTTGTTGCGGATGCACTCTCAAGAAAGGATGAGGATGTGGAAGCATTGTTTTGTGCTATTTCTATTATCCAACCAGATTGGATAAACGAAGAAAGGGATGAATGGAAGAAGGATGAAGAAGTGTGGCCACTCATTCAAAAGTTGCAGAAGATCCCAGTTCAAACAATATTTCTAGCACTTGACAAGGAAGGAAAAATCATATTGGAACCTAGAGCAGTCACAGAAACAAGAACTCGACAGTTACGAAATCAATCAATTTTAGAGTATCTCATCAAGTGGAAGAACTTACCCGCTAAAGATTCCACATGGGAGGACAAGAATTTTATATAGAAGAATCGAGAACTACTCAAGCATTGCGGACAACACCTTTTGAAGGAGAGGGTCATGTTAGGTCCCTATACTACTAGTGTGACCCCTTATCGTTATTAATACAATCGTCTTATTATATTGTTGTGCCCATGTAGTCCCCATATTGTTGTTATTGTGCCCCATAGAAGCCCACTATTTTTATTATTGTGCCCTTACATTATTATTGTTATGTCGGATCTAATTATATTATGACCCCTTAGACTCTTATATATAGAAAGGAGGTCTTGTCATTTGTATCATCTCATTTGTGTAATCTAAAGGGGGTTGCCCCCTCGAACAGGCTTATTTCTAAGGCATTTATCTATCTTTCCTATCTTTTTGTGAGTTGGTTTCATAACAGTGTCTCACTGTGATATGCCATTGGATGCCCGTGTTGAGTAAGGACTTCCCCAATAGTATAGTAAGAGGCATCTGTCTTAATCTAAAATGGTTGTTGCAAGTCTAGTAATGCGAACACTGGTGCCTAGTAGAGGTGATGTTTCAACTTTGTGAATGCCTTCGATTGAGATTCAGAACAAAAGAAATTTACTTCCAATCTGCCCTTTGTGACCTGACTCAAGGGCCAAGTGATATGAGGAAAACCCGACATGAACCTGTGGTATAAGTTGGCAAGACCTAGAAAGCTGCGAAGCTATATTAGAGTGGTTTTAGATGGACAATCCTGAATGACTTGGATCTTGGCTAGATCCACATGCACCCCCTGTTCATCAACAATGTATCCCAAATACTGAACTTGGGTCATGCCAAAAGTTCATTTCTCCAAATTGGCACATGAATTGTGTTGCCATAGTGTTTGGAGAACCTGTCAGATGTGGTGGAGGTGCTCTTCCCAACTTTGGTTAAAGATCAGGATGTCATCCAAGTATACCACTATAAATCAATTGGTGAATGGCCGCAAGTTGTCATCCATTAACCTCATGAAGGTTCCAGGAGCATTCGTCAAACAGAAAGGCATAACCAACCATTTGAAAAGGCTCTCCTTGGCTTTGAAGGCAGTTTTCCACACATTCGAGGGTTTGATAGGTACCTGCTGATATCTTGACTTCAAATCGATCTTGCTGAAATATTTTTCCCCCTTTAGTTGGTATAGAAGGTCATCAATCCATGGGATCGGGTACCTATTCTGGACAATGATCTTGTTCAATGCCCGATAGTCAATATAGAGTCTCCAAATTCTATATTTATTATGTACCAACACGATAGGGCTCCCACATGGCGATGAACTCAGTCGGATGTGACCTTTCTGCAGTAGCTCCTAAATCTGCCTCTTGATTTCATCGTTCTCTAGAACAGAGCGCCAATAGATTGGTCCATTAGGCAGCATCGCACCTTGGATCAGATTGATGGAGTGGTTGACCTAATAGCGCAGAGGAACCCTTGCAGGGAAGGTGAAGATGTCATTGTACTCCTCCACGACCTTCTCCATATATAGTTGTCATGCGGAGGGGCTCTTTTTGGAGGTCGTGGGCACGGTCTTCTTCTTTCCTTGAGGGCGTATCATCAGGAAAAAAATTCTCGATTTTTGAAATGAGCTTACTACGTTGTTTTGCAGTAAACAAAGAGATGGCAGTAGGTGGTGCTACCTCTGGCATCCTGTACAACTTATTTCTGTTGCGTGTGGAGCATGATTATTTAGAGGTCATTGTTTCGGCCGGATGTATACCCCAGGAACTTTGTACACCCCTCCATGCGGGGGTGTACGGCGGGGGCTTGTCACCCCCACGGGGTTTCGGGGGACCCCATCCCCCTCGACTGGGGGGTTCGAGGGCTAGCGGTCCCCCGACGGGGGTAGTGCCCCCGAAGGTAAAAATGAATGTAAAATTGCCTTGTAAAAGTATAGTAATTTCTAGTTAATCTGGGGCATTCAGTAGGCGGATGATCTGACGTTAGAACTTATGTTTAGTTTACGGTTTTTTGCCCTAGAAGGCAACCCCCTCTCTTTCTATGAGGGCATTGTATTGAGGCTGTGTAATAGATGTGTATTCTCCAAGCGAGAAATAGAGAGGTGAGACTATGAGAGAAAACAGAGGATATTACAGCGGATCTGCTATAGGTTGTGTCTCTTCATTTTGTTGGATAATAGAAAGGACGGAATGGTTGTTCTGGGTGGACGTAGCCCAAACTGGGTGAGCCACGTATATCTGTGTCTCTCTGGTTTTATGCGTTTTCTGTGTTTATATTTATGCAATATTCTATGTGTTCCATTGCTCTTTAATATATAATTTTCTAACAATTTCCCAAAGTAACAATAATAGCACGAGGCCTTGACTCATATATAGCATGTCTCTTGAACAAGTATGGTTGGCCTAATAGTACATCACAAACATCAAGGGGAGAAACATCATACAATACCTTATCCATGAAGGGCTTGATGTTGTATGGAAGGTGACATTGTTGTCTCACGCGAAGATCTTGTCCTTGGTGAAGCCACCTGATGCTGTATGGTTGTGGATGTGTTGTGGTTGATAAGCCTAGCTACTTCATTACCTCTACTGAAATGAGGTTGTTTTGGCTCCCATTGTCAACAATGAACTGTCTTGGGGAGCCTTTTACCCACATCTGGGAGTGGAAGAGGCGCTCCTCCTCCTTTGGATCTTCGGGTTCCTCCTTCTAGATCTTCATTGTGGCAATGGTGGCATTGGACTCCACATCAATAATTTGCTTCCCTTTTCAGTCCCTTTATTGGGTTCTGACTCAGAGTCTAAACATGCATCTAATTCCAAATACTTTAGCTCAGCCACCAGTGACTACTTGGCCCGACACTCACTTGTGTTGTGAGTGGAGCTCTTATGGAACTCACACCACTTTTTGTGTCCTTCTTTGGCTATGCAGTGTTGTTCTTTGCTTACGGCTTTGGTAGGTTGTCCTGGGCCACCCTGCCTTGGATTTTTCCTTTGTTCAGTGGTTTTGGGGTGCCTTTCCCTTGCTTCAGATTTGTAGATCCAAAGTATCGCTTCTTCTGTTTAAACTTTTGCTCGATCTTGACTGCATATCGGTATGTCGTGTTGAGCGAGGAGATGTCTAGGAACTCCATCTCATCCTAGATGTACCTGTGTAGGAAGCCATGATATTTTAGTACTAAATGCAGCTCAGAATCCTTGATACCCAACTTTGTGCAAGGGTATGAAAAATATTGATAAACTTTGACACGTCTTAGTCCCTTCCCTGCCGCAGCATGGTCCACTTGATGTATTTATCCTCATAGATTTTGACAGGGTAGTACTACTCCTTGATGGCATTTTGAAATGAATTCCAAGTGGGTGTGGTTGAAAAGGTGAGGCCATACTTTCATCCATCTACTCGCAGTAGGTTTCCCACTAGTCCTTGATGTGGGGGGTAGCTTTGAGAAGAGCAAAAGTAATATTTTCCTGGCCGAAAAAATCATGAACAGAAAAATACCTTTCTAGTAGATTTAAACATTTATATACAATGTTTGCATCTATCTAACCCTCAAATATGGGAATTTCAAAGTTAACTCGTACCTTAAAGGGTGTGGTGCTTCTAGCGTAGCTGCTGGAAGTAGATGTGTCTCCCCTAGGTAGCCACTAAAGGATCTGGGAAAAGTTTCTCATCATCGCGTTCCTTTATCGTTCGAGGGCCTCTTCGAGCAAGATTTTGACAGGATATCCTACCCCCTCGTATTTCTTTTCATCCACAACGGGAGGCCGTCGGGATTTGTGAGGCTGATCTTGCAAAGGTTCGACCAGTTCAAGCCCTAACTCCTTATATCTTGACCTCATTGGGGACATGCAAAGAAAAAGAAAGAAAGAGCAGACCGCTCTGACAACACTGATCCGGATTTAAATAGGAACGCAATAAATTACAAAGATGACCATAAAGAAAGATATACAACATAAATAATACTTCATTTCATTATTGTAAAATACTGAACTATGCTTACAAACAAAAAAGGAAATAAACTAGCTCGGGTGATCGTAGCTTATCTCTGACGAGAGATGTGGCGGCTACATGCCTCTGAAATGTCTTACAATGAGGCTCGAATGCCTATCTATTGTTGAGAAACAATGGAAAACCCTAAACATCTAAAAACCTAACCCTAGGAGATGAAGCGCCAAACTATGGACCCCGTTTTGGGTAAATTGGTACATCAACTTCCCGGAGTCGTAACTTCGGCATACGATCTCCGTTTGATGTGCACCATACCTCGTTAGAAAGATCTATTCAAGGACTACAAGTTTTGGAAGAGAAACATTGGTATATGGACCCATGCTTCTCCAAATTTTCCCAGAAACAGTGTAGGTTTTAAACTTGTACAGAAATTACCTGCAAATGAATTCTAAAACACAGAAAATAAACAATGCGAGAGCATAACACATAAAACAAATATACATAGAGATTTTCCCCTGGATCCTAAAATAGGACTACCGGTTTGATTTTTCATTATGTTCCTTTAAATGGTACCGTGCATATTTATACATGCCAAAGCATCTAATACCATGGACCGAAAACCATCGCGTCCAAAACCATGTGTGAAAAAAAATGCAAAAAACCATAGGCAGGTCTGCCCAACCTAATATAAGGTCCAAAAAAAAAAACATTTCGTGGTGTTGCCTCAGACCTCATAGAGTGGGGTTACCTACGCCCCTCAAACCCCTTCTGACCCCCCCCGCTATGCAGTCAGCACAACGAAGGAGAGGCTCTGCCCCCCATCTAACCCCCTGGTTAACTACATCGGCTAGTCATGGAAAGAATATAACACAACCCAACATTCTCCCACTTGTTGTTTTCTTTCCACAGGGGGCCACAAGAGAGTTTAGTCATTTATCCAGCCCTGCAATGCCCATTGTTTTTCTACACCAAGAGAACTTCTCAGAGCTCACAAATTTTGTCAATCCATCTCCAGTATTCTTCAAAATGTCCACCTTTACCAGCAACACCTTTTTGTCTTCTATCATATCCCTCACAAAGTGATACTAAACATCAATGTGATTTGTCTTTGAATGATATGAAGGGTTATTTGCCAAGAAAAATGCACTTTGGCTGTCGTAGTCTATCCTTATATCTCCCTGTACTAACCCCATACTTGAACACAATATCTACAACCAAATTGCTTTCTTGCTTGCATGAGTGGCTGCCATGTATTCTGCCTCTGTAATTGATAGTGGCACTATAGATTGTTTCTTACTCATCCAACTGACTACACCTCCAAATAGGTTAAACAAATACCCACTTATAGATCTTCTCTGATCTAGATCTCCATCCCAGTCTGCATCAACAAAGCCAAGAATATCCAACACTCTATCTAATCCTGATCTTCTTTGGTAGCACAAACCATAACCACTAGTGCCATGCAAATACTTGAAAACTCGCTTCACTGTTGTCTAGTGCTCCTTCCCTGGTTTTGACATAAACCTGGACAATACTCCCACTAAATGCGCAATGTCTGGTCTAGTAGAGACCATCACATACATCACGCTGCCGACTACACTTGCATATGGAACACGGGACATGTCCTCTTCCCCTTCTTGTGCCTTGGGACACTGTTCAGTAGATAAATTTACACCTACAGGAATAGGAACCTTCATTGGTCTACTATCTTTCATATTAAACATCTGCAATATTGTTTCGACATACTTCCTCCGGTTTAACCAGAGCTTCCTCTTTGTCTGATCTCTTTTAATTTCCATGCCCAAAATATAGTTTACAACACCAAGAGCTTTCATGTCGAATTTGGAGGACAAATGGGTCTTCAAATCCTGGATAATTTCTTTGTCATTTCCAACCAGCAACATATCATCCACATACAAGACCAGATAAATAACATGGTCACCAATTAATTCAAAATACACATAGTGATATGATTTTCTTCTGGTGAAGCCAAGTCCCCGTATAAATGTATCAAATTTCTGATACCACATCCTTGGTGACTGTTTTAACCCATACAAAGATTTCTTTAACTTTCATACCAGTTCTTTCTTACCCTTCACCGCAAAACCTTCAGGTTTCTTCATGTAGATCTCCTCTTCGAGATCCCCGTGAAGAAATGTTGTCTTCACACCCATCTGTTCTACCTCAAAATAAAAAGCAGCAGTGGCAGATAGAAGTAATCTAATAGAAGCTAGCTTGGCAACAAGAGACAAAATATCACCAAAATCAATCCCCGACACCTGGGAATAACCTTTTTCTACCAACCAATCTTTGGATTCCTCCACATTTCCTTCTACATTTGTCTTCTTCTTGAACACCCATTTGCAACCAATGGGTTTCCTTCGAGCTGGAAGCTCCACCAGATCCCAAGCCTCATTTTTGTGCAAAGATGCCATTTTATCAACCATGGCCTCTTTCCAGAGTTTTCCCCCCTCTGAATCTACTGTTTCCTTCATAGTTCTGGGATCACCATAAGTAAAAGATAAAGCAAAATTTGAAAAGAAAGTTGATGGAATATACTTTCCGACTTCCTCCTTTCTCGAACTGATCTTCTCACAGTCGGAGTTTGTGGCTCTTCATCTTTAGATTCCTCTTCTGCTATAGAGTATGATTCTTCCTCCTTAAGCTCAAACTCTATCTTCTCAGGTTCCTTTGGTTCGACTTCATGTTTAATAACATCTTTCACCTCTCTGAACACCACATCTCAGTTGTACACAACCTTCCTTGTTATTGGGTTCCAAAGCTTATAACCCTTTAAACAATCCTTATACCCAATAAAGATGCACTTTTCAGATTTACTATCCAACTTCGTTATTTTCTCCTTTCGAACATGTATATATGCATCACATCCAAATACCCTCAGATGTGAAAGAGAGGGTTTCTTAGCAGTCCATACCTCTTGTGGAGTCTTATCCTCCAACACTGATGAAGGTGATCTATTTACTAGGTAACATGTTGTCTCCACTGCCTCTGCCTAGAATTCATGTCCTAACCCGACACCACTAAGCATGCTTCTTGCCCTTTCCACCAACATCTTGTTCATTCTTTTTGCAACTCCATTTTGCTAAGGTGTATATGGAGTAGTCTTCTTCTGTGCTATACCACACTTCTTATAGAATTCTTCAAATTCCTTACGGAAAAACTCTCCACCATTAACTATCCTCAACACCTTTATCTTCTTTTCTGTCTAGTTTTCCACCAGAGCCTTAAATTCTTTAACCCTGTCAAAGACATCAGATTTCTTCTTAAGGAAATATATCCATGTATTCCTTGAGAAGTCATCTATAGATGATACATAGTACACAAACTTACATAGTGATGGAACCTTCACAAGTCCAAACACATCATTGTGCACAAGCTCTAATATCTATTTCGCCTTCTTACCACCAGAGTGGAAACTCACCCGATTCTTCTTCCCATATACACAATTTTCATAGAAATCAAAATCCAAAGAGCTATTACTTATAACTTCTACCATACCTTTACCATGAAGTATTCAAAGGCCCTTCTCTCCAATATGTCCAAGCCTTTGAGGCCTTAGCATGGTATTCTCTCTAGAGACCACTAGATTTTCTGCTCCACTTTTAGGAACCATAGAACTATTGCATCCATCAACAACAATGCTACCTTGCAGCTTGTACAGAGTTCGAATCTGAACTCCCCACTTCAATACCAGTGCTCCCCGAACCATTTTCCAAGTATCCTTCACGAACATTGTTTTTACACCTGCATCATCCAGCTTGCTTATGGAAATCAGATTTCTAGCCAATGCAGGAATATGTAGAACACCTAGAAGTGTTCTAACCCTTCCACCTTGTAACTTCAAATTTACTTTTCTGCGACCAACGATTCTAGCCTTCCTGTCATCCCCCAAGAATACATCACCACCATCATATTTCTCATACTCGTAAAACCACTGTCTATGGAATAATACATAAACAATTTTTAGAATTAAAATTCCTTATTCTAAATATTAAATGATTAAAAATTTAACAAAAAATCAAATTTATAGTACATAGTAAACTCTAATTTCATATTTTCATTTCAGATATGTTAAAATAAGCATTGAGAAATTACATCATAAATTTGTGAGTTATAATCATAATCATAGAGAGGAGGGTTTTCTGGCTGAATAGGAAGACATCTAAAGATGTTGCACTCCAAACTTTCCAAATGATAATGTTGTTATGCCAAATCCACTCTCCAAATTCCTAATATTAGGTTGTCACCATCACTATGTTAATGCTCTCCAAATGTCTGTTACTATTAGGTGCTTTTAGGCCTCAACCTCTTATAATTTGCAAACAAAAGTGAAAAATGATGTTGTTGATGTTTAGGTGTTGGTTTTATAGGGTTTAGGTTTACTTCCTGTGCTTGTGGTCCTCTCTGCCATTCTCTTTCCTACCATGCCCCCTTCCATTTCTCATGCAACTTTGATTTTTTATGTTTTTATTGGTGATGTTTTTACAACAAAGGATTTGTTTCATAATGTTGGGAATTGATCCATCAAATGTAAAATTGATTCCATCTATAGGAAGTAGGTCTGATACAGTTCAGGGGTTCAAATATTCCAATTTGGTTTGGCACCTTCCCTAGGTGATTCCAGGAACTATGGCCTACTCTGATCCTTATACTATACACAAAACCTAGTTACTAAAATAGAGATTAGTCAGGGTCTCGTGCACAATGTAGTTTGAACTATCACATGTATGTCTATGAGTTTGTGACATGCTAGAATTGAATCTCTGTCAAAATTTTGCACATTATAATGCTTGACATATATAAGTTGCATGTTTCATTATTTTTTGAAATGTGTGACGTGTCACTTCAGCTTAGAGGGTTCATGCCTTGTGGGCCCTTTAGATGTTGATGGTTTGTATAGCATGGTTGTTGTGGGCCCTCGGGATTTGTATAGCATGGATGTTATGGGCCCTAAGAATTGGTTCTACATTAGAATTGTTGTGAAAACATTAGAATTAGGTGAGCTACATCCATTTCCCTAAAAAATGGCTAACAAGTGTTGTCATGATTTTCCATGTTGGATGAAATTATATGGTCAAGTAGATTTCCCTGTCCTTCCTAGTGAATTCTTTTAAATCACTACACCGGTCCTCCAATTTTCAAAACTTACTCTAACAATGGGTGCTCCTATTGTAGTAGATTAAGATTGTGTATCTTAGATATTTCAGAGGTTATTTGCACACACTTTTCCCAAAAAAATATTGTAATTCATATGCTCTAGAATAGAGGATGCTTCTCAAATTAAAATTGAAAACTGAAAGAATACAAGCTCACTAGGGGAAGGACCAAGGAGCATCCATTCCACTAAAACTTGTATTACAGGAGACCTTTGGCCTCGAGAGTCCCCCAATGCTAGAGTGACTCCAAGGAGGGGAATCCTTCGAAAAATTACAATAAACAAGAAACAACAAACCAAACATAGTCCAAATTAATTTGTCATGAATTCTTATCAAACCACACAGAGGTGGGATCTTGGCTTCATATCAACACTTTCCATTCAAAATGACCCTAACCCCACCTTAAGCAGAGAAATTTCCAACCTCTAGTAATTTGTGTGGATTCATGCCTCCTAGAATGTAGATGACATACTTACCTCTCTTCTCATAACTATATTGATGTTGAGTATGAAGTCCAAACCTATGAGCCATGTAAAGGTTGAAATGCTTGATGCATGTCTCTATACCCATAGATACTAATTGAGGACCGTGGAATTGTTTAATGGTGCCATTACCAATAAGCATCCCCTCTTTTAAGCATGAATATATATCAACAAACCAATCCACTTCATAGTTTTTTTTTTTAAATACATGGTAGAATGTGATTTAAGAGAAATTTAGCATCACCTGTCTGGATCAGAAAAATAAATATGCTAAAAAATTATCAATTGGCATGGAGATAACAAAAATATGGTTGAAAACTACTTTTGAGTGTCCCACCACCACCATTAATTGGATACTAGAGCCATAGATATTCTCAAACCTTACAGTAGGGCATAAACATATGCTTGGTTATTGGACACAATACCATGTCCCCATGTGAAGGAAGTTTGACTTGTTTCTCCATGGTCCATGATGACTCTCCCTTGCACTTGCCACCCCAAAATTCCCCTTTAAGCTTCCATCAAAATATATAATATAAGAGTATTGAACAAAATTCCATTTTTTATCAAGGGTGCTTACTTGAAGCTGCCATTTTGGTCTACTATTGTGTTTGGACATACTAAGGCCTATAAAGTGAGGAGCTATATGGAATTGATAGAACCATTATTCTTCATCAACACTCAAGAATCAAGATTTGATTTGTAGTTTTTTTTTGCATTTGGAGTTAAAAGTGTTAAGCTATGAGGCCTTTTAAGTTTATTTCTACCGAGGGGTTATTCCATTCCTCGTGAAATACTTCTCTATTATAGGCAAACCATATTTTGAAACATAAACACTTTGGAAATGCTAACCCATCTTTTGAAAATTGGTTGGTGTTTTAGGGTTCCATTGGTTGTATTCCATTAAGAGAACATGGATAACAACAAATCCAACATTCTAATTCTATTATTTAAGGCAATGAAATTTGATTTCCATACTTTGATTGTAAATTTTCACTCAAAGATGTAATGAATCAATTTCAAATTTGCGACACAAAACACATCTCAAGGGGACAATGATGTCATGCTTTGCAAATTTTCTGCAGTCAGTATCTTCTCATAACCTAATGCTCAATAAAATATATTAACTTTACAAAGGTTGTCAAAGTGCCATATTTGATTCCATATTTCAGATTCTAGGGGGGCGATAGAGACTGCAACTGATGTGAATACCCCCGCTTGACACTCTAATGTGCTTGTCCCCAAACCCTATGATCTGGAGAGTGTATTTTCCAAGGTGCACAACTTTTGTGACAGAGGATAAGCCAAGAAACATGATGTTGCAAAGGTGATCGGGACGAGTCAATTTTTCAGTCCAAACATTGACCCAATTCATTGCTCCAAGAAGAGATATCAAAGAGCTCTCTCCATTTTGATTCTCCATTCATTAATTTAAATGGTGTAGCTCATTTTCCAAGGCGAATGACCATTGTGAGAGAGGATAAGCCAAGGAATATGATGTTACACATGTATTGTTTACCATAGATTTTTTTTGTGAACTTCCATTTTGCCTTAAAATTCAATTTTTTGTATATGTTCTTGAGTTTATATATTGAGGCTTATCTTCCCCATGAGAGGTGACATGCCCATGATAGCATACGCCAAGGAAGACCACAGATGATGTGAGGAATATGTTGATAATTCATGTTTGTAATCCTTTAAAAGATGAAGTGAAACTTGGAGTAGAAAACCACCGTGTATTTACATGTACTAGTGAGTCTATTAGATATCTATACCAGATTGGTTTTGACAATTCAATATAGAAAACTACAATCTAAAACTTTAAACTACATTTTCCAAAATTAACTTTACACAAGGAAGTATGTGTTGTATTGCAAGTTGAGGATTCAATATTCTGCAAAATGTTGTCACCTTTTCAACAACACCAATATGACCTCCCACTTCATTGTCACATGAAAAATCGCACATATGTCGCCACCAGGTCCACCCTTTATGTTACAAGCATGGAAGTTCATAATAATACTTAAATGAAACAGATATAAATTATTTTTGAGACTAAACGTAAATTAACCAATCATAATTTATGGATGCAAACACTATTGAATATATAGACAACTGACTAATAACAATACTCCAACCCTTGATTGAATCATAGGGTTACCAAAAACCCACTAGAAAACTATAACATGCCAAGAAGATAGGATAGATGGTAACTAGAACATCCCTCCATCTGTAGTTAACTTCTAAATGACTTCATTAGGTAAGTTGCAAACTATTGACCTCTTGTAGTCAAAATATTTAACTCTCAAACATGTCAGCTAAAAATATTGTTCCTACAATATAAGTGGTTTCATCTTTCCTTTATGGAGGCATTGGGATCTAAATTATATGCATGAATATAATTTTAGTTAACAAATTTCCGTAAGTGAAATGCTAAGATCTAGGAGTCAAAACAAATGTAGATGAAAGAGGCTAGAGAAAGGAGAAAGGTGTGTCCTTCAACATTAAATTTGTCACAAGTCTCTTCAAAGATAGCCTTCATTGAAGGATAGAAGTAAAGAGAAATATGTTGGGTTTTAAACACACTAAAATAGTTGACTCTTGGGAGAATATTTCTTATGCGGGTTGGGGATTAAGATATAAAACAAACTGCAGTACAAGAAAACTATATTTAAGGATGTGCAATTATTATTTACATTTTCATCACTTTGATTTATTTTTATCCTTTGATGTTTACTTTAATATTGATGTCATGTCTGTTAAGTGATAAAATGAATCTAAACATCAATTTGTTTCCTCTCAAATCCATCTTCGTCTTCACATACATTTCAAAAACTATATGGAATATATAATGTAACATAAATAGATAAATAAATATGAGCTGAAAATTCCTTCAACAATCTCTAGGGAATTAATATGTAGCTCTTGAGGTGATTTTCACATATTGAACTCCTTTTTCTAATGATATCCTAACACCACATGCTCAACTTGACCTTCAAGTTAAATTGATCACCAATTCATTCTCTTATACTAAGCATCCATTGTCCACCCTAGCATCACTTCACCTCTAGTCTCTTCTTCAAACCTTAGTGGAAACTTTGAAACACTACCATGGATCACTCCCTAGGGGACCCATCAGCCTATGCCATTCTCAAAGAGACATTGGGAAACAAGCTCTGAAAGTAGCCATTGCAGTTTTTGGCTTCAACGACGAAAGTGACTATTCCTTTTACTTACAAGCAATTCCTACTTTGAGAATGTACTTATAATTAGCAACCTAGAATAACTAGGGTTTTTCTTATGGCTCTTCTATGTCTATATTTTCTCTTCTACTCTTGGAAGATGAACTTTTCAACTTTGTACTCCCAAATGGTGCACCCAACCTTGCTCCCACAATAGTAACTAGATATCCACTTCACCTTATCTCAATAATTTCCTCAAGATCTAGTCAGGATTCCCAGTTATGAATAAATTTTGGGTTGTTTAAAAACATTCAATAGAATTCTAATGTAAACTTCAGATGGAATTAAAATGCTCACATAGAATTCCCATTTAACACACACAAATTTCATTGATTCACCCACTTCTTAGCATGCTAGATGGCTACACAAATGTAAAATAACAAGGGAATTATACAACAAATCCATATGAAATATACCTATTTAACAATGTATTTCATATATTTGAAACTAATTTCAGAAGAAATCACATTTCCAAATTTAGGCCGACGTGTTTCGAACCAACCAGTGTGGTTTATCATCAAGACAAGATGAAAGATTAGATCATAGCTATAAGTTAAATAGAGAGTCAATACATTCCAACGGCTATGTGGAAACGGCTAAAAAAAACGGCTATTTTTTGACACTATAGGTAAAGGGACAAAATATTAAAATTTATTATTTATTTATTTATTTCACTTATTTATTTATTTATTTTAATAAATTAATAAATAAAAATAATACATAAATAATTAGATACAACTAACATGACCATTCATTCCAAAAAATATAATAAGAAAAAAGGATATGACATAATTCTAGATAAAGGAAAGCGATATTCAAATAAAATAATTTTCATGCTAGATTATCCCTACATTTAAATCCATGAGGATTCATATTCTATTTTCTATACAAAGTTCAAAGAGTTACTAATATTTCTAATAGAATTTTTCCAACTGAATGGGAATGATTCAAATCCCATCCATAGATATCTAGCATGGATATTGACACAAACCAAACTATTAAACCAAAAGGACTAAGGTAGACCTGTAAGGGATGATGTTGTTTCAATGTTTATACAAATGAATTATTATATTTTGTGTCTTAATAGTTTCCCATTACCATTGTTAAACAAGTTTTTTTGTGAATTTCTATTTTGCCTCAAAAATTCAATTCCAATATATGTTCTTTCAATGTTTACCCAACAACTCTTTTGCAAAGTACAATTATATTTTCTATGAACAAGTGAATTATATGAAGCATATATCACTAAAACTTTTTGGGTGCAAATGAGTACACATAATTATGAAAGGAAAATGTAAATATTTTTCTCTAAAATATTTCAAATAGTAAAAATTTGTTGTACCCTAAGTGAGTCAAGACAAAAAAAAAACTAGGCATAGAACGTATATTGGCTCTTTAATTGATGTTTATTTTTATTGGGTATGATGAAATCCTTTTTTATTCATATGTACTTTTGAACTATGCCATATAGTAGACTTTGAATACTACCCACAAATCTAGTAAACTCAACTCTTGGAAACTATTGATGCAAGTTTCTAGATCAATTTGAAATTTTACTTATGGAATATTCAGTGATTTCAAAATCTAATAATGGGAAGAAACCATCAAGGAAAATGGACATATTATCATACTTCCAGAAGCCTCCATCCAAGAATACACATTTTCTTCATGCTTCAAGCTCCTTTGAACAATCTATTATTGAGAGAGATGTTAACTCTTGTGAAAATGCATTTGATATCCCTATGATGGATGGAAGAATAGGTTCCTCAAGTGATCAAGGTGAGATAAATGCAATTTCAACGAAAATTACGTTCCTCAAGTGATGAGGGTGATAAAATCCATTCATGGAAAAGGTAAAAAGGTTAGTCGACCATAGGGAGAGAATTCTAAGAAGATTGGGTGTCAAGTTTTCCATTTATTGAAGCAATACCTCCTACAAATGAGAACGAGGTTTCCTAAGAAGTTAGATGTAATGTGTGTAGCTAGAAAACAAGCAAGGTAGTGAGATTTAGGATGAAGCTAGATACATTACAGAAGCATGCATGAAATGTGTTTGAAAATAAAATTGTAAATGGTGAAGAGAAATCTATTGTTAGATGGAAATATTCTAAGGAATGTCGACATATCCAATATGCAGAAGAATACAACAAATACTTAATAAGTAAGAGGAAAGTTGAGGCAAGTGGAGGAACCATCATATATCTATTTGAAAAGACGATGGAAAGAAGTTTATTATCCAATATGATACAATTGAGCATTGTATTTCACATCTTATCTAAAGGTCATCCTATGAAACATTATCCAAATCACATGAAATATCTATCTTTT
The DNA here is from genome assembly GCA_031772625.1 of Pinus tabuliformis. NCBI lineage: Eukaryota > Viridiplantae > Streptophyta > Pinopsida > Pinales > Pinaceae > Pinus > Pinus tabuliformis. Next base: position 598,061,524 of record CM062811.1, on the reverse strand, counting down.
CTTCAAGTGTCAAAATTCTGATCTTTTCATTGGTCTATAACTAGTGGTTAGGAATGGGAAATATTTCTAGCTCAAGTAAAAAAGGATGATTTGAGAGAGAATATTGCAAATGCTAGGTTTTTGGCATAGTATTTGGATGAGGTTACGACTATATATAATATTTCATGGATCTGTGTGAGCATTTATATGGTTAATGACCATATTAGGCATTACTATCTACTTGGGATTAAAAAGATGAGAGAGACTTCTATAGCTACAATTTTTTATGAACTTGTTCTTAATAGTTTAAAGGAAAGTGGTATGGATCATTTAATGATTGCAAAAAGTTTGGTGTGTGTTGCAGAAGATGGAGCATTGATAATGCAAGGACAAAGGAGTTTCCTTTGTGTTAGAATACAACTATCAACTTTTCCATATATGCTTGATATTCATTGTATGGCTCATAGGATGAATCTTGCATTTCAAATAGTAAGCAAGTTTCCATAAGTTTAAAAAGTTGAATATCTTGTACGTGAGACTCATGCATACTTTTCTCGTAGTCCCAAATGATTTTTAGAGTTTCAACAATTTGCAGATGTTGTTGCGGATGGAAAAAAATATTGAAATATGTTGATACAAGATGGAAATCATTGAATGGACCAGCTCAAAGACTATATAGTGATTTCAAATCTTTCGTAGGGTTGATATATGAAAATTGCTACAATGTAGACAAAGGTCAAGATCTTCTTTTTCGACTAATTGATATAGAGACATTATTGACATTGGCTGGAATTATTCCTATGCTACAAGAAATGAATGTCCTCATGAAAATGTCTAAGAATTGCACAATGTATATTGTAGAATACACAAATGCGATAAAGTCAACATGCCCTGCATTGGATAATTTGTATATGATGCCAGACTCTTTTACTGGTCCAAAGTTTACAAGTTGGACTAAGATCATCAATATAGAAAATACTGAAAATTTGTTAATGTTTGATGAAAAAGGGATACTATATATCGCAGTATGTGGGTATATGGTTCCCGTTCATTATAATAGTAAGATGGAATGAATCACCAAAGATTGCCCCATGTCAAGAGACGAATTTGATAATATTGTGATTTCAGTGACACATAATTTGATAGAAATTGCAAGATCACTATCATCAGAGATAAGAGAACGATTTCCTTGAGATGAATTGTTGGAGGCCATGTGTGTGGTCTACCCTCAATATTTGAACAATTTTCAATGTGAAAGGACTTTGAAATACGATTTTAAAAAGCGATTTAAATGTTTAGTAGACCACTTTTGCAAGAAAGTCTTAATACATGGAGAACAGATTGAAGGTATTTTAAATTCATCAAAATTGTATCAACAAGGTGGACACTTTGCTGAAACAATGTGGAAGAAATATCATTTTTTGGAGAATCTTAATGAAAATGGTGCTATAAAAATATTATAGACTAATTTAATTCTTGAAGTCAAAATTGAGGAACAAGCTTTATAAACATGTGGATAAATGTTAGAGATTATATTTAACAAAGTATTACATTAACAATTTTCCAATGAGAGAGCACTAGCTCTTTTGCGATCAAATTATGATAGAAGGGGAGAAAACAATATAACAAAGTTCTCTAATGAAATTGATATAGAACATAATATTTTGGAGGCTCATAAGATAGTTCATTTGGAGAAGATCATGTTCACAATGTAGAAAATGAGGACCAAGATGAGAATTGGGAAATTCAAATAGCATAGCACATAATCTATTTTGATATATGTGAGGGGACTCTTATTTTGGTATACATGTTCCATTGATCATGCAAGATTAATATATGTCAAATTTAGGTAAAAATAGGTTCTATATTTTTCTTTTTTTCATTGTAACATTGCAAATACATTTATTTGATGTGTGTTATTTTAAGATTGATGTTTCATATTTAATCATTACATTGTTTGTTTCTTATCTGTGACAAGCTAGATTTGATGAGGCTGGGAACTATTTATTTTCACATAGATAGTGTCTGACTAGTATTGAATGATAAATAATTAATTTAACAAGACTAACATGATACATCAATGGGATCATTCAAGTACATCAAAATACCTTGATTTATAGCTCTAATATCTTGGAAAATTTTAATGGTTTATATGTTTTTATGTGTTTGGGGAATTTTGTTGAGTTTTGAGTTTTGTTTTGGTCAAAGATTATGCTAGTCCCTTGAATGTTTTCAGTTCTTACTTCTTGCTTAGATTCATATATCTAGTTTTATAATTATTATTGTTTTCTTTATATATTTGGTGGTTTGAAGAAAGTTGTTTTATTTCCTTTCACTTTGTGGCATGACTTTAGCATGTAGTAGAATACTATGCTTATTTTATATTTTCTTGGAAAAAATTATTGATATTTGGACAGGGAAATGAGCCACGGGTAGCTAAGTGGAGAGAAAAATGGTTTGTGTATTGGGTTCATGTGCATTCATCATAGGGGAGCTATTGGCATGACACTAACATTATTTTGTATAGAGTCTTGTCAGTCATTTGTCGGCCATGCTTTCAAGTATTTTAGGTACTAAGTTGTTCGGGTCCCCACATGTCCTTAGGGCCATTAAGGGGTGAGATAACATGAGTTAGTCCAAATCATGCCTTAAATCTAGTTTTTACCTATTGATGTAAGTCATTTCTTACCACTTCTTATCACCAACAAAATTCTACCATAACACATTTCTTACCACTTCTTACCACCAACAAAATTCTACCATAACATAACCAAACTTGAATATAACACTTCTCATCTTCCTTTTACATAAATGCTTTATGGATATCCCTAATATACTTTCTCGAGACCAACATCCATTCTGGGTAGGTCTCTCCATCATACCAGTAATCACACAATAGACACACACTAGTAACTACCACATTCTTTTTTTCCGGAGAAAAAAGCGAACTTTTTATATATAAAATGGATAAAAAGTTACAAGCAGATGCTAACGCATTCAGTTGCAGTGAGGAGAGAACCCTCAACTGACTCAGAGAGAAATGACTCTACTCTGAAACTGTCCGAAGACACCCAAATAAAACATCCCCTGCAAGAGGGAGCAATACTGATCTCTCAACAAAAAGAAACCAACAGTCCACAGCAGATTCTCTGCCTGTAGCCAAAACACCATACAAAAAAACCGTCTGTATAGTACAGTGGACCTCCATGAAGGAAAATAGCCCACTGTTTACAAATAAACATCGCCCAAACCACTTGGGCCGATAACTACCACATTCTATAAATCTCTCTAGTCTCATTTATTGGTGTCCTTGTCACACTCAATCAATATAGTCTTGTAGGTCTATTTTTTCATCATATCTTTATTTATTATTTTGTGTCTTTAACTTTAACACCATCCTGTATTTCAACATTTGTAGGTAGTGAGCAATGGTTACTTTGACACAACAATAGCAATTCAAGTGTCAGCATAATTATTGATTATAAGAATTAGGGAAAATTTTAAGAATGGAAATTTATCTCAAATCTTAGAAACCTTGGCGAGTCTTATTAGTCCCTAAGATGCAAACTATAAAATATTTGGTGATATATTTGTAAAAATATTCAAATTTATAATGAATTTTTGTATAGTCTTTATACAATTTTGGTGATCTTTAAGATAAAATTGGCAAATCTGTTTTTTGGAAAAAGCATGGAAAATTAGCCCACCTGCGAATATTAGCCACTAAAATTTTCCATGATAAGAATATGACATTCAATATCACAAAAGGATTTAGTGATTTTTATTCATTGCATGAAGGTTGATTGAAATGGCATTGAATTGTTGCCTATCTAGTAGTGTTCATATTTATTATTTAGTATCTGACATGATCATGTTATATTTTTGAAATGTTCAATTTTTGTCATGGATACTTTTTGCTGGGATATGAAAAATATTATATGAGGGGTCTAAGTGGTTAGTTGTTAAAATTTATAAAGGGTGTCATTTTATATTGGTACTGGAAACAAATCTAGATTTGATATTTGACTGTAAATGAAGTCGGATTTGATGAAGCTGGGACATATTTCATTTGACAAAGATAGTGTCCTAGTATTCAATTATAAATAACTAATTTAAGAAGTCTAATGATAAGTAAAAATGGGCTTATTCAAGTACATGAAATTGTGTTGATGTTTAGCTCTGACACCTTGGAAAATTTTAGTGGTTTGTTAGCTGCTTGTGTTTAGAGGATTTTGTCAAGTTTGAAGTTTTTGGTTTGTTTTGGTCAAAGATTTTTGTAATCCCTTGAATGCTTATAGTTATAATTTCATGCATAGATCCATATATATATTTTTATTATTATAATTATTATTGTTTTATTTATATATTTGGTGGTTTGAGGAAAGATATTTTATTTCCTTTCACTTTGTGGCATGATTTTAGCATCTTCACCTTTTAGAATATAGTAACTTATTATTATTATTTTATATTTTCTTGGAAAAAAAATATTGATATTTGGAAAGGGAAATAAGCCTTGGGTAGCTAAGCAAAGATAAAAATGGTCTATGTACTAGGTTCTTGCGCATTCATCATAGGAGACCTATTGGCATGAGACCGATATTTTTTTATGCAATTACACTTTTGATACCAAGATGGAGCTAAGTTTGCTGACCTGGGAAGAAAAGTGGCAACTTATCATAATGTGAAGGAGATTACAATGTTGGTTTCACCAATAGCTGACCATGCCACCAATGGTGGTGGAACCAAAGGTCCTTGCTCATTTCCTTCCATAAAATTTTATGATATATTTTTTGTTCTTGTTGGTGGTTAAAGAAGTGAAACTTAACTCATGTTTCAAGACTGTTGGTGTCATCCATATGCCTTGCAAATTTGGTCTCATGACATAAATTGGGGTTTGATATGCATCTTGAATTTTAGAGCTCAATCAATGCATCATTACACAAATATATATGCACAAATACAAAGAGAGTATGAGTCACCCAATCTTCATCTCTGGCTACAAAATTCAATGCACCTCACTTTTCACATTGCAATCACATAGGCCTTCATATTTTCATTCAATTTTGCAACAAATGGCCACTGGTGTGTAATAAAAAAAATTCCTTTTCCATTTTCTCTTAGTCAGGATTTTGATTTTCCATTGGTTTGTATTACTTTTCTTTTCCCATTTTCTGATGCCCATACACAATTTTTCAAAAAAGAAAAGTGTTGAAGGACTAAATTGTTTTGTTATAGTAGATCTCTTCATATTTCTCTGAGATATAGGGTTAACATAGATATGTGATGCACATAGTTAGAATAGTACTTCATTTTCTATTTCAAATTTTTTATAGTTATACTCAATGTTTAGTGTTGCTCTGAAAATGTTGTTGTTGCTATCTATCAAAATAAGCAAATCCCTTAATGTACCCCCACTCCTATCCCTTATACTGTCAAAGAGAATTTCCATGGATTTTAGTGATGTATGAAGATATAGGTCAGTCTTACTATGTCTTAGGATCCTGCAACCATGTACGACAAATGAACATTGACCATACACATGACCTAATATTTTGCAACCATGTGCATCTCAAATGAGTATTAACCATTTTGTGACAACAATTTGAAGTTATTTTCAAGCATGTTCAAAATTTACTCATAATATTTGCCCTTAATCCTTCATCCTTCAGCTAATCAAGTGTATCTATGTGAAGTTTGACGTGTTCATAAACTTGAGAGGACCATTTATATCCTAGTGGTCTAATAAAGGTTCACTTTGAAGTTTGCATGTATTAATTTGTACAGTTGGTTCTTCTGTTCTTATAACTTTGGAGAATAATATATAAATTTTCTTTTTGGTAGGCTTCAAGGTTGTTTAAACTTGAGAAACTATCTACCATAGGAACAACCTCCAAGAGAAGGGTTGGGTCAGAGTTGTGACTAGACCCCTCTGATGATTGTGTCTTATAAAAATGTGAAAGGAAAGGCCTTAGTCTAATCTGAGACACATATGTTATTTAAAAGGAAAGGCCTTAGTCTAGACTGAGACACCTATGTTATGTCAAAGGAAAGGCCTTAGTTTAGGATGAGACACTTATGCTAATTTGAAGTAAATTTCGAAAGCCACATGTAAATATGTCCACAACCTTCCTTGCTTGAGGAAGGAAAAAAAATTATATCTTTGTAATAGGAAGAATGTGCCATAAGTAGAAGACTTTTCTATCCTTTTGGTCTAGGACAACAAGGAAGGAATGTTGATAGATTGACCCTAGGTCCTAGATGCCCTTTCTCTTTATCAACTTTTGGTCTTGGAATTTTCATTGGCTACTTATCAACTTTTGGTCTTGGAATGTTCATTGGATTGTTGACCTCTAGAGAGGAAATATGGTTAGGAGAACTAAAAATATATTTAAACTTGTGATTGGGAAAGTGTGATCGAAATGTTGACAAAAGAATGGAGTTCTATGACCTTTGGTTTTATCTTCTGAATTTTTTTATAGAAGGTGAACCAAGTTCTGATAAGGCAGATTAGAGTTTCTTTGTTTTTTATAATTTGGTTTGCAGAGCTCACTCTTTTAAGACACTAGTGGCCAAAAACTTAACTTCTTAATGATGCGGGACAATTCAACCAAGGTTTGGAAATGTGGCGATTAGATAGCCTACAAGTATGGACTTGAGTACTACTATTTTGGTATTTTTTTGTTATTTAAAAGTGAAATTTTTGTATTAACCTTCCAATAATGACTTATGGTACTTAGAGGCTTGTCTAATGTGAGCCTACTTCATTAAAATTTGTATTATATCTTGTATCGATACCAATGGATATTAGAAAAACCATTCTCCAGTAAAATAATGTGTGTGAAGGTTAACTTGTGCTCCACATTCTTTCGAAGGCCTCAGTTATCTCCTCCTTTTGGGTTCTGATAGAATTTTTTACTATGATGCCTCTAATAAATGTTTTTTAGTATGGTAGTATCAACATGAATTTCCTATGTTTGTTTTCAGCGTTGCGATTTGTCTATTTTTTTAAGCTAGTTGACCCTATTAATAATTTTTTTTATATGTTATTACTTTTATTTTTATGTTACTTGGTGTGTAAGAATGACCGTTGTTCTTTGTGATTTGCAGATTCTTTGAAAGATAAATGTTTGATGCATTATGAGGTTGCACTATTTCTTTAGAGAAAACTTGAACAATTGAGCAGACAACTGATGATCCCTCATCTCAAGTGTAACAGTAATAACATATCTCATGAAACAAACTTTTTTCAGCCTTACCTTCCCTTTAGACTACATAATAACTATATTTAATAAGAGTTAAGTGGAAAACTGTATTTTTTATAATAGAAGAGGGTTATGTTAGTATGGGTGCCAGTATTTTTTTGAATTTATTTTTATTTGAAATCTACATTTGCAATTAATTATTCTTATTATAATTTCTATCCAGGGTGTTTGAAAGAACTTTGCAGTATGTAAAGAAGTTCAGTCAATCCAAAAATCCAGATGTTGTGAAACAAGTTAGAGAGTATTATTTATGTTAATTCCTGGTATTAGTGTTCTCAAAAGGGTTATAACTTATATTTAAAATTTCTCACCTTTTAAATCCAATAGTTAATCAATTGTTGTGTAGTATAGAATTTTGGAAAAGAGGTATGCAATCCTTTAATAAGGCCTTATTGTTGTTGGGACACTAATTTGTCATTATTATTATCATTTTTTAACATCTATTTCATCCATTTCTACCATTCTTTATCACGTTATTTATCATAATCTATCATATAATTCCATTTTATAGTTATTTATGCTCTCATGAGTAAATAATACTTGTTCTCCTTTATTTTTAATAAATTGATGATTATTATGCATGATTTTACCAATGATGGTTTATTAATGAATTTTTTGTAACATCACTCACGATTTTAGCCTCCAAGATCTTTTCCAGATTGCAAATATGATTTCTAGCTCATAATTAAATATTCCAACTCAGAAATTTGTTGGAATAAGAAGTGACAGTTTTGCATTGGACAGTTCGGACAAATTAAGGAGAATCTTGAAAATATGAGACATGCATTTTGTGAAGAATGGACCAAATTAGTTTTGTTATGAGCAGTTTTCCAAAATTCAGTTTGGATTGAGAGAAACACAAGGTTCTTCAAAGGTGATTTTCTCATATTTGTTGTTGCGACTGTTTTCCAAATTCTTCCAATTGCAATACCAAATTCGACTTGTTCCTACTAAATGTTGATGGAAAGATCTTTCAGATCTAATCTTGTTTATTAATATTATGTAATCAATACAAAATTGTAATGGAAATCATTTTGTAATCAACTTTGTTGTGACTTCCCTTTGCTCTCTATGTATTTAAATGAAAACATAGATCAAAGAGAAGAGGATAATTAAGGGGGATAATTGGGAGATAATGAGGAGATAGGAGATGGATAATTCTTAGATAGGATGTAGAAGAAGAGATAAGATATGAGAGATGGGAGATGAATAATTGTTGAATTTGAGGCAAAGCTAAGAGCTTCATTATTCTTTAATTATTTCTCTCATATGTTTTAATTCAGGGAAGCTATCCATCGAGTTCTACATATATTATCTGTAATATGATCTGAGTTATTTCTAAGGGAACCGATTCTTAGGTAGTTGGGTCCACTACCTTAGATGAGGTGTTGCCTTGAACATCTACAATGGTTTAGTTGTGTGCTTGTTTTTTTGAATTTCAATCGTTTTCCTTTAAGTAAATTTCAATTTTCATCAAGTAATTTGTTAAATTTCTGCATTTTCCAGATTTGTTATTTCATCCAATTTCTAGATTTCATTTAATTTACTGCTTTAGATTATCATTTTAATTATGTTTGGTGCAATATATTAAATTTCCAATTCAAAAATGTATGGTTTAATTAGCAATGATTCATGTTGTGTGATTAGCATAATTGTTTTTCCTCTCATTTACTTTTTTCTTTTTAATTTTAGTTTTATTATTCAAATCTTACATTTTATTTCTTGTTGAATGATCTTGATAGTATAGAACACAATCATATAGAACTAGTGTTATTTGTTGGTAATTTTATGCATTATTTTTTCGATTGCCTTGAAATAAAAATATGCTCGTTGGGTTGATAATTAATGTCTAGGTGATTAGTTGTTTTATTTATTTATTAAGCAATTAATTTTACCCAACAATTGTGTTCTTAGCAGAAATGGATTGGGTGAGTTCAAGGTATGAATTCCTTTAATTGGGCAATGCCCATCTAATTATGGTTCAAATTTATACTTTTGGAAGAGTTCATGTTACTTAATCTAAATATTGTTGCCATTACAACTCTGTGTGATTGGAAATCTTTGCCCTAAAACTATAGAAGAGGCCAAAGCTATGGTTCCATCCCTTAAGGTAAGCATAAAGTTATTTATTCTTTACGATCAAAATGATGTTTATTATTTCTGAATTGTGAATCCTATTCATTCATGAAATTTGATTAATATAACTATGTTGTTGCATTTTTATTGGTGTAACTTTGTTTCAGAATTTGCATAGTCACTTTATTTCCTTTTCCTTTATATCTTTAAATGAATGAAGTTGAGAGCTCAATCAATGCATCATTACACAAATATACATGCACAAATAGAAAGAGTTGATAAGTCACCCAACCTTCAGCTCTAGCTACAAAATGGAATGCACCACTTTTCACATTGCAATCACACTAGGCCTTCATATTTTCATTCAATTTTGCATAAAATGGCCACTGGTGTGTAATAAAAAAAATTATTTTCCTTTTCCATTTTCTCTTATTGAGGATTTTGATTTTCCATTGGTTTGTATTACTTTTCTTTTCCCATTTTCTGATGTCCAGACTTAATTTTTGAAGAAAGCAAAGTGTTGAAGGACTAAATGGTTTTGTTATAGAAGATCTCCTCATATTGCTATGAGATAAAGGGTCAACATAGATATGTGATGCACAAAGTTAGAAGAGTACTTCATTTTTGTTTCATTTATGCTATTTTAAGAATAGTGTACGAGTATTCTGTTATTTTTTTTGTACGTGCTATTTTAATAGTTTTCTACTTGCTAAATATATTTTACAATAGCTAGAAGATTAATAAGTCATATAGTTTGTTGGGTTTCCCTTATAAATTTAGCAAATGGAGAAGGGATGAGGTAAATGACTAAGTTTTATGCTCTAAATTTTAGTGTCCAATGGCATGAGAGATAAGTATGCTAAGAATTTGTTGTTATCAAAGGTTTTTATGCATATTAAATAATCATTTCCCATAGAATGTGAGAGGCACCCATTACCAAGTTCTTGCCATTTTAGTCATAGAAAGTCAATTGAGTAAATGATTGAGGGTCCTTTTGAGTTTTAATTCAATATTTTTGTTTGAGTTAGTTACTTGCAGAAAATGTTCGCTCGATTCGCCCATATTTGAGTTAGATTACTATATTTATTGTATTTATATGCTAATGTTGGTGACTTGAGGGGATGGTGATAAATTCAATTGGTTGTTTAGTTTTGTTATTTAAGTTCATTAATGGGATTTGTTCTGTTGTTACAAGATTTCCAGAACTTCGTCATGGCAAAAAACCTTATAAAGAATATGTCTGGGAATATTTCACCTTTGGCAATAGGGCTATGTCTCAGGGGAATGAATCAATACCTCTCAAAAAGTAAGGTCCCAACCTTTATAAATTTGGATCCATCTCTACTACAAAGCTACACCTAAAAATCGATGACAAACAACATAAATAGATGCCCCCTACAAGTGTCATGAATAGGCTTATTCTTATTAGATGTTTTGTACACATTATACCCTTGTAGGTTTTATTTCAATGCCTTAGCTTTGGTGCCAAATATATTTTCTTCAATTGTGTTTCTATTGTCTTTCTATCATGTGATGCTAGCTAATCTTAGCTAGGATTGTATTTATATGACGAAATCTCATTGATGATGATACTTTGTATTATACAGGGAAATTAGTGTCGTCTATTCCCAATCCAATACTCTTTGTTAGTGGATAATGCATGACATTGAACTTGTAATGAACCTATATTTTCCACCACAAAGAAGCCATATGAGAGGTAAGGGATGCCAACAATACAATGTTGGCCTTAAGCCCTTAGAAATAATCTACAATGAGCACTTGTAGTCCAACGTAGGTGGGATGCTCCATATTGATGCTATGCATAATAATGACTCCAAGGAGATGTAGATACTAAAGAAAGTATGCATCCCTTCATGAGAACCCTCCATGGACTCCATCGATCCTCATAAGAAATGTAATAAATTGGGCCAGTTGTCCTTGCAAAAATACTATTAAAGCCCTAAGACTCTTTGAGCCATCTCCAAACCTTTGAACAAAAATCCATTCTATCACATGCCAACTAACCTTTGATGACCTCCTCCAAGCCACACAATGCTCCTCATCCCATGGTCGCTCTCTAAGCAAGTGGACCTCCATGGGGCACCAGTGAAGGGCATGCACCAAATTTCCAAGAGAACTTCAATGCCTAAGAGAATCTCTTAAGCTAAATACCATTTTGGCACCAATCATACACTGAGAAAGCTTTCTCAACTATAAAAATCCACCAAGGAATATCTCTCATGTACTGATCTGCCTTGGATTATCCAGTGACTGAAAATACATCATGTAACTAAATTATAGTTTTGATAACTTGAAAGTTTATGATAAGAGAAACATCTAATATGAGGAAGACAACAAAATCCTCAGTCCATTACACAACAAAATCCTTTTGAGGAAGAAAACAATTTTTTTTTCCAAAATGTAAGAGTGGCTATCATGGTTGTCATTGATGGTCTCCCATCCTTACTCTTTATTGATACATTTGAAATTTCAATGGTTAATTTTTTTAATAGAAACACAAAGTGACTTTGGAGAACTGAGAATTCAAGATTTTTATAATTTTCATGATGTATATTACCCAATTAAGTACTTAGTTACCTATACTATCCTTTTAAAAACATATAGAGAGCTGTAGACTCATTGCAGAAGCCTCAAAACAAAAACATATTCAATGTTCACAATTCAATTTTTGGCATGCCAAACTTCTATTGCAATGCTTCCCTAGTACCTATCAATTAAATTTCTTGATTGATTTCCTACATTTTCATATGTATTAATTCATTTTGTGCAGGAGAATCAGTCCGTGACATCTCATGTGTCGGGACACACCATTGACACTTTCATAGTGTAGATTGATCTCTGAGTAATAATCATATAATAATGCATCGTGATAACCTCCTAAGACCTCATAATAAAGAAATACTCATGGTTCTCAACTTTTCAATGTGAAAAAATTACATTTTGAAGTTATAAGTGATTATAGCCTGATTATTGTAACTACCTTTGTTAACTAAAAATAGAAACTTTCTTTACTTCATCCTATCCTTTTCAGTGATATCAAGATGAATTATAGAAACTGTTTTCCAAATATAAATATAGCATGTGTGCAATATGATCAAAATCTACTGTTGAAGATGTTAAAATGCTTTGCTGGCCAACCAATTACTTTATTAGACATTTATAAAAGTAGAAAGTCACATGCACGTCTCACGTCTGATTAGCAAGAGTTTAGTTACCATTATATCTGTAGGTAATTGGTCATGTTTGTGGGTACTCCCTAATATTAGTAACATACAGAAGAGTTTAGAGGTTATGAAGCAAGTATTGAAATATTTTATTAGCAACCAATTATTGAGAGTTCGATCCCTTACTCATCTGTATTATATTAGCAATCCCCAATAGAAGAGAACTACAACTTTGAATTCTATTTCATGCTTCTATTTTCATTTTGCTGCAAAGATAATATTTGATAGAGCATTGACATATTTCTGATGAGTGCACTTGGTTCAGTGTTCTTAGTGATACTCCTTATAATGCAAACTAGAAGTAATTGGCATGCATTTATGCTCTATATGTTATAACATTGAATTCAACTTTTATTATATGAGATACCATAAGAAAGATTGTTTCACATGAAATTGGCTATTTTGACATTCCAAGGGCTATAGTAAGATTCTCATCTCAATTTTCTTAGAAAGCATTTATTACAGGGTTTATTGAATTTTCAACTATAGCTAAACTTTTAGGTGAAACTTTACTATTTTCTTTCGTCATCACATATTAGATGAAGTAATAACATTTATTGTAGACCAAAAGATTTATGTTTATCTCGTAGATTTTGTCTATGTGGAAAAGACTCCTTATTTGAAAACTATGTGGTTGTTTACTTACAAATTTTAGAAACAATGAGTATACGAACAAGAGAGGGTTTACTTTTTGCTACAATAGCTACAGTGTCCAACATAATGGGTACTCTTTTGGTCCATTTAGAGCTTTTGGTGTAGCATATCACGAGCTGAGTTCTCTAACAAAATTTCATACTTACAGTGACAAAAGTTACAGGTGGCATACAATTTAGAGTAGTTACACCTCATGGATTATTTTTACTCAGGGTTGTTAGTGTAGTACAATGTTAAACTATTGCTTGTCTTTTTATGTGTTTTAGATAAAAGTTTTGGAAGAAGGGCTTCTAAATCATCTTTCATTTGGACTTAGGCTTTTGAGGGTATCGAAGTTGAATTCAGATCTCTCTTAGTGAATATTGAAGAAGCCAATTTACATGCTTATTAGAGGTAACTCTCCCTAAATGTTTTTCAAAGGAGGTCAAAATTAAAGAATCAAATGAGAATTAGCCTAAATTTAAAACCAACATTTGACAGTAGAAATTTTGCATTCCATTTGTGTTTAAATTACTTTGGAACCATAATGAAGATTATTTTTCATTGATGATCTTAGGGGCTTCCTTCTTCAGCAGGTTCAGCTCAGCAAGTCGAAGCCTTAAGGGCTTTAAGGAGAGTTGTTGTTGAACTTGTTGGAAAACCTACAAGAGTCGATGTGTTGGTTGAAATCTTCCACTCGGTAGATGGTTATAATATGAATGTTTAGCTATATGAGATGTTGTTGTGTAGTGTGTATGCTATTCTATATGAAAGGAAGCTAATTGAGGTTTGTTGTTAATATTTCGTTGTGGGTTCTTGTTTGGATGATATGTGTTATACATGGGTACTGTTTTGACAGGTGTATTTACATTCACTTTAAATATGTGTGTTTCATTTGTGGTTATGCCAATTTCTGGGAGAGACTGAGAGCACAACCTTTTTTGTACATTGAATACCATCATATGTGTGATAAAATAATATACTCAGATCCTTTAGTTTCTTGAAAACTAGTATAAGAGGATATCATGTAATAAATTTTCCTACCTTTTATAGCTTTTATGTATGGAGAAAACATTTTGGCACTTATAGCATGTTTATTAGCATCTCAGAGGCTCATGTGATATTTAAAAGTTATATACCCAATCAAAGCCACTTCCAACATTAAAACATGCCTATTCTCAAGGATTAGAGATGTTGGCATTTTTGAGATTTTGTAGGTATCAATCAAGTGCTTGTATGAGTTTGTCCTGAATTATCTCCATGTAGCACACATAGTTTATCAAGAGCAATAGTAGGGTCAAGCAAGGGGTTCAACTACCTCCCACCTTGATTGGAATTTACATCAATTATTCAGAGTTTTTCCTTAATGGGATATGACAACAATGGATGCAAATTTTCATTCCTATTCTTCTTTTCATTGATGATGTGATCCTTTTGGCTTCTTTCCTCAAGGGTATGCAGAGATAGACAACTGCATTAGCACTTTTTCTATGACCTTCATAGTTGATGGTCAACTTGGGTAAAATTGAGTGGTTACAATCTTGAACAAGTAGGAAGGGTCTTCTTAGATTATCATTTCTTCCTTAGAATGAAAGAGATTGAGATCACCATATCATATTAAATACTTCGATGTTTAGTTCTTAGGCTCTCATTTTAGTTTAAGGCATGTTAAGCCTTGGGTCAACAGGGGCCACATTTTTTTCCCTACTTAAGAGATAGTTTTTCTGACATCATTTCTAAGAGATGTTGACCAAGATGGTAATAGTCTTAATTTAATTTCAAACCTACTTAATTAGAAAATAAAAAAACTAAAATATCTATTGAAATTGCAATTTTATTTTTACTAGGAATTGAAACACATCGGGCTAAAGAAATTGAATGAAATACAACCTATACACTTTCATTCTCCTTTATATACTAAAAGTAACAATGAATTTGGACACATGCATGGCATTGCTTTAACTGAAATATACCTAAACCCTAGATCTATTCCTAGTCTTGAGATTAATAGCTTCAACCTACATGAAAGATTTTGTGAGATGTGAAATGTGGAGTTATATTACATTCTGTGAAATGCCTTGTGATTGATTTGTTAACTAAGTCAAACTGACTCTTCTAATGCTTCCTTGCCACAATTATACATCGAGGCTCTCACTCATTTTTTTCCAAATATAAACTTGCACTTGGAGAGGCATGTAATTGAGCCTCCAACTAGCACATGAACAAACTAACTCATCCTTTTCCATGAACTCGTACTTGACAAAAGAAGAACACATTGAAGTCTTTCTTGACTAAGGCACAAACCAAGAAGACCTTCACTCACTATTATTTTCAACATTTATTATTGTTTAAAATAGGAAATACATGGAAAGATTTAAACTTCACCCTTCACATACTACTTCCCACTCTGAAAAACAGAATGAACTACACTCACTACTACCCAACCTGAGAAATTGAATGAAATACAACCTATACACTTTCCTTCTCCTTTATATACTAAAAGGAATAATGAATTTGGACACATGGATGGCATTGATTTAACTGAAATATACCTAAACCCTAGATCTATTCCTAGTCTTGAGATTAATAGCTTCAACCTACATGAAAGATTTTGTGAGATGTGAAATGTGGAGTTATATTACATTCTGTGAAATGCCTAGCTTGTCTATTGGGACTTCCCCTTCCATCTATTGATATTAACAGTAGCAATATTACATCATTTTCTAATATGGTCATAACATCGGGAAATAGTGAAAGTTCCTTAATGCAGCTAATTTACTTGTTATGCTTTTGGGACCTGCAAATACAACCATTGCATATGATCCATTAAAGATGCTTCTCTAATGTCCACTCTTTATCAATTTAGAGAGTATCTCAACTATAATTACACTATCACTATTGAAAGAAATTGTTAGGCAACGGTTGTTGGTTGTTGGTTCGAGATCTCTATGATTTAGTCACTAGAGTTGCGCACTTAATGGTAACTAGTCAAGCTTGTCTGATTCACTAGAGGTTTTGTAAGTTATTTTAGAGTTTCTTCTTGACTACCCTCTTGGTGCCAAGTGAATGCAACAACCCTTGGATTTCTTAGTGATTCACCATTTTGTACTAGTGATTTGTCATGATTTTACAAAATAATATAATCTCGTGAGAGATTGTCCAAAAAAATTATATATACATATTATATTATTAATAAAATGGTCTTTCATTTTTCCTATATATCATGGGATTCCCCCATTAATTATACATATAAATCTAAGGGTTCTTAAAAATTCCACTATTTCCCTAACCATTTTCATAATATCATAAAAGAATGAGACTTGGAGAAACAATTTAGTAAACATAACACAAAACCTCGTGAGATTGCTGAGATCAATACTCAATAGATTAAACAATAAATTCTTCAGCTCGTTACTCTAGATTTGTGCCTCTATAACTACCATTGTCACTATCCTTTCACTGTAATTTTCAGTCAATGAAAGGTCAGTTTCATACAACAATATCTCACCAGGATATTGATGAAAGAGGATCATATAATTTTTAAGGAGGTTTTGACTGCAAATTGTTTTAGTTTTGATTTCTTTGAATGAAATTATCTGTAACATTGCATTCCATCTCAACAAGAGCCTAAGAAACATGAAAAACACCACTCTTTAAGATCATAAAATATCTCCTAGTTCTTTAAAAAATGGGTGTTAACATATCTTGCGCTTAGTCGGTAGCCATATGTATCTCATCACAGACCCATATCTCTAGCAATAATTTAAAAATGTGTGTGACCCATAAGAGTTTTAGTGAATTTCAGACAGATCAAGATCAATATATAAGAATTTAATTAAATTGATCTTCAATACCTCCTTCAAATTATGATCAAAACTCCTAATTTGTAAAACAAATCTTATAGTTCTCTGTATCTTTAGTAACACTGAAATTGCTGGGCCAAAAGCGTCCCCGTATGAATTTGGAATCTGTGCATGGTGTGCATGGATTATCGCCATTTATATGCTTATTCCCGAATATGGTTTGCTCTTTGCACGTTATGTTTGTTGATCTATCATGACTGTGCAGTGGAAGGGAGATAAAGCATGTATTTTAGTACTAATGGAGTAGAGAGTGGTGTTAAGGGTTACAAAGATAACTATGGCGCTAATACTATTCGTGATGTAAAGAATGGCTTCGGTTCAGAGTCGGGTGACGGTGTCGGTGGTGGAGTTGGCTACAATTCTAGCAGCGGGACTGCATATGAGGAACCTAATGATGCCCACCTTGCTGGCTCTAATGGCGCATCCAGTGCACAAAGGGTTCGGCAACAAGGTACTGGTGCTAGCCATAGAGATGATTCGACCAACACCATGCCTAACCTTCCAAATGCCGAGAATCAGGGAAATGAAGATGCCAGATTCGGGAATGGATACAGTTCACATTCCATGCCCTACCGTGGGGCCGGTGCCCGGGACGAGTCGGGTACAGTCTACGAATCTACTTGTCGTTATGAGTAGAATGATGAATTCTCATCAGGGAATGGCATTCGCTCGGAAAGCAACAACGACTACAATTCAAGGTACAATGCGGATTCCGGTTACGATAGAAGCTTCGCTCGTAATAGTTACAACCCTGGCTCTTGTGAGTATGATCGTAATGCCCACGGATCAAACATGGGAGGTAGTGGAGGTTATGAACACACTGGATCTGGCTATGGAGAATATATTGGTGGAGGAAATTAATGATATGACAATCGAAGGCAAGCAACTGTAATATTGTAACTGATAATGGAGATTGTTTGATTAATCTAATTTTATTACGTGAATGTAATGGTTGTTATACTCCTCGTTCCTTAAAATAGTTGCAGTGAACTTGTGGTAAAATAATGTTTTGAGATCATAACGTTGATAATTTGTGTGTTTTGAGATCATAATGTTGATAAGTTCAACTGCATAGATTGGATTTTGTACCTCAGAATCGAGATCTCTGTTCACCAGAAACTGATGATGGCAGTGAAGCTAACTCGCTAGGGTGTGAAGTTGTTCAACTTTGATCTATCTCTTGCTTGCATCTGACGAGTGATGATGATTTTGTTCTCCTATGTGGCTTAAATCCTTGGAAAATCACTTGCATGTATAGATCCAAAAAGAAACTGGTTTGCATGGGTAGCTGCAGAGCTATAAAAGGAAAGTAGCTTGCATGTATAGCTCGAAAAGACAACTGGCGTTTTTTAATTGAACTAGAGTTAACATGAGTTTTTGCAAAAAAAGGGTTGGGTTCCTAAAGCTATTTTTCTAAAAAAACCTAAGCCCATTGTCTAGTTTCGGGTAACTAAAATATCAACCACATTTACTAATGTAATTGTGGTAATTGACATTCAAAATATATGAAATGAGGTGGATTTGTTGACCATATTTAATTATAATTTACATTGGTTAAAAAACAAATTCACACGAGAATCATAAAATAAACAACACGATGTGATGCAGGAGCATTCAGCCAAGGAAAATCATTGTAAATAGTAGACATAGGGGGTCATGCATTTTAGGAAATAATTTTCCTAAGTATCAAGTTAATGCAATATTTAGGCCTTTAAGTGTGATTTAGTTAGATAACGGGAGAATATGTAAATGCTATCAAAATAAATAAATGAGAACATGAGTGGTGGAAGTCAAATCCAACTCTTAAATAGTTCCATGATTCTAGGAACAAGAGAGAGTTTTAGGCATTAAATGGGACGCTGATAAGAGGAATTTTCTGTTTTAAAACAAAGAAAAATCTATAGTGGATAAAGTCTGCCACATACATATGCATGCATGTAGAGCTTTAGGATTTTGTTAGAGGATTGATCGGACCCTTCAGTGATCTGATCCAATGTTTCCATATAAATATATGTAAGCCTACGGGCAACAGAAGGAGGCCACAAATAGTAGAAATTAGGGATGTGTGTGTGTGAGACCGAGATGTTTCGAATGTATTCTTGCTTTTACATTAATATATATTCTGATTTATTTCTTGTCTGCCTTAGTATGTTTAAGAAGTATTTCATGAATGATTTACTATGAATTCATAGGCTCTGCAGGTTGCAGGCAAAATTCTGTAGGACGCAGAGGGACAAAGTGCTTCAGAGGAATCACAATGGATTTTGAATCCAATTGAAGAGAGAAAGGAAGCTAAGCAATGGAAGGCATAGTTGTGAAGAACAAGCAGATAAAGAGGAGCACAATTCAGAAGAATCAAAATGGATCATTGAATCCATTAGAGCTCTGTAAGAAGGACATAAATCAAAGGACCGTGAGGAGGTTAAGCTCAGAAGGAAGAGAGAGCTACGAATGAGAAAAAAGCTGGAATTTTGTGAAAGCCCAGAAACCACAGGAACCATTGGAAATGGCGTAGAAATTCCAAGTAAAAGGAATTGGAGAGAAGTGTAAAGTGATACAAAACAGCGTCAAATCTCATAGATCAATGACAAATCACAGCAGCGGAATCCCTTTTTAAGTTATCGGAATGAGCCTTGGAGATTTGTGTGGAGAAAGAATTGATTAATCATGGACCTCTGGATTGTGGCTAGATCAATGGTCACGATTAAGTCACATATCAGTAATAGGAGGCACCAACAGTCAACAGTTTAGGAATGCTGTGATATTTCCAATCGCGATATATTGGCGATCGGAGGTTCAGAGATCAGGAATCAGTGGAGGTTGCAGTAGAAGTGTTGTGGAGCAATACGTTGTGGACCTGACGACATTTATAAGTGTTGGTGTATAAGATTTGAAATTTGGCGTATGCAGTTTGGAGCGGGACTTCCTTTGTATCCCCAGGTGGTTAACATTTCCGATAGTTAGATGGTGTGGGCCTTTTAACATAAAGCATGTGTTATCGCTCCAACAGTCGCAGATCGAAGTCAGAGAAGGGGGATGGTTCATATGTGTATGAGTCATTGACATAGCCGATAGTGATTGCGATGAGATTTTAACCTCGGGTTTTGTGCAGAACCATATAAAGGAGGAAAATGCGTATTGCATGGAATTCCTTTGTGTAAGGATTACACCGAGAGATTAGCGCCGATAGTGGTTTGTGTTAATATATATATGTAGCCAAAGCATATGAAGGAGTATGGTTATATATATATATATATATATATATGGATTGTGGTTCAGAAGGGTTTGGATTGCGATAGAAAGGTTCAGCGAGGTGATTGAAGTTCTGTTACAAAGGAACTTACAAGAGGGCCACTTGACCATTTATGGTCTAAAGGTTTGACTCCATTGTAGAGTCAGACACCTGGGACAGTGTGGATGGATTATCATGTTAAATGCATACTGTGCGTATGTACGGGTGGTTTACCCTGCACCATTAGTGGTATCAGAGTAGAAGTTTGGTACCAGAGCAGATTTGTAATCTGTAAGAGGAATTTTTGAAGTTTCAGAAGATTGTAGAATTCCAGCAGAGGCTTGGAGTAGGCAGGAATAGAGAATTGCTTAAAGGAAAGAAAAATCAAGATTGCTTAATGCATGTTCTGAAGGGAACAGGACTTGGAAACCAACCAGAGGACAATCCATTCAAAGTGAAGAAGAATGGGTGAAGCAAGATCATGCTGAGATCTTGAAGGTATGTTCTATTTTAAATTACGAATGTTTGTTTTTATACTAATGCACAAGTGATAGCAAGAGAAGCTGTGAGAGAGGAACTAGATGTGTTCTTGAAGACAGAGTAAGGAGAATACTCTAAAAGAAGAAGTGGCAGTGAACCTGAAGAATCCAAAAAGATATTGGATAGATAGGACAGCTGATGTGTTCTCAAGAGAGAGTGAGAGATTGCAGAAACCTAGAAGGAACAAAGGTGTTGCTCAATGGGAGGTTCCAGATAGGGCCGTGCTTACAAAAAGACTGAGTGAGGAGAGCTTAGTGAGGTAAGATTGCAGCTAGGAGGACTAGCTATTGTAGAGGTTTGTTGCAAAGGAGCTCATGAAGAAAGAAGAGAAGAAGATGACTACTGATAGTCACAGCAGAGGTTCAGAGAGAAGCCACAACAGAGGATATAAAAAAGAGGATGCCAAAGTAAATGGCAAGAGAATGAGTCAAGAAGAAATTGACAAAGAGGTTGCTGAATTAAAATAACAACTTAATGTATTAAGGATAATGCTTGAGAAAAGCCAAAGACTAGGTTGGGTCTTGAGGAAGAAGCCAATGGAATGGAATGAGATGAAAAGAAGTCTACATCAAAAGCAAGTAATGTGGCTGAAGGAAAAACTGAAGGACGTTGAGTTAGAAATGGAAGAATCCATTTGTAAACTAGAACAAGGAGAAATTCTGGGAGAAAGTGAAGATGAAGACTTGAAGACTGAAACTTCAAGTGAGACCAAAAGGTCTGATGATTTTAAATCTGAGAACTTGTGTATGTTTGCAGGTGAAGGAAAATTTGCTGATATTGTCATAAAAGAATAAGACAAGCAGAATTTAAATTCTGTTTTTTAAAAAGATGATATAGATAGATCTCATATACAGCTAGAGTAAAATATCAAGCAACCAAGTGAAGGGCTTGAATAGATTGAAGAGGAAACAATCGCAGAATTTCTGAATCATATGAATGATTTAGAATATCAAGGAGATATGATGGTTGAACCATCAAGTGAGACCATAGGGTCCCATATTTTTAAAATTAATAGTTTGTGTATGATGGTAGATATTGCAGGAGAAAAGCAACCATTGGAAGATATCTTCAGAGAAGATAAACAACAAGGGACTGAAATCAAACTTGAGGAAGATACTATGTTAGCTGAAAATAGAGTAAAGGATCATCAATTCACTATGATGATAGGAATAGTGGAGATAGCCATGGAAACTGTTGATACAGATAGTAGGGAATAAGGACATCTACTGAAAGATGTTAAAAAGGAAGAAGTCTATGAAAAAGACTTAGCAAAGGGAGAAAGAACACTAACAAAGGAGTGTTTTGAAGAGGATGGACAGTCTTTTGAAGATGTCAAAAGTCTAGAGGAATACTCTAGGAGAATAGAGTATAATGGAGAAGACCTCTTGAAAGAGGGAAGTAGTGATTTTCTACAGCAGAAAGACCTTGAGAGTACAAGGATCAAAGGAAGACAGTATTTTAATACTGTAACACAGCATGTAAAGGATGAAGCTAGAAGAAGAGAGCATTATGATGAAGTGCTTTCTAAGTGTGAAGAGGAAATTAAATTGATGGAGAAACTGGTGAGAGAACCTGACGGTAGAAAAAAAGTTGCAGTTACAATTTCTGAAGAAGAATATGTGTCTCAAGTAGCCATGGAGATAGGAAGATACAATAATTTGTTTGTAGGTTCATTAAAAAGCATGAATGAGTATGATTATGTGATTAGAGAGATTGAGAAAAAAAAATTTGAAGATGGAAAAGAAGTAGTAGGAATCAAAAAATTTCAAAGTGAAGATAACCAGCAACAAATTAAAGAAGAAGAAGTTCACTACTGTGAACCCAAACAGGAAGACATCATTAGAACAGATGGTGTAGAAAAGAGACTAACTGACAGTCTCATGAATTCTGCTAAGAATTCAAATCAACATACTAATGTACTAACCGAGGAGAAGGAGAAAACAGAGAAGCAAACTAAATTGTTTCCAAAGGAAGATAAGTCAAATAGCCTTATGTTTTTTATTTTAACAAGTGTTTTGAGTGTATAGGTTTTGTTGCAGATGCTGGAGGAGATTTGGCACAAGTGAACAGTCAAATAAAGATGGAAGAAGGAGATTCTATGGAAAAATTCAATCCATGGAGCAGAGAAGTTAAATTGCTAAAAAGAATGCTGAACAGTCATGATTTAATCATGAAAGAGGTTAAGGATGATAGGGAGGCAGTCAGTAAAGCAGGTAAACCAAAGAATGAAACAAATAAAAGAGAAGTCAGCATAGGAGTCAGCATAGAAGATAGCAAGAGTAACCTGGAACACAGAGAAAGAGAAAGAAGTAAGAAGTAGAAGATGGACTAGCCCAAAGATATGCTGGACATAGAAATTGAAGAAATATGGCAGCAGATGATGAAGAAATTCAAAGGGAGGAAAATGGTAGTAGCAGCAAGAAAAATCAATCAGAAGTTGAACCTGATTGACAGGAAGAAGAAAATGGAGAAGAAGACAACAGAAATACAACAACAACAAAGGTACAAGGCATCTAGACAATTACAAAACAAAGTATGGGATCCAGGAAGACAAAGATCAGAAGACACATGGTTAGGAGATGATGAATATTTTCTACTTTGGGAGTTTGATGCAAGAGCATTCAACCAATGAAAATCATTGTAAATAGTAGACATAGGGGGTCATGCATTTTAGTAAATAGTTTTCCTATCAATTTAATGCAATATTTAGGCCTTTAAGTGTGATTTAGTTAGATAATGGGAGAATATGTAAATGCTCTCAAAATAAATAAATGAGAACATGAGTGGTAGAAGTCAAATCCAACTCTTAAACAATTCCATGATTCTAGGAACAAGAGAGAGCTTTTAGGCACTAAATGGGAAGATGATAAGAAGACTTTTCTGTTTTAAAATATAGAAAAAGCTAGAGTGGATAAAGTCTGCCACATACATATGCATGCATGCAGAGCCTTAGGCTTTTGTTAGAGGATTGATCAGACCCTTCAATGATCTGATCCAATGTTTCCATATAAATATATGTAAGCCTACAGGCAACAGAAGGAGGCCACAAATAGTAGAAATCAGGCCTGTGTGTGTGTGAGACCGAGATGTCTCGAATGTATTATTGCTTTTACATTAATATATATTCTAAGTTATTTCCTGTCTGTGTCAGTATGTTTAAGAAGTATTTCATGAATGATTTACTATGAATTCGTAGGCTCTGCAGGTTGCAGGCAGAATTCTGTAGGATGCAGAGGGACAGAGTGATTCAGAGGAATCACAATGGATTTCGAATCCAAGTGAAGAGACAAAGGAAGCTAAACAGTGGAAGGCATAGTTCTGAAGAACAAGCAGAGAAAGAGGATCATGATTCAGAAGAATCGAAATGGATCATTGAATCCATTAGAGCTCTACAAGAAGGACAGATATCAAAGGAGGGTGAGGAGGTTAAGCTTAGAAGGAAGAGTGAGATGTGAATGAGTAGAAAGCTGGAATTTTATGAAAACGCAGAAACCATAGGAACCATTGGAAATGGTAGAGAAATTCAAAGTAAAAGGAATTGCGGAGAAGTGTAAAGTGATACACAACAGCTGTCAGATCTCATAGATCAACGGATGAGATCAAACCACAGTGGTGGAATCCCTTTTTATGTTATCGGAATGAGCCTTGGAGATTTGCATGGCGAAAGCAACGATTAATCATGGACCGTTGGATTGTGGCCAAATCAACGGTCATGATTAAGTTGCATATCGGCAATCGGAGGCACCAACAGTCAGTAGTTTAGGAATGTTGCGATATCGCCGATAGCAATATATTAGCAATTGAGGGTTCAGAGATCGGGAATCAGTGGAGGTCACAGCGGAAGTGTTGTGGAGCAATAAGTTGTGGACCCAACGACATTTATAAGTGCTAGTGTATAAGATATGAAATCCGGGGTATTCAGTTCAGAGCGGGAATTCCTTTGTATTCCCAAGTGGTTAACATTTTCGATAGTTATATGGTGCGGGCCTTTTAACATAAAGTATGTGTTATCGCTTTGATATTCGGAGATCGGAGTCGGAGAATGGGGATGATTCGTATGTGCATGAGCCATTGACATAGCTGATAACGATTACGATGAGGTTTTAACCTTGGTTTCTATGCAGAACCATATAAAGGAGGAAAAGGCGTATTACATGGAATTCCTTTGTGTAAGGATTACACCGAGAGATTAGCGCTGATAGTGGTTTGTGTTAATATATATGTAACCAAAACATATGAAGGAGTATGGTTATATATATATATATATATATATATATATATATATATATATATATATATATATCTATATATATATATATATATATATATATATATATGGATTGTGGTTCTGAAGGGTTTGGATTGGGATAGAAAGGTTCGACGGGGTGATTGAAGTTCCATTAAAAAGGAACTTATAAGAGGGCCACTTGACCATTTATGGTCTGAAGGTTTGACTCCATTATAGAGTCAGACACCTGGGACAGTTGTGGATGCATTATTGTGTTAAATGCATACTATGGGTATGTGCAGGTGGTTTACCCTGCACCACGATGATCCTCCATCAAAAAAAAAATCTTCTCCTGATCATACCAACCTAGTGACCCAATTCTTAACCAAAATGGTCTTTCCGAACTCGAGATTCGTTCATTTGAACATATCGCCAACCAACCATTCGACCAGTCTCATGCATAAATAGTGAGTGTCAGATATGTGATATTAATACCACATGCATGGTGGGAGTTCTACTTTTATACCTTAATATTATTTGCCACAGAGGATCATATATTAGGATTATAGAGGATGGGCCATTAATTAACATAGTGGGATCGACCCATAAACAATAAAAATTAATCCCCTAAAATGTTATTTGGGGTCGAGATAGTGGGATCGAACGTTATTGGGAGTCACCTCGAAGAAACCCTCGAGCCAATAGCCGCCTTGCCAATTTACCAATAGTTTACGTGAAGACATAAACAATAAAAATTAAACCCATAAACCATTATTGGGGTTGAGATAGTTTGATCAACCGTTATTGGGAGTCACCTTGAAGAAACCCTCGAGCCAAAATGGCCTTGCCAATTTACCAGTAGTTTACGTTAAGAC
This sequence comes from Pinus tabuliformis, assembly GCA_031772625.1. Lineage (NCBI taxonomy): Eukaryota > Viridiplantae > Streptophyta > Pinopsida > Pinales > Pinaceae > Pinus > Pinus tabuliformis. The sequence goes on along the minus strand of CM062811.1, from coordinate 598,035,591 downwards.
TTTATTAGACATTGGGAACTCGGGAAATAATGACATAGGATCTCATGGGGTTTTGAGGCATCACTATATGTAATATCGTGTGAGTTACTAAGGTCCAAGAGATGGAAAATTGCGCGTCTTGGGGGTTTATAAGTGTAGGAGAGATGAAACTCGCTTGATCCCACATGATGTGTAATTTCCTTATACTAAGCCAATAATTTTATTATTATTATTATTATTATTTATTTATTTCGTTAATTATCTATCCATGAGAATTTAAATTAAAATTCTTATTATTTATTAAAATAAATTAATAAAAGAAAATTTTTAATATTTATTGAAATAAATTAATAAATAGGGGTGAGGTTGTCATGTTAGGATAGCAGTGAAATTAAAAAAAGGGAGATTATTCAAACCATTAAGACAGACAAAATATAGTATATTTAGTAAATCTAGGATAAACTACTATAACTATGTTTACATCACAAATATAGGTCAACTTAGTAAGCCTAGTTCAAGCTAGTAAATCTAGTAAATCAAGTTGACTTACTAAACCTTATAAACCTAGTTAACCTAGGTCAAACTAGCAAACATAGGCCAAACTAGTAAATCTAGTAAACTTAGTGAACTTACTAAACCTACATCAACCTAGTTAACCATAGGTCAACCTAATAAACTTAGTCAACCATTGAACTTATATAAAACTATGAAACATATGTGAACCTAGGGTAATCGAAGACAATTTAGTAAACCTAGGTCTACTTGGAAAACCTAGAAGCTTAGGTCAATCTAGTAAACCTAGTAAACCATGGCCAACTTAGTAAATGTAGTAAACCTATTAGATGTAGGCCAACCTAATAAACAAAGGTCAACCTAGTAAATCTTGTAAACCTAGGTGAACATAGTAAACTTAATAAACCTAGGTAAAGATATTGAACTTATGTTAAAGTAGGTCAACCTAAGCCAACCTAGTAAACCTTGTAAATCATGGTTAAGCTAGTAAACCTTTCCTAACCTGGTAAACCTAGGTCAATGTAAATGTAAGTTGACTTGGTAAATGTAGGTCAACCTAGTAAACCTAATAAGTCATGCTTAAGCTAGTTGAATTAGGCGTAGTAAACTTATGTCAACCTAGCAAACCTAGGTCATCCTAGTTGACTATGTTTGACTATAGTTTATTGATGTGGTTGTCACATTATGATATGGTCTATTTTTCATTACAATGTGATGTCATTTCTTGTTTATTAAGTTACATTGTTTCTTGATCATCACATTACAGTGTCATTATTTTGTCTAATTACGACATTGTTTGTTGTTTTTCACCCTGTGACGTTGTTTATTGTTCATCATATTGTGATGTTGTTTGTTGTTTTTCACGTTGGGAACAATATTAAAGTTAATGCTCGTGGTGAATATGGTTTTCCATGGCACCCATGTTGAATATGGATGAATTTGATTCTTATGTTGACAATGGTTGACCATGTTAGCTATAATGAATCATAATCAACCATAGGTGAGGTGTTAATGCACAATTAATAGGTTATCAATGTGTAGTAGACCTTTTCAACCTTGGTTAACCTAGTTGGCCATGGTTGACCATGGCTAAATATAGTTCACCTAGTAAACTTAGGTCAGCTAAGCAAACAAATTAAACTATGGCTAATTGTGGTTTAGTAGCAGTGAACATTATAATCTGTGGTTGTCAATCTTGACTATAAATATATTGTTAGATCAAATATCACACTAGGGGGGAGGGTTGAATCATTTTGGCAATAATTTTATCATTTCTCAACTTCTTATCAATGAACAATTATGTAGCAATGTATCATAACTATTTGAAACATATCAATAAATAGAAAAATGCATCAAGAATCCATCATAACATCAACAATACATCAAGAAACCACCACATCAACGCAAGAGGACATAAGCATTCTACATGGGAACCCTTATGGGAGAAAACCATAAATTATTTCTCTTATTCTTCTTCAATTCATTACATAGATTTGTAAGCACAACCTGTAGGAGACACCCACGCCCAATATATGTAAGCAACTATAGGAAACAACCTAATTAAGGTGCTAGCCTCGAGAATGTGCAAGAAATTACTCATTGTAGGCTACAACCGAATTAAGTCACCAACCTAAGAGAGCGAGCTTAGAATTGGTGTAGGTTGCAACCCAGTTAAGACGCCAACCTTTGTGGAGGAACCCACCTCCTCCTTTAACTTCTTACTGACCACTTTTCATAATATTTGAAATTGGATTGTCTTCTATTTAATGTAGCACTTCAAAACTAATCATGTTATTGTTGTCATACTACTATTGTAAATCTATCACTTTCTTTCCATACTTTGTTCCAACCTGTTCATCAATCTAGATACACAAAAACCTTCTGTGAACCTCCTCTTCCCACATACATAAATCTAACTACAAGCTACTCATAAGCCTTCAAAACACATAAGAATCATCCTAGATAACAACAATACATCATCATGGATTTTTGTTCCTTTAAAAAGGTTCACCATTGAACCTTGATCATCATGCTTCTTTAGGAATCTAATTTGGCTAAAAAATGAGCCCATAAGCCCTCAAAAACTGTATAAAATCAAATATTAAATTAAACATTCTACAAAATGACACTTCTAGGGTGTGCTCTACAAATTTCCCAATTCCCAGCAATGATCCTACAAAATTCTCCCCACCGAACATTTGAATGTTCTACAAATTGGAAAAAAATAGTGGGCTAATAAATTTTATAAAACAATATGACTTACCTTGACTAGATTTGAACCCATGACCAAAAATGTACTAACGAAGTTGTATCACCAACCAACCGAGCAGACAAGTCATTACTCACCACTATATCAGAAATATACATACCATATATTTTAGGTGGAAATACAATAGTGCATGCTTGGTGGATCTCACATATCAATGATCCATAGTTCATAGACTTCAACAGTAGAACCAACACTTGAAACCACAGTGGTCAAATAAGGAGGAAATACCAAAACCATAATGGATGCCTGACAGAACTCAAATATCAACAATCCATAGTCCAATGATGTTAGAGCATCACCATAGTAAAACTCATTTTGGTTAAGATCCTAAGGGGTCATGTAAATTCTAAATAAAGGTATTATTTCTCCTCAATTTAATTTCTATAAATTGGAATTAGGGGGATTTTAGTGTAAAGCCAAGTTTCATGACTTTGTACAAATGAGATCCATTAGGTTGTTAGGATATTTAGGATGAGTTGATGTTTTGGCCAATTGAGCATTTTTAAATAGTACCAAGTGTTAAGTTGAGGTGTTGGTTTGTTTTATCGGTTGGCCAAGTGGGCCTTTGCCAATGTAACAAGTGTTAGATTGGTTGTTGCATAATTTTAGAATATTGGACAAATGCCCATTTTTTACTATTCTGTTGAGATATTTTCTTGAGCCAATATTATTGTATAGGTGTGTGTAGAATAGGGGAGGGTAGATCCCAAGGTATGATGATAAGAATTTAGACAGGAGGTTTCTAATACTCGTTGTAAATATTTCTTGATTAAGAATGGATATGGAATTATTTGAATCCTCTTTGTGTATCTGTGTATGATTTCTCTACATAGTATCTCTATAGATATGGTTCTATTTGTTTGGATTTTTGAGAGAATCCCTTAATTTTATCTTGACAAATATACGTTGCTGGAAGGAAACAAAGTGAAGGAGTTGAGTATAAGTGGATCCTCTTTTAGCTTCTATGTATAATCTTTGTTCGACCGATAAGGTGAGATCGAAACAAGAATCCTGAAATTATTGTCTATGGGTTTAGTGTTGACTTTGTGAAGGAGGATCGAGTATAGGCTATTAGAATTGTGCATACTTACGTGTACATTTTATGAGTTCAAATTGAATTACGAAGGAACCATGTAAGGAAAGAGTAGCGTGGATGGTGAGTGAGAATGTGATAAAAGGTGTGGGTTACAGTAAGGCCAAGAACTATCCATTCCTAGGTTTAGTTTCATATGGTTCAGAGACAAATAGGGTGGAGAATAATGTGGTTTGAAGGTCCAATATGAAAAGTGCTAAGAAGACTCAAGTCAATGCCATAATTAGTTTATGGTAGTTGGGAGTCGAACCTTGTGGGAATTTGAATTTTATAAAAAAAAATACCACTAACACCCAACCAAGTGTGCGACCAACATAAGCGGAGTCAAATTTGGGACAGTTAGACCCTACCCTTGTAATGGTAGTTGGGTTAAGGTCTAGCTGATGTGTTGTCAACCTTTGGTGAAGTCGACATGAATGAAGGAAAATCATAACAGTCCAACCTGAGACTTCAAGTCGGGCTGACCCATTGACCTACACTTGCGAGAACTCGGGTACTCATAATTTTAATTCGTTAGAGTTTTTTTTTTTGAAGGGGTCTTTAATATTATGTGTAAAATAAAAAATCCACTGCCGTGATTGGAAAAGAGTTGAGAAGAATAGGGATATCGACAATGAGAGAGAGACACCACATAATAAATAGGGAATTATTTCTTCCACTACATCAAGTGGTATTAGAGCCCCAATACTGATGCTCTTAGAAGAAAAGGTGTGGAAGAGGAGAAGGAATGAAGAAAGTAGCACATAGCCAGTGAGTGTCAAATCAAGGGGACATGCAGAACAAAGAGGCACAAATTATTGAAGATAAAAGATAGGTCAAGGAGTAGAAAGGGATTATTGTGAAGCAATAGGACTTATAATAATGTACAAAGAAAGAAATTCCAATGAGGTGTAGATCTAGAAAGGAGATGAGAAAATTGTAGGTAACTGGTCTGTTATTTTATTAATTTTTTGCAAGAAATTAACCATTGTAGGTAGCAACAAAAGAAGAGGAGATGTTGAATACAACAATGAAGAATATAGCAAGGAATTATTAGTGCTCTTAAAGTGTATGACAAAGAACACTTGCAGTATAGTAGAGGAGTGTTCTAGTTGAGCTTGTGTTGTAGCAGCTACAACCATCCTCTAAAAATTTTCCTATGCTTCATTTTGGAGCCTCCCTCCTAAATCACAATAGCTCATCTCGCACAGACCCAAGTACTTGTGCTTTTATTGAGCTTCATCATTTGCATCATGGCTTGTGTTTTATTACTTGGTTTATTGTCTAACCGACAAGCTGATCTCTTGACTTGGTATTCACCCGGTTGCAGGCTTGCCTTAGTGAATTGCACAATCCTTGAGGGTAACCAACCTTACTCTCGTGAATTGTGTAGTCCAAGCTAAAAGTGAGCCTTTAGCTACAAAATTGTGTAGAGCTAGTTGAAAGCCAACCTTCATCCGAAAAATTTGAAGAGCATGATGGGAAACCTAGAGCCACTCAACCCAGAAATTGCATAGAACCCACTGTGCTCAGAAACTACGTAGTGCATGAGCCAGAGTGTTCCCCAATCCTTCCCAGAACTGTGCAATATTTCCGAGAAATCCATGGCAGGTTTTCCACTGGAAAATAAAGAAAACTAAAGGGCAAGAAGCTTCCCTAGGAAGCAAGGATCTATTATTAGTTTCCCAAAGGTGGTACATTGTTATCTTTAGAAGTTTCTGCCAAGTGTCTCTTTTGTCCATGATTTTAGGCATATGCGTCATAAATTCCAATTGGCCCAATTCTATGTAGTGGACACCTCTAGAGCTCATTTGTAAATTCAATCATTAAGCTCTATCATTCTAGAGGAAATCAAGGAACCTTCAGAGCATTGTCATCACTTTTCTGGTTCAGTTTTTCTTTTATTATTTTTTGCCGCTTTTTCTATCGCTTTTTGTTGTTTAGCTTGTGAGAGTGTTGTTTCACTTGTTTCTTTGAACGAATACTAGCGCTTTAACTTGTTTTAGCTTGTAGAAGTGTTTTTTCAACTTGTAGATTGTTTTTCCCAAGTATCGCATGAGTTTTCCCATTATTACACCAACAGTTGCTATTTTGGCAACTCTCTTCACATGCTTCATTGTCCTTCAAGTTTATCAATTGATGCACCTGTTTCACATTAATGCATTAATATTAAGTCATATATACACCCATCACCACATCATCCTTCATATTTGCTTGATTTTCCCACTCCCCATGGGCATATCTGGGTCCACTTGCCCGGATCTAACATTTCAATGCATGAACTGTGTAATTTGGGAGATAAAGGCCTCTGCCCTGGCTTCTGGAATTGTGCAGAGCATGTCCTAAGTTGGCTCCAACTTCACACTACACAGTTCCAAGAGCCAGTCTCCCATATTGGCCATTGAGACTGCACAATGCGCAGTCTCTCCCCTGCCCTAGCCCAGACTGAACTACACATTACACAGTTCCAGTCATCAAGCTTCCACACTAACTACTGGGACTATGCAGTGTGTAGTTCCCTCAATCAGTCAGCCTCCCGTGTCAGTAAAATTTATGCAATCCCTATCATCAGATGCCCTAATTACTCTTTGATCATGTTGTGAGGTTAGATTTGTAAGAGTTAATGTTTGCTTGCCATGAGTGTCCCTTCTGTCCCATAGGTACCACACTCATGAAGCACTTATCTCCAGCAGTAATTGTACCATGGCACCAAAGAGAGTTGCATCAAGAGAGAATTGAAAGCGGTAATGGGGAAACAATTGAGAAAGCACCAGTTAACTTGCCAATATATGGGGACACTCAACTGCTCATAGAAAAGGAGTCAACACTAACATGGAAGCAAGTCGAGCAACAATGGCAGAAGGAAACAATCCAGTACAAGATCAAAGAAAGAGGAAGTTTCTGACATAATAGAGGGAGAAAAAAGCTACAGAGTAAAAACAGATTCAATATTCATGTAGGCAACTTTGGCATCAGAAGAAAAAGGAAGCAAAGGAAACATACAATAGATTGGAGGAAGAGAGAAGAGTAGAGCTTGCAGGTAGTATAATTGAGATCACAACAAGAAGAGAAAGAACAAAAGGAAGGATGGGAGATGAGGAGGAATGAACAAGAGAGAAGAAGAAGTGGGAAAAAGAACAAAGGTAAGGCACAATGAGAAAGAAAACAATGCCAATAGAGGTTGAGGAATCAGAACAACTAGTAGCTGAAGAATAGGGTGAGTAGATGCATGATTAGGAACTTTCTCAGCAAATTGAGAAATTGATCGAAGTGACAAACATGGAGTTGGCAATTGAAACACATGATCAAGACACTGACCTCATTCCACATGCACCTGAGGTCACCCCTCAGTCTCCACCACCTCCAGTGTCAGAACCAGTCCTGAGTGAGCAAGGAGAGGTTGTTCTACTTGATGATGGTTGGTGATGGATGTGAAAAATCTATGATTTGACGAGTTGTAGAGGAAGATTATACACGAATGGAGAAATAATTTCTTGGATGATCATGCGTCACCTGCATTTATGAAGGAAAATTTGATTGTGCCATATGTTAAAAAGTGTCCAGTTACCATGGCCAATGCCACCTTCACTTATGCAGGAGCCATGACCTCAAATGTCAAGTTCATGTTAATAGAGAATGAACAGATGGAAAAGAACTTGCAGGCGGCTAGGCAAAAGGTAGAACAATATGTAGGTTTTATAATGGCAGAGATGAGGAAAGTGATACTTGTTGAAGGATCAACATTTGAGGCCATAATGCAGAAACTCTATGACGGATTTGTCACCATGCATAAGGAGGTTGTCCATCTATATGGATTTTAACAGCGGAGCAGAAGGATTATCCAAACTCTCAAGGAAATACATTCTGTTATCACCCATTTGCAAGAACGGACAATGAGGTACAAGGGAGCCTCGCTTCATTTTCTGAAGATGATGAAGCCATAGGAAGAGCTAGAAAAAGCAAGGATCGAGATGTTGATCCAAAACTATGAGCAGCTCACCCCGTTCATCAGTACCATACATGCTTCATATGCATTGTTGTATAATAGTTTGGATGTTATAATGATAACACACAGGATCCTATCAATCAGTTTCCTCACTAAGGCTAAGCATAAGAACCAAGTTTGGCTAGAGATTGACAGGTACATGAAGAATTTAAGGCAAGAGGCCACCAACGATGACTTGGAGTTGAGCACAGAAAACATGTAGAAGTACATTGGTGGTCTTGTCATGGTAAATACCATGTTGTACATGCTTCAGGATGAGTTGGAAAAAGGTTCCAAAACCATATACCCAAAAGCTATGGAGGCAAGAGTCCACTATCCTAAAGACACCATCATGCAGTTTTGGGACACCATAACACAATACCAAGCTTGGTATCAGTATGTCACAGAGAAGCATCAAGTGGAGGTTGTCGAGTTGGGATTTCCCCAAACTTCTGAGTCATAGTGTTTTGTCTTGTTAGGCTTTCTCTAGCCTATTTTATCTCACATGGGTACATGTGGAAAATGTATATTAATCGTAAATATATTGTAAGTGAAATTCCAAGTGTCACTAGTGGAGTGTGAACAGTCACTACGTAACTTAATGAGTTATTTGTAAAGAAATTGAAGAGTCATGAGGGTAGTCAAAGAGTCACAAAGGGTAATGTCAAGGGTCCACCCACCCTTTGTTATAAATAAAACCTCATAACTCATAGAACAGGATTTTGGGAGCCAATATTTTGGCTAGGTTTAGGCTTAGAGAAGGCTTGGGAGTGTTGTGATAGGCCCTGGCTTCTCCACAATGTAGATCAAGTACACTTCTTTAGAGGAGCAGGTGTTCTTGACTGTAATGTTCCACCATTGAGGCTAGTAGATGTCAATGGTATGTATGGATGGAACTTTCACTTATAATAATAATATAACTGAGCCAACATTCTTTCGTGCATATGTTATTACTGTAGTTGGACTATTCTGGTTGCTCTAGCAATGTATGTTATTTAACTTACACATTTTCTTATGAACTACTTTGTATGCAATTGTATGAATCTTGTTGAATGCGTGCTGTTGGATTAACCTATCACTTTGTTTTGTGGATGATTCTGCTTTTAATATTGTGATGTCATTCCACTCATGTGTTCCTTTCAGGCTGCGTACTACTACAAGGTTCTAATGGGCACACACTTTCTTCTGACCAAAGTCATCATACATACCTCTGCATGCTACCATGGTCAAGGCACTACATTACCACCCCCTCCTGGGACTCCTATTCCAAATGGTCTGAGGTCTAGTTGGGACTTCTTACCTAAGAGATCACCTTGAATGTTGGCAGGTCCAACACCGTCAACATTCTAGCACTAGAAGGTGGGCAAGATGACAAAATGAGCCCTCAATGTATGTTTGAATATTTACACATCATTCATGACTTACATCACAATATCAACCTCGACATGCTTTTCTCACACGTTTGATTTCAATGTGTCGGTGGATGTTATAGATGACTTGTCACAACTCAAATATGATGGTGAAAGCGGATCATCCCTGTTAATTCACAAAGTTTCCTTTTTCGATTTCTGTGATAGGAATGAAGTCCCGTCGGATGAGATTGCCTGTGGGTTTTTCACTTAAACGTTCAAAGGGTTCATCAAGAAATGGTGTCAGACATTGCCCGTGACCTCTATACACTCTTTCAACTACATTTTCAAAGAGTTAGGCCATGCTTTCTTCTTTTATGACCGTAAAGAACTTCACCATAGAATTCTAAATTTGAGAAAAATAGTTGACGAATCAATTGCACACTTTTATGATCGTTTCCGTCAATAATGTTTTGAATTTCTGGAAGATGAAGTTGACTGGAAATTTTTAACTGAAAGATTTTAGTATCTTGTTCACATCTCAGAAAATCCACATGAGTTAGAATATTTTGAAACCATCCCATCGTACCTCGATGTTAGAGCTTCTAAATCTGAGACAGGAAATGTTGTTGTCCCAAGTGACCCCCTATCCCTTTCTTATCAAACAACTCTAGCTCCACAGGATGAGGTGGGAGAAGTTGTGAATTCACATTAGAGGTATATATAAACATCCTTCTCTTAAGGGACAACCTCTGATGTGCTTAATAAGTGGGTATCCCTAGTTCACCTCATGAAATAAATAAGTGCCTATGCACAGTTCTTTGAAAATGAAAAAACGAAATGAAAACAAAATAAAGGTGAAAGAAGAGAAAGGCTTCCTACACAGAGAGGTGAAGCAAGTAACTCTATTGGGGTACTGTCCAGGCTCGTTGCCAGCAGAGCAATGCTTGTGTTCCTGAAGTGACTCTGTCAGGGTATTGTCCAGGCCTACTCGCAGTGGAGAAACATGAGAGATGAAACTAAATCTTTGATAGTATATATTACTTGTGCATCAATATACCTGTCAACCCCAATCAAAACAAATCACTTGACTTGGCTCGGTATGTGTGCTACTGATAAAGATAATGGTAGGGACTACATCATTAACTCAAGCTAGTGAAGAAGCTATGACAATAAAATAATATAACAATACTTGCAGAAGAGTTAGACTTGCTTTACACGAGACAAGGTCCAAACAGAGAGCTAGATTTCTACTAGTGTCTCGCCAATGTTGTAGCAGCTACAACCACCCTCCAAAATTTTTCCTATGCTTCATTTTGGAGCCTCCCTCCTAAATCATAACAACTCATCTCGCACTGACCCATGTACTTGTGCTTTGATTGGACTTCATCCTTTGTATTATGGATTTTTTTTATTACTTTTATTATTGTCTAACCTACAAGCTAATATCTTGACTTGGTCTTCACCCGATGACAGGATTGCCTTAGTGAACTGTGTAATCCTTGAAGGAAGCCAACCTTTCTCTTAGGAATTACGTAGTCCAAGCTGACAGTGAGCCTTCGTTTCAAAAATTTCGCAGAGCCAGTTCACATCCAACCTTAAGCTGGGAAACTGCGGTGAGCATGAGGGGAAACCCAGAGCCACTCAACCCAGAAATTGCATAGAACCCATTGTTCTTAGAAACTACATAGTGCATGAGACAGAGAGTTTCCTAGTCCTTCCTAGAATTGTGCAATATTTCCAAGAAATGCATGGCAAGTTACCCCCACAGAAAAGCAATAAAACCAAATGTAAAGAAGCATCTCTAGGAAGTAGGGATATATTATTAGTTTCCCAAAGGTGGCACATTGCTACCTTTAGAAGTTTCCACCAAGTGTGGCTTTTGTCCTTGATCTCAGGCATACGTGTCATAAATTCCAATTGGGGCAATTCTATGTAATAGATGCCTCTGGAGCTCATTCATAAATTTGATCATCAAGCTCTAGCATTCTTGAGAAAATCAAGGAACCTTCGGAGCATTTTCATCACTTTTCTATGTGAGTTTTTCTTTTCTTGTATTTTTTCACTTTTATGTCGCTTTTTGTTGTTTAGCTACTGAAAGTGTCATTTCACTTGTTTATTTGAACGAATGTTGGCATTTTAGCTTTCTTTAGATTGTAGAAGTGTTTTCTCAAGTTGTAGATTTTCTTTTCCAAGTATCACATGAGTTTTCCCATTATTACACCAATGGTCGTTGTTGTGGCGACTCCCTTCACATGCTTCATTTTCCTTCAAGTTTATCAATTGATGCACTTGTTTCACATTCATTCATCAACACTAAGTCAGATATGCACCCATAATCACATCATCCTTCAAATCTGATTGATTTTCCCACTCCCCAGGGGAAGATCTGGATCCCCTTGCTCGGATCTCACATTTCACTGCATGCACTGCACAATCTGGGAGCTGAAGGTCTCTTCCTTGGCTTCTGAAATTACGCAGAGTCTGTCATGGGTTGGCTGCAAATGCGCACTGTGTAGTTCCAGAAGCAAGTCTCCTAGCTTGGTCACTACGCACTGTACAGGTCCAGGAGCGAGTCTCCTATCTTGGCCATTGAGGCTGCACAATGCAGAGTCTCTCCTGTTGGGTTGTGTTATATTCTTTCCCTGACTAGCCCATGTAGTTAACCGAGGGGTTGGAGGGGGTGCGAAGTCCCCTCTTTCATTGCGTTGATTGCGTAGCGGGGGGTCACAGGAGGTTTGAGGGATGCAGGTAACCCAACTCTATGGGATTCGAGGAAGCACCCCGAAAATTTTGTTTTTGGACCCTATATTAGGTTGGGTGGACATACCTATGGTATTGTGCATGGTTTTCGCACATGGTTTTGGATGCGATGGTTTTCGGTCCATGGTTTTGGACGCGATGCTCTTTTGGTCCATGGTATTAGATAATTCGGCATGTATAAATATGTATTGTAACATTGAAATGAATATAATGAAAAATCAAGCTGGTAGTATTGATTTTGGGATCCAGGGGAAAACCTCTGTGTATATGTGTTTTATGTGTTATGCTCTAGCATTGTTTATTTTTTGTGTTTTAGAATTCCTATGCAGGTAATTTATGTACGAGGTTAAAACCTACATTTGTTATCAGATTTGTTTTGGCTTCAAGGGGATGCCTTTGTTGCTGAGGGGTTTCGCTCGGGCCTGTGGTAGACCCTATTGAGTGGGAGATCTGCTAGATCAATTCTAGTGGTAAAAGAAGATGGTGAGCAGTGGAAAGATAGGGATCGAGAAATTTAATGGTCATAGTTTTGAGTTGTGGAAACTCAAGATGGAGGATCTATTGGTGGATAAAGATCAATGGATCATGGTAGATCTGGGTACTAAAGCAATGGGAGTGTCCGATGAAGAATGGAAGAAATGATAGTATATATTACTTGTGCATCAATATACCTGTCAACCCCAATCGAAACAAATCACTTGACTTGGCTCGGTATGTGTGCTACCGATAAAGATAATGGTAGGGACTACATCATTAACTCAAGCTAGTGAAGAAGCTATGAAAATAAAATAATATAAAAATACTTACAGAAGAGTTAGACTTGCTTTACACTGACAAGGTCAAAACAGAGAGCTAGATTTCTACTAGTGTCTTGCCAATGTTGTAGCAGTTACAACCACCCTGCAAAATTTTTCCTATGCTTCATTTTGGAGACTCCCTCCTAAATCATAAAAACTCATCTCGCACTGACCCATGTACTTATGCTTTGATTGAACTTCATCCTTTGCATTATGGATTGTTTTTTATTACTTTTATTACTGTCTAACCCACAAGCTGATCTCTTGACTTGGTCTTCACCCGATGACAGGATTGCCTTAGTGAACTGTGTAATCCTTGAAGGAAGCCAACCTTTCTCTTAGGAATTACGTAGTCCAAGCTGATAGTGAGCCTTCATTTCAAAAATTTCGCAGAGCCAGTTCACATCCAACCTTAAGCTGGGAAACTGCGGTGAGCATGAGGGGAAACCCAGAGCCACTCAACCCATAAATTGCATAGAACCCATTGTTCTTAGAAACTACATAGTGCATGAGATAGAGAGTTTCCTAGTCCTTCCTAGAACTGTGCAATATTTACAAGAAATGCATGGCAGGTTACCCCCCCAGAAAAGCAATAAAACCAAATGTAAAGAAGCATCTCTAGGAAGTAGGGATATATTATTAGTTTCCCAAAGGTGGCATATTGTTACCTTTAGAAGTTTCCACCAAGTGTGGCTTTTGTCCTTGATCTCAGGCATACGTGTCATAAATTCCAATTGGCTCAATTCTATGTAATAGATGCCTCTGGAGCTCATTTGTAAATTTGATCATCAAGCTCTAGCATTCTTGAGAAAATCAAGGAACCTTAGGAGAATTTTCATCACTTTTCTATGTGAGTTTTTCTTTTCTTGTATTTTTTTGCTTTTATGTCGATTTTTGTTGTTTAGCTACTGAAAGTGTCATTTCACTTGTTTATTTGAACGAATGTTGGCATTTTAGCTTTCTTTAGATTGTAGAAGTGTTTTCTCAAGTTGTAGATTTTCTTTCCCAAGTATCACATGAGTTTTCCCATTATTACACCAATGGTCGTTGTTGTGGCATCTCTCTTCACATGCTTCATTTTCCTTCAAGTTTATCAATTGATGCACTTGTTTCACATTCATTGATCAACACTAAGTCAAATATGCACCCATAATCACATCATCCTTTAAATCTGATTGATTTTCCCACTCCCCAGGGGAAGATCTGTATCCGCCTGCCCGAATCTCACATTTCACTGCATGCATTGCGCAATCTAGGAGCTGAAGGTCTCTTCCTTGGCTTCTGAAATTACATAGAGTCTGTCATGGGTTGGCTGCAAATGTGCACTGTGTAGTTCTAGAAGCGAGTCTCCTAGCTTGGTCACTACGCACTGTACAGGTCCAGGAGCGAGTCTCCTATCTTGGCCATTGAGGCTGCACAATGCAGAGTCTCTCCTGTTGGGTTGTGTTATATTCTTTCCCTGACTAGCCCACGTAGTTAACAGAGGGGGTTAGAGGGGGTGAGAAGTCCCCTCCTTCATTGCGTTGATTGCATAGCGGGGGGTCACAGGAGGTTTGAGGGGTGCAGGTAACCCCACTCTATGGGATTCGAGGAAGCACCTCGAAAATTTTGTTTTTGGACCCTATATTAGGTTGGGCGGACATACCTATGGTTTTTTGCATGGTTTTCGCACATGGTTTTGGACGCGATGGTTTTGGGTCCATGGTTTTGGACGCGATGCTTTTTTGGTCCATGGTATTAGATGCTTCGACATGTATAAATATGTATTGTAATATTGAAATGAATATAATGAAAAATCAAGCTGGTAGTCTTGATTTTGGGATCCAGGGGAAAACCTCTGTGTATATGTGTTTTATGTGTTATGCTCTAGCATTGTTTATTTTTTGTGTTTTAGAATTCGTATGTAGGTAATTTATGTACGAGGTTAAAACCTACATTTGTTATCAGATTTGTTTTGGCTTCAAGGGGATGCCTTTGTTGCTGAGGGGTTTTGCTCGGGCCTGTGGTAGACCCTATTGACTGGGAGATCTCCAAGATCGATTCTAGTGGTAAAAGAAGATGCTGAGCAGTGGAAAGATAGAGATCGAGAAATTTAATGGTCATAGTTTTGAGTTGTGGAAACTCAAGATGGAGGATCTATTGGTGGATAATGATCAATGGATCATGGTAGATCTGGGTACTAAAGCAATGGGAGTGTCTGATGAAGAATGGAAGAAGTTGGATCGGAAGGAAAAGAGCACAATACGATTGTGTGTCTCAGATTCATTATTATTGAATGTATCAGGGGAAGATATGGTGAAGACTTTGTGGGACATGTTACGGAATTTGTACCAATCTATGTCTTTGGTGAATAAATTGTTCCTACATAAAAAGTTGTATAACCCAAGGATGAAAGATGGAGACTTGGTGACAGAGCATCTACATGAATTTAATACTATGGTAAGTCAGTTATTGTCTATTGATATTAAAATTTCAGATGAAGATAATTGCATCAGTTTGTTGTGTTCTCTAAGAGATTCGTGGGATAGTCTGGTTATTGCAAAAGGTAGCAATGCAACTACCTTGTAGTTTGATGAAATAATCTCATCCTTGCTGGCGGAGGAGATGAGATGGAAAAAATATGGAGAGCCAGAATGGTGATGCCTTGTCTGTATGAGGATGATTGCAGAACATAAACAAAAATAAGTCATCGAGTGGGAGATCTAAATCTCCAGGAAAACCTATAAAGGTGATGTGCTGGAAATGTGGAAAGGAAGGGCACTACAAAAGGGACTGTAAATCTAAAGATCTTGATAAAGGAAAGGTATCCAATGATGCTCCTTCTGCAAAGGCGAAAACCACCTCAGATGAAGGTGGGGATGTGTACTTGGCTTCTTCAAGTACACATGTAGATCATGAGGCATGGTTGATTGACTCAGGTGCATCCTTTCACTTCACTCCCCATAGAGAGTGGTTCTATGAGTATGATAAATACGATGGTGGTGATGTCTTCTTAGGGGATGATAGGAAGGCTAGAATCATTGGTCGCGGAAAAGTAAAGTTGAATTTGCAAGGTGGAAGGGTTAGAACATTTCCAGGTGTTCTGCATATTCCTGCATTAGCTAGAAATCTGATTTCTGTAAGCAAGTTGGATGATGCAGGTGTAAAAACAGTGTTCGAGAAGGATACCTACAATTTAGGGAGCACTGGTACTGATGAGGGGAGTTCGGATTGGAACTCTGTACAAGATGCAAGGTAACACTATTGTTGATGGGCGCAGCAGTTTTGTGATTCCTAAAAGAGGAGCAGAAAATTTAGTGGTCTCTAGAGAGAAGACCGTGTTGTGGCGTCAAAGGCTTGGACATATTGGAGAGAAGGGAAAGAAGCATGCTTAGTGGTGGCAGGTTAGGACAAGAATTCTGGGTAGGGGCAGTGGAGACATCATGTTACCTCGTCAACAGATCACCTTCATCAACATTGGAGGATAAGACTCCACAAGAGGTATGGACTGGTAAGAAACCCTCTCTTTCACATCTGAGGGTATTTGGATGTGATGCATATGTACATGTTCCAAAGGAGAAAAGAACCAAGTTGGATAGTAAATCTGAAAAGTGCATCTTTATTGGGTATAAGGATGGTTTAAAGGGTTATAAGCTTTGGAACCCAGTAACAGGGAAGGTTGTGTACGTCTGAGATGTGGTGTTTAGAGAGGCAAAAGATGTTATGAAACATGAATTTCAACCAAATGAACCTTAGAAGATAGAGTTTTAGCTTAAGGAGGAAGAATCAGACTCTACAGGAGAGGAGGAATCAGAAGATGAAGAGCCAAAAACTCCAGGTGTGAGAAGAACAATTCGAGAAAGAAGGCAGTCGGAAATGTATAGTCCATCTGCTTTCTGTTCAAATTTTACTTTATCTATTACAGATGATGATCCCAGAACTTTGAAGGAAGCAGTAGATTCAGAGGATGGAAAACTCTGGAAAGAGGCCATGGTTGATGAAATGGCATCTTTACACAAAAATGAGGCTTGGGATCTGGTGGATTTGTTAGCTGGAAGGAAAACCATTGGCAGCAAATGGGTGTTCAAGAAGAAGACAAATTCATAAGGAAAGGTGGAGAACTACAAAGCTCAGTTGGTAGAAAAAGGTTATTCCCAGGTGCTGGGAACTGATTTTGGTGATATTTTTTGTCATGTTTCCAAGGTAACTTCTATTAGATTAATTTTATATGTTTTTGCTGCTTTTTATTTTGAGGTAGAACATATGGATGTGAGGGCAACATTTCTTCACGGGGATCTGGAAGAGGAAATCTACATGAAGCAACCTAAAGGCTTTGCGGTGAAGGGTAAGAAAGAACTAGTATGCAAGTTAAAGAAGTCTCTGTATGGGTTAAAACAGTCACCAAGGATGTGGTATCAGAAATTTGATACATTTATACAGGGACTTGGCTTCACCAAAAGCAAAGCAGATCACTGTGTGTATTTTAAATTAATTGGTGGCAGTGTTATTTATCTGGTCTTGTATGTGGATGATATGTTGCTAGTTGGAAATGTCAAAGAAATTATCCAGGATTTGAAGACCCAATTGTCCTCCAAATTCGACATGAAAGATCTTGGTGCTACAAATTATATTTTGGGAAAGGAAATTAAAAGAGATCAGGTAAAGAGGAAGCTCTGGTTAAACCAGAGGAAGTATGTCGAGACAATACTGCAGAAGTTTAATATGCAGGATAGTAAATTGGTGAAGGTTCCTATTCCTATAGGTGTGAAGTTATCTATTGAACAGTGTCCGAAGACACAAGAAGAGGAAGAGGACATGTCTCGTGTTCCATATGCAAGTGTAGTCGGTAGCCTGTTGTATGCAATTGTCTATACTAGACGAGACATTGCACATGCAGTGGAAGTATTGAGCAGGTTTATGTAGAAACTAGGAAAGGAGCATTGGACAACAGTGAAGCGTCTTCTCAACTATTTGCGTGGCACTAGTGATTATGGTTTGTGCTAGCAATGAAGACCAGGATTGAACAGAGTGTTGAATATTTGGGACTTTGTTGATGTAGACTGGGTTGGAGATATGGATCAGAGAAGATCTACAAGTGGGTATTTGTTTAACCTATTTGGAGGTGTAGTGAGCTGGATGAGTAAGAAACAATCTGTAGTGGCACTATCAACTACAAAGGTTGAATACATAGCAACCGCTCATGCAAGAAAGGAAGTAGTTTGGTTGCATAGATTGTGTTCAACTATGGGGTTAGTACAGGGAGCTATAAGGACAGACTGTGACAGCCAAAGTGTAATTTTATTCACAAAGGACCCTACATATCATTCAAAGACAAAGCACATTGATGTTGAGTATCAATTTGTGAGGGATATGATAGAAGACAAAAAGGTGTTGCTAGTAAAGGTGGACACTTTGAAGAATACCAGAGATGCACTGAAAAAATATGTGAGCTCTGAGAAGTTGTCTTGGTATAGAGAAACAATAGGCGTTGCAGGGCTCGATAAATGACAAAGCTCTATTGTGTTCCCCTGTGGAAAGAAAACAACAAGTGGGAGAACGTTGGTTTGTGTTATATTCTTTCCATGACTAGCCCATGTAGTTAACCGTGGGGTTAGGGGGGGTGCAAAGTCCCCTCCTTCGTTGCATCGATTGCATAGAGGGGCGGTCACAAGGGGTTTGAGGGGTGTAGATAACCCCACTCTATGGGGTCTAGGGCAGTGCCCTAGAAAATTTTGTTTTTGGACCCTATATTAGGTTAGGCGGACCTACCTATGGTTTTGTGCATGGGTTTTACACATGGTTTTGGACGCAATGGTTTTTTGGTCCATGGTATTGGATGCTTTGCAATGTCTAAATATGCATTGTAACATTGAAAGGAATATAATGAAAAATAAAGTTGGTAGTCCTCGTTTTGGGATCGAGGGGAAAATCTCTTTGTATATGTGTTTTATGTGTTATGCTCTCGCATTGTTTACTTTCTGTGTTTTAGAATTCGTATGTAGGTAATTTATGTATGGGGTTAAAACCTACATCTATGAGGCCTTAGCCCATACTGAACTATGCATTGCATACTTCTAGTCATCAAGCTTCCACACTGACTATTGGGACTACACAGTGCGTAGTTCCCACCATCGGTCAGTCACCCTTGTCAGTCAAAATTGTGTAATCCCTCTTATCAGATGCCCTAATTGTTGCTTGATCATACTGTGAAGTTAGATTTGTAAGAGCTAATGTTTGCTTGCCACGAGTGTGCCCTCTATCCCACAAGTACCACACTTGTGAAGCACTTATCTTGAGTAGTAATTATACCATGGCACCAAAGAGAGTTTCTTCAAGAGAGACCACTGAAATCAATACTGGGAAGCAGTTGAGCAAGCGCCAGTTAACTTGCTAATATATGCGGACACTCAACTGCTCATAGAAAGGAGTCAACACTAACATGACAACAACTCTAGTACCAATAACAAAAGGCATAAATCTAGTATAATATCAAAGAAAGAGGAAGTTGCTAAAATAATAGAGGGAGAAAAAAGATGCATAGTAAAAGCAGATTCAATATTCATGTAGGAAGCTTTAGAAGCAGAAGAAAAAGGAAGCAGAGGACACAAACAATAGAGTAGAGGAAGTGAGAAAATAAGAGCTTCCTGGTAGCAGAAGTAAGATCATAGTAAGTAGAGAAGGAAGGAAAAGAGTTGAGGAGAAGAAAACAAGAGAGAATTAGAAGCAAGAAGAAGAACAAAGGCAAGGCGCAATGATAGAAAAAACATCGCCAATACTGGTTGAGGAGTCACAAAAACCAACAGCTGAAGAAGAGGGTAAGCAGATGTAGGATCGGGAACTTGCTCAATAGATTGAGAACTTGAGCAAAGTGACATACATGGAGTTGGAGGATGAATCACAAGATCAAGACACTGACCTCATTCCACATGCACCTGAGGTCAACCCTAAGTTTCCACCACCTCAGTGTGAGAACCAGTCTTGAGTGAGCAAGGAGAGGTTGTTCTCCTTGATGATGGTCAGTGATGGATGTCTACAATCTATCATTCAATGGGTTGTAGAGGAATATTGTACAGGCACAGAGAAAACATTTCCTAGATGATCACACGTCACTTGCATTGATGAAGGAAAGGGTGATTATTACAGATGTTAGAAAGCGTCCATTTTCCATGGCTGATGCCACCTTGGCTTATGCAGAAGCCATGAGCTCAAATTTCAAATTCATGTTAGTAGAGAATGAAAAAATAGCAAAGAACTTGCAAGAAGTTAGGAAGAAGGTAGAAAAATCCACAAGTTCCACAATGGCAGAGATGAGGAAAGTGATATTGGCTGAAGTATCAACTCTTGAGGCCACCATGCAAAAACTCTATGATGGATTTATCACCATGAATAAGGAGGTTATCCATCTAGATGGATTTCAGCAATAGAGAAGAAGGATTTTCCAAACTCTCAAGGACATACATACTGCTATTGTCCACATTGCGCAAGAATGGACAATGAGGTACAAGTGAGCCTCACTTCATTTTCCGAAGATGATGAAGTTGCAGGCAAAGCTAGACAAAGAAAGGATCTGGATGTTGATCCAAAAATATGAGAAACTCGCCCCATTCATCAGCAACATATAGGCTTCATATGCACAATTGTATAAGAGTTTTGATGTCATGGTGAGAACAAACATGATCCTGTCGATTGGTTCCCTTATTGAAGCTAAGCACGAGAACCAAGTCTGACAAGAGATCAACAAGTAAATGGAGCAGCTAAGGTGAGAGGCCACCAGTGATGACTTGGATCTAAGCACAGAAAACATGCAGAAGTAGATTAGTGGTACTGTCATGGTAAAAACCATGTTGAACATGCTTCACGATGAGTTGGACAAAGGTTCCAAGACCATATACCTAGAAACTATGGAAGCAAGAGTCTGCTATTCGAAAGACACCATCAAGCAGTTTGGGAACACCATAGCACAATACCAAGCTTGGTATCAGTACCTCACCGAGAAGAATCAAGTGGAGGTTGCCGAGTTGTTCTTTTCACAAACTTCTGAGTCATAGTGTTTTTTCTTTTTAGGTTGTCTCTATCCTATTTTTTCACACATGGGTACATGTGGAAAATGTATATTAATGGTAAATATGTTGTAAGTGAAATTCCAAGTGTCACTAGTGGAATGTGAACAGTCACTATGTAATGTAATGAGTTATTTGTAAAGAAGTAAAAGAGTCATGAGTGTAGTGAAAGAGTCACAAATGGGAATGTCAAGGGTCACCCCACCCTTTTTCATAAATATAACCTCATAACTCATAGAACGAGATTTTTGGATCCAAGAGTTTGGCTAAGCTTAGGCTTAGAGAAGGCTTGGGAGTATTGTGACGAGCCTTGGCTTCTACATAGTGTAGAGTGAGTATAATTCTTTGGAGGAGTAGGTGTTCTTGACTGTAATGTTCCACTATTGGGGCTAGTAGTTGTCAATGGTGTATGTATGGATGTAACATTCACTTATAATAATAATATAACTGAGCCAACATGCTTTCATGCATATGTTATTATTATAGTTGGACTATTCTATTTGTTGTAGTAATGTATGTTGTTTAACTTACAAATTTTCTTATGAAATACTTTGTATGCAATTGTATCAATCTTGTTGAATGTGTGTTGTTGGATTAACTCGTCACTTTGTTTTGTGGACTATTTTGCATTTCAGCTTGTGATGTCATTCCACTCATTTGTTACTGTTAGGTTGCGTACTATTACAGGCTTCTAAAAGGCACACTTCCTTTTCGCCTCAATGTGTCAGAACCCCCATGCATCTCACTTGACTCGCTGCAAGGTCACACACTTTCTTCCGACCGAAGTCACCATACTTACCTCTGCATGCTACCGCAGTCAAGGAATTACATTAACACCCACTGTTGGGACTCCTACTCCAAACAATATGAGGTCTAATTGAGACTTCTTACTAGGGAGATCCCCTTGAGTGCTGGGAGGTCCAGCACTATCAATAGGTTGGAAGTCCTCCAATATGAGAGAACAAGAGAGGTTCTCAAGGAGTGAGGAAGGGTGAAGAATCTAGAGAAGAGAAAGGAGTGCTTAAGAGGTTCGAGAGGAGGGAGCCAAAGGAATACCAATAGCCTAGGTTGTAGAGAAGTGGGTGAGGTATTGAGTAACAAGTGATGGAGAAGAATTGTTACAGTGACTTTTTTGCAACTCACTGTGGGAAAGTGGAAGCTCACATGAAGGGAGGAAAGAAGATGGCTATTGATGGCCATAGTCAGGTTTCTAAGAGAAGTTGTAGTAGGAGAGAGAAGAATGTTAATATTAATGGTAGGAGCCAAGAATAATTTAGTTGAAATATAGTTGAGCTAAATGAGAGGCTCACTATGGTAAAGATGTTGCTAGAGAGAGAAGACCAAAGGTAGAGATGGAACCTAAGGAGGAGGTTCAAATTTCCTCTCAAAAAAAATTAATTTAAGAGGAAAATCTCTAAACTAGGGAGGAAGGTGAAGAACCTGTCGAGTGCAAAACTAAGAGAAGGAAAACTCAAAGTAGTCGAGTTTAAGACAAATGGAATTGATTATTTTTAACTCAAGAAAGTCACAACCCTTTGAGGAGAGGAAGATGCCAAAGAGAGATTATCTGAGAGTCTCAAAGAATGCATGGAGGGTCCAATGCAATAGAGGAGGCTACAAATGGAGGATTTTGATGAGACTCTAATTGAATATTTTAGAGGAAGTGATGAAGGTCTCATGGAAGGTCAACAATAATAGTTGGTAGTAGAAATACCCGAGGTGGCTAGATGGAAATTTTTCTTTAAAGTTGGTGAGTTTTATGTGAATGTAGACCAAGGGCATGGATATAATGTCTAGTAGAGAGGGGAAGGCATAAGAACTTCCTCTCAATATATAAATCAAGCAAATATAGAGGGATAGAAAGAGTTATGAGACACTGCCATAATGGCAAATGACAACAATGATGTCGAGGGAAAAGAATGGCCCTCAAAAGGAATTATAAAAGGGAGTTAAGGTGATGATAAGGATGAACATAAGAGACTAACATGAAGTTTCATGGACCATGGGGAATGTGCATAACAAAGAATGATTCTAGGAGCATCAACAAAGCCTCAAGAGCCTCACATTTTTGAAGCTAATGTTTTTTTCTCATGTTCATGTTATGAAGGTCAAGAGGGAAGACAATCATTACAAACTTTTTGTTGTAGCGGCTACAACCACCCTACAAAATTTTTCCTTAGCTTATTTTTGGAGCCTTCCTACTGACCATCCTCAGCAACATGTCTTTCACTGTCAAGCACACCAGCTTCAGCTGTTTCATAGAGTCTTCTCAGCCTGTGCATGAAAGTTTGTTCCACCCCTTACATAGGTTGCTTTCTGGACTTAGTGTTAGTTGCTAGTTGAGAAACTCCCTCTAAGAATTGTGCAACTCTGCAAGGGAACCAACCTTCCCTCCATAATTTGAGAAAAACAAGTTAGACACCCAGCTGGGCTCTAGAATTGCCCTATTCTTCCTAACAATCTTCCTCTCAAAAATTGGGCAATTCACCCTAAGACAACTTCTCATCCCAGAAATTGCACAATTCTAGCAAAGAGTCACCTGCTAATCCTAGAAATTGTGCATTCCTCTCGGACAACTAGCCCATCAGCTAGAAAAAATTGCACAAATCGCAGCCTGCTAGGCTCAATAATTGTGAGATATAGTCAAACAGGCTTCCTTGAGAAAATTGTGAGGTTTGACCCAAGAAAGCTGCTCAACTTAGAAATTGTGAGATACAGTCAGACAAGATTCCTTGAGAAAATTTCGAGGTCTAACCCAAGGAAGCTACTCAGCCCAAAAATTACATAATCTTGGAGGCAGTCACCTTTTCCTCTCAGAAATTGTGCAATCCCTCTAGGACAACCATCTCTACTCAGCCTAGAAATTGTGCAGATTTTCATCCCAGGCTCACAGACCAATGCATGTGCCTTCAGGGTGACCAGTCCCCTTCGGGACCGAGAAAAAAATAATTTTCATGCATGGACTGCTTCTCCAAAGGTAGCGTCAAAATGCATCCCTTGATTTAGGGACCTATTTTTAGCAACTGGAGGTTACATGCAAGGATCATTTCATAAAACTCCTACCAGGTGTTGCTTTAATGGGATTTGTGGCATGCACGTCACAAACTCAATCTTATCAAAACTTATCAACTGGATGTTGCAGAACTCATTACTCACATCGACCTTGCAGCTTTGACATCCCACATTGCAACTAGGATTCATCGGCACATTTAGCTCAGTTGTTTCAGGGTAAGCCCACTTTTCATGTCTTGCATTGTGTTTTTGTCACTTTTTATGTTTCGCTTTGTGTAAGTGATGTTTGCTTGATTTCAGTTAGTGCTTGTTGTCGTTTTGATATATGTTAGCTTGTAGAAGCACCATTTCAGTTTTCGTTCACATCTCACTACTTTCGCATGCATGACACTGTTTTGCACAGATGGTCGCCATTGCAACGACTCGCTTCACACACATGCATGCTTTCCCATTTTCTAAATCCTAACCTTGTTGTTTGCATATATGATCATTCACTCTTGTTTGCACAACCTTCATGATTAGTCACAAAGGTATGTTGCAAGTCAGTTCTCAAGTTTATTTTGGTTTTCGACTAATAGATTGCTTGACATGAGTGCTGCTATGTCTCCAGGTATCGCAGGTGTTTTCCTGCCTCTCAGCAACACAGGCCCAATTGTTTCCAGGAGAGCAGAGTCAAAGATATCGTTAAGATCACAACTAGAGATGCAGTCGATCAAGTGTCTATGAACTAACATACCCACAAAGACATCAAGTTGTTCATGGAAAAGGATATCAAGATGAATGGAAATGGCATCACAATGAGTAGCACCATTAACAGTAGCAGAAGGCAACACATCTCCACACGATGAATGCAAGAGGAAGGTTGTTGACAACATAGAGGTGGAACAAAGCTGCAAGTTCAAAGCATATCCAATCATGATGAAAGCAACTTTGGAGATTGAGGCTATGAGGTGACGGCGTGACATGAAGATCACACAAAGTCAGAGAAAGGAATAGAGAAGGAGTTGCATGTGCTGAAGCATCAACTCAAGGAAAAATAGGAGCTGCGTAGAAGAGAGAATGAGTTGCAGCAAGAATAGGTACAACATGGGGCACAACATGTGTAGATGGATGAAACTGCACCCACACAAGTTATAGATCCATCCTAGCAGCTGGCATGGAGCAGACAAGGTGAGCAGTGTTGTTGATTGCATGTAAGTGAATTCAGCAACATGCATGTCATTATGCATATGCATGCAATCCCACCCATTTGGCACACTCACCAAGGAGAAGACAAGAAGCAAGTCTGACTGGAGCTGAACTTGTATTTTGACAAGTTGATGCACATGGCCACCAGCACATGCTTGGAGATCAGCGTAGACACTATGCATCAACACGTTGTCAGTCCAGTCACACCCAGGATGACCATGCGCATGCTATCAGATGAGTTGGATGGAGGAGCCATATTAGTGTACCCAGATGCAACGGAGGCAAGAGGTCGCTTCAGCGAGATGTCACCATTGAGCGCACAGACACCATTATGGATGACCAAGATTGACATCAGCTCACCACCTTCAACCATCACAAGGATGTCAAAGAGTTGGTCTTGCCACAACAGTCCAAGTGTCAATTATGTCTCGCATGGCTCTCTCAAGCCATTTTGTCTCACATGGGCACTTGTGCATTGTAATGTAATGTCTTGTCAAGTGGAATTTCAAGTGTCGATAGTTGAATGTAATAGTCATAAAGTAGTTGAAGATTCATGAGGATAGATGAAAGGTCACAAAGGGGAATGTCAAGGGTTACCACACCCATTTCTATAAATAGTCTCACATAACTCATTGTATGGGCTTTTTCTCAGCCAAGCTTCTGATAGGAGTATCTTAGGGAGAGCTTGGACAGTATTGTAACGAGCCTTGGATTCTCCACTATGCATACCTAGTACATCTCTTTGGAGGAGTAGGTAGTTGTGACTATAACGTTCGGCTATCAAAACTAGTGGTTGGACATGGATGTATTGTATGACTGGAACTTATACTTCTTAATATAATAGAGCCAACACGTTTCATGCATATGTTGTATTGTATTCTAGCTATCTTGTTTACTCTAAATGATATATGTATACATTTGTTTATGCATGCATGTATGGACTATTTTGTATAAGTATGTATGAATCTTACTGAAATGTGTTGATTGGTTTAACCATCACTTTGGATTGCTCGCTAACTTTCTTTCCAGTTTGTGATGCATCTTCGCTCGTGTGTTCCCTTCCAAGCCGCATGCTATCACAGGTTTCTAAGGGGCACACTCACCCCATTTTCCATGTGTAAGAACCGTTCATGCACCTCCTTAACTCACCAGAGCTATCACACCCATGCTACCAATAGGGACATCTTACTTGCCTTTGTGCGAAACAATGTTCAAGGCGATACTATACAACCCACTGTTGGGACTCCTACACCAAATAGTCTGATGTCTAATTGGGAGTTCTTACTAGGGAGATCCCATAACATGTTGGTGGGTCTAGCACTGTTAACATTTTTCGGGCTAGAAGGAGGGCCAGATGACAAGAAGTGTCCTCATAACCTGTTTTTAGTCTTCGTACATCTATCATGGAGTTTGTTATATTTTGCCCTCCGAAATGTCTATCCAATGGACATATCTTTCACATCGAGAGGGATTTCTCAGATCACTTGTCACAAATGACGTATGGTGGTAAAGGTGAAGTGGCCTAGCCTGAGCACTTAGATGAATTCCATGCGCTCATGTAGGGCATGGAATATTTTAATGAAATAGAGGTCTGTTCACTCCTCGCACACACACTTCGCGACCACCCATTGTAATGGTGTGGCACACTACCTCATAAATCTGTGCACTCATTCAACCAGTTCAGTGATATAATCAAATCTGTTTTCCACCATTTTGATCTTGAAGTACTTGATAAAAAATTGTAAAAACAACAGAAGGCCCCGCACGAATCACCTATGGAGTTTTCAGAGTGCTTCTGTCTATTCATGTTTGAAGCCCCAAAAATTCAGATGAAATTTAGTATGTCATGGACATATTTGAATATTTCCTTATCCAATTTTTCAATCCCAAGAAGAAGTTCAAGCTCAAACCCCACTCAACATACTTCGGTGATGAAGTTGTGCAATCACAGATGAAAACAGTCCTTCTCACAAGTGACTGTTCACTATCCTTTCATCAAAAAACTCCACCACCACAGAGTGATGTGGGAGAATATGCACACACATCTGTTCATCTGTCACATCCTCCCGACATCGCCCCTTACAATTTTTGTGCAAGATTGCTTGCGAATCCATTGGGTTATCACAATTTATTTTGTACCTCAACCTCCGTCTTCGTATTCTAATCATCCTCTGGATTGCACTGTTTTGTGTTCTTCTGTTCTGGACTCTACACTTGTTCTGAATGAGGATCAATCTATCGATGGAGTTGGTGTTGCAAAACCAACATGTGCTGAAATTCATGAAGACTGTGACTAGGAGCTTGAACATCCACCGACAGCAGAGGACCATCCTTGTCTATTCGTACCTCCTCCATTTTTTCCTGACCTCCTTGGTGATCCTGCCATCCCAGATTTTTCATGTGTATCTCCATCCATGGATGCACCCATTGTTGATCATTCACATGACACACCGGATGTCAACCCATCATCCGACAATGGAGAGGACTAATCACTCATTGAAAATCCACTTGATTTTTCATCTGATTTTTCTAGAAAGATAGAGGGTGAACATCCTCACTTCTCATCTACCCCTCTGTGTGATTCATCAAATCATGATGATGCCGACAAACATCCTAAATTTTATGATCTTGGTTGTTGTGATATCTCTACTTCTTCATCTGATCACAATGTTGATTCACTCATTGTTAATCCATCTAAGCCATTGGTCTATGATGATCCATCTGTCAACAAAGTTGAAACCCTGCAGACTGTTGAGGCACTTCAGGCCAAGCTTATGGTTATGTCAGGTCCTTGCTGTCCTGAGCTTGGTTTCACTTCTGATCAAGAAATTCTTCAAACACCCAAGACTCCTCATCACTCATCTGTATGCACTCAAGAACAATCCAACACTCATATTTCACCTCCTCCACTCGAACTACACGATCCCATCTCTTATGCATTGGAGGAATCTTACTCAGTAAGCACAATTGCGCAACATAAGTTGTCTACCTTCCTCAAGTGTGCTTGCATGTCATAGTCAAGATTATCCATGTGTTTAACATATTCACGTAGTGTCACAAAGCATCATGGTATGTCCACGGACTGCATGCCATGCACTTTCACTCATTTTTGTCCTGTGGACACTAGTAAGCTCAGAGTGTATCTGTCTTCATTGTTGTATATTTCACATCTGCTGGTTCAAACAGATGTGTTGTTCGCAAACCATGCCTTCACTGGCATGGGTCAACCAATCTACTGATGGCTGCATTGGAAGTATCACTTTACATGAGAGGACCCATGCATTGTTAACTTAGGAGTATGAGTAGTGTTTGCTTTCAGTTATTTGCTTGCATGCTTGTTTTCTTACTTACTTCGCATGTTTATTTGTTTGCTTGCCTATTTTCTTACTTTATTTACTTTCACATTTACTTATGCCTTCACTTTGTTTTATGTTTCTTTTCTTGTTTTGCACTCGTAGGTTAGTTGTGCATGAAACCTTGTGTGATTCTTGAAACAATCTGGGTAATGTACAAGAGGACTTGTACAAGTATCAACATTTGGTTATCTATTGTCCGCTCTCTTATGTAAGAACTTGTCTTTATTCCATGATACATCAATGGAAAATACATATTGTTTGAAGTGAACCTTGGTGAAAACACAATGCTTTCCCACTAACTAGTATAACCTACTCTAGTCGGTTGTTTTTGGGTTAATCCTCGTCAGCTCAGTCAAGTAGAGTAAGGTGAAGGGGAAAACCTTAATAACAATGTCAAAGGTATATATAAATTATTTCTCTGAAGGAACAACCTCTTCTGCTCTCAATAAGCTGGGATCCCTCTTCCGCCTCTGAAATGAGTAAGTGTTATGCACAGTTATGAAAATAAAAAATTCAAAACTAAAAAAGTGAAAAATTTTGAAAAAATGAAAAATAAATAAGACAAAAGAAGAGAAAGGCTTCCTGTGCAAAGAGGTGATGCAAGTAGCTCCACCGGGGTACTAACTAGGTTCGCTGGTAGCAAAGTGATGCTTGTGTTCCTACGTGACTCCGCTGGGGTACTGTGTAGGCCTACTAACAAGGAAGCAACACCAGAGATGAAACTAAAACTATGACGACTTTACTACTTGTGCACCAATATACCCCTCATCCTCAATCGAAACAAATTTGTTGGCTTGGCTTGGAATGTGTGTTGACCAACCAAGGGCTTGGCAGATGCTACATCTTACAATCAAGAAAGTGTGGAAACCAAAACAACCAGAGAACTAAACAATACTTCCGAAGGTGTTAGACTCGCTTTTCACAAACAAGGTCCACTGAGAGAGCTAGAGTTCCACCATTGTGTCGCCAAGTGTTGTAGAAGCTAGAACCACCCTCCAAAATTTTTCCTTAGCTTCATTTTGGAGCCTCCCTACTGACCATACTCAGCAACATGTCCTGCACTGTCAAGCACGTCAAATTTAGTTGTTTCATAGAGTCTTGTGAGCTTGTGCATGCAAGTTTGTCCCGCCCCATTCACAAGTTGCTTTCCAAACTTAGTGTCAGTTGTTGGTTGAGAAACTCCCTCTAGGAATTTCATAATTCTAGAGGGGAACCATCCTTCCCTGCATAAAGTACGCAAACCCAACTGGACACCCAGCTAGGCTCTAGAATTGTGCAATTCTTCTTGACAATCTTCCTCTCAAAAAATTGTGTAATTCATCCCAGGTAGCTGCTCAGCCCATAAATTTTGCAATTCTGGGTAGTAGTCACCTGCTGCTCCCAGAAATTGTGCAATCCCTCTAGGAGAGCCAACCCAACAGCTATCATAAATTGCACAAATCCAGGTAAGCAGCCTTTTGGGCTCAGAAATTGCGAGATACAGTTAGACAGGGTTCCTTGAGAAAATTGAAAGGTCTGACCCAGTACAACTGCTTAGCTCATAAATTGCGAGATAGAGTCAAATAGGCTTCCCTGAGAAAATTTTGAGGTCTAACATAGGATAGCTGCTCAGCCCAGAAATTACAGAATCCTAGGAGATAGTCTCCTGTTCCTCTCAGAAATTGCGCAATCCCTCTAGGACAACCATCTCTACTCAGCCCAGAAACTACACATATTTTCATGTCAAGCTCGCAGACTGATGCATGTGCCTTGACATTGATTAGTTCCCTCTGAGACTGAGAAAAAATGATTTCCATGCATGGAATGCTTCTCCTAAGGCAACATGCAAAGGCATCCCTTGATTTAGGGATCTATTTTTAGCAGCTGGAGGTTATATGAAAGAATCATTTTAGAAACCTCTTGCCAAGTGTCGCTTTTCCTAGATTTTTGGCATGCCCATCACAAACTTGACCTTATCAAAAATTATGAACTGAATGTTGTAGAGCCCATTCCTCACATCGACCTTGCAGCTTTGACATCCCACATTGCAACTAGGAGTTATCTTCACATTCAACTCAACTGTTTTGGGGTAAGCCCACTTTCATGTCTTGCGCGACATTTCTGTCGCTTTTTATGTTTCGCTTTGTGTGAGTGATGCTTGCTTGATTTCAGTGAGTGCTTGATGTTGTTTCGATGTATGTTAAACACATATTTCATTAAATTTGGAATTAAATAGTGGATCGAGAATTTCAAAATAGCCAAAAAACTCAATTCTTGTTATTTCCTTGGAATAAAAATTTTCCAATTTTAATGAAATATGTGTTGTTAGCTTGTAGAAGTTACATCATTTTAGTTTTCGTTCGCATCTCACTGTTGTCACATGCATGACACTGTTTTGCACGGATGGTTGCCATTGTGGTGACTCGCTTCACACACATGCATGCTTTCCTGTTTTCTGAATCCTGCACTTTTTGTTTGCATATATGATCATTCACTCTTGTTTTTACTGATCTCATCATGCATTCAGACTTCTCACATTTTCGGTCACCCGTCAGCCGGTTTGGGCTGCCTTGGCCTAGATCGTGCATTCCCCGGATAACACTGCGCATTTCCAGAAGCAAAGGCTCTGCCTTCCCTCTAGAAATTACGTAAATCTAGCCCAACACAGACCTTTAGGCTTGCATTGCACAATTCTTCGAGGCAGTGTCCTGTTGGCCCCAGAAACCGCGCAATGCAATTTTCTGGTTGCGTCTCATTGCTAACAGAAATTTCACATTGCACAGTTTCAGTCATCAACAAGCTAGGCTAGACTATGCATTGCATAGTTCCAATAGTCGACTAGCCTCCTGATAGCCCAGACTATGCCATGCATAGTTTTAGCAGTCAATCTCCTGACCTCCCAATGGAAATTATGCAACCTTCATGATCAGTCACACACGTATGTTGCAAGTCAGTTCTCAAGTTCGTTTTGGTTTTTGACTGACATATTTCTTGCCATGAGTGTTTCTATGTCTCCAGGTATCACCGATGTTCACCTTTCGCTCAGCAACACAGGTACAATGGTTTCTAGGAGAGCAGAGTCAAAGACGCCTTTAAGAGCGCAACTGGAGATGCAATCGATCAAGTGTCCATGAAATTGCCTACCCACGAAGACATCAAGTTGTTCATGTACAAGGATACCAAGATGGATGGAAATGCCATCACAGCGAATAGAACCACCAGTAGTAGCACACCTGCATGCGACGAATGCAAGAAGAAGGTTGTTGATAGCATAGAGGTGGAACAAATATACGAGTTCAAAGAAGTTCCACTGATGACAAAAGAAGCTTTAGAGGTTGAGGGTATTAGGTGATGGTGTGACACAAGGATCGTGCAAAGGCAGAGAAATGAACAAACAAGGAGTTGCATGTGCTGAAGCAACAACTTAACGAAAAACAGGAGCTACACATATGAGAGAATGAGTTGCAGCAAGAACATGTACAGAAGGGTGTGCGACATGCACAGATGGATGAAACTGTGC
Organism: Pinus tabuliformis; assembly: GCA_031772625.1. NCBI lineage: Eukaryota > Viridiplantae > Streptophyta > Pinopsida > Pinales > Pinaceae > Pinus > Pinus tabuliformis. The sequence continues at coordinate 598,003,770 of CM062811.1, read as the reverse complement.
CCACACAAGTTATAGATCCATCCCAGTAGATGGCACGGAGTAGACAACGTGAGCAGTCTCATTGATCTCATGTAATGGAATTCAACAGCATGCATGGTATTGTGTGCACGCATGCAATCCCACCCATTTGGCACACTCACTGAGGAAAATACAAGAAGCAAGTCAGACTAGAGATGAATGTGAATTTTGACAGGTTGATGCGCACGACCACCAACACATGCTTGGAGATCATCGTAGACACTATGCATCAACATGTTTCCAGTTTGGTTGCACCTAGGACAACCATGCACATGCTATCATACAAGTTGGATGGAGGAGCCATATCAGTGTACCCGGATTCAATGGAGGCAAGTGTTCGCTTCAACAAGATGTCACCATTGAGCAAACAGACACCATCACGGATGACCAAGCTTGGCATCAGCTCACCACCTTTGATCATCACAAGGATGTCAAAGAGTTGGCCTCACTACAATGGTCTAAGTGTTAGTGATGTCTTGCATGGCTTGCTCAAGCCGTTTTGTCTCACATGGGCACATGTGCATTGTAATATAACGTCTTGTAAAGTGGAAGTTCAAGTGTCGATAGTTGAATGTAACAGTCATAGAGTAGTTGAAGAGTCATGAGGATAGATGAATGATCACAAAGGGGAATGTCAAGGGTCACCCTTCCCTTTGCTATGAATAGTCCGTCATAACTCACTGTATGGGATTTTGTCAACCAAGCTTCCGATAGGAGTATCTTAGAGAGATCTTGGACAGTATTGTAACGAGCCTTGGTTTCTCCACTATGAGGACCTAGTATATCTCTTTAGAGGAGTAGGAAGTTGTGACCGTAACATTTTGCTATCGAAAGTAGTGGTTGGACATGGATGTATTGTATGACTGGAACTTACACTTCTTAATATAATAGAGCCAACATGTTTCATTCATATGTCGTATTGTATTCCAGCTATCTTGTTTACTCTAAATGATATATGTATCTGTTTTCTTACACATGCATCTATGGACTATTCTCTATAAGTATGTATGAATCTTACTGAAATGTGTTGATTGGTTTAACCATCACTTTGGATTGCTCGCTAACTTGCTTTCTAGTTTGTGATGCATATTTTCTCATGTGTTCCCTTCTAGGCCGCTTGTTATCACAGGTTTCCAAGGGTGCACTCACCCCACTTTCCATGTGTTAGAACCATTCATGCACCTTCCTTGACTCACCATAGATGTCACACTCTTGCTACGAACAGGGACATATTACTTTCCTCTGTGCGAAACTGCGGTCAAGGTGATACTGTACAACCCACTGCTGGGACTCCTACACGAAACGGTCTAAGGTCTAATTGGGACTTCTTACCGGGGAGATCCCTGACATGTTGGTGGGTTGAGCACTGTCAAAAATTTCCTAAAACAAGGGTAGAATATGGAGTTGTCTTTAGGAGACAAAGGAAACAACACAACTCCAAAAGGAGTGTCTCTGCAGTTATATGAGATAGATACAGGAAAAAGTTTAAGTGAAGCATTCATGGAGTGTGGTGAAGATATTGATTTTCTCGAAGAAATATAGTCATAATTTAAGGAAGAAGAATAGTTGATATGGGATGAGACTACAACACCACTTCAAAATATTTTTTACTGATTTTGTTAAACATACATAAGATATGAAAGGTAAATCATGAATTTCATTTACTATTAACATAGATGTACATTTATAATACATTCTTATGACTGTTTGATTCATATTCCAACAACTCTTCCAAATATGGTAATAAGCTAAAGTCTTCTACTAGAGGAAGTGCTTGTAATGCTTTGAAGAGCGAGACCTTCAACCTAGAAAAGGGAGGTTTGCAACCTGTGTAAAAAATGGAAAACCTCAACCTGAAAAGGGAAGGCTGAACTTTTAGTGGATTAAGCATGGCACCAACTCTGGAATGCTTAATGAAATTCCTAGAACTCTTCAAAAAATTGCAAGAAGTTCAAGTCTTCTACTAGAGAAAGTGTACACAGTTCTTTGAAGAGGGAGAACCTCAACCTAAAAAGGGAGGTCTCAACCTCGCATAGATGGTTTAAGGCTGACCACAAACCAAAGGCATGCTTAAGGGCATCTTTGTATCTGACTACAACTTTGAATCTGGTATGGTAGGTTATGGCTTAGGCTCACTTGATGTGGCTTTGAAGCTTGTTTATGACCATCACTTCCCCCCTATCAGATACAAGATGAGAAGATGAAGAGATGTCAACTACAAGACTTTTCAATATTTGAGAACAAATCCTATTGTATGAGTGAAATATCTTCTTGACTGTTGAAGCCCATTTCCAAGAAGTGATCCATCCAAGGTGAATCTTTGTTGTTGTAGGAGGTTTGTTTTTGAAGCATCCATGTGAAGAATGAGTGGTTTATGACAATGCTCACATGGATGAAGATCAAAATAGTGATCTTTCATATGGCCAACTTGGTCACAATGTTGGAATTTAACATTCTATTGTCACTGTTGTGGAAGAGGAGCAAGATCTGGAACGAATGAAGGTGAATTTTCATAAATTTTTAAGCACTCTGAAACTAGATGGGATTTTATTAATCTGGAACATCAAAGGAAACATCGTTGTCATATCCAAGACTAGTTTTGTTCTTGTTATGGACAAGCTCTTCCCAAGGTCTGATAATAGGCTTGGGAAGTGAAAATTGAACTATATCATCTGCATGCAAATTTTCTCTTGAACTAGGCATTGAATTTGAATCAACCTCAAATTTATATTATTGTTGCTGATGGGATTTTGTATCAATGTTCTAAATAGAAATAGGTTCAGAATGATGAATCCACTGCTGTAATTCTTCTTGCTGAATCTGAGATTCAAGTTGCAAAAATTCAGTTTTGTCATGTGCATTTCGTAGGCAGGTCCGAATGTTAGAGAGAGTGTCTTTTCCAATTTCAATTGTATCATGAACATTGGATTGCATTAAAGTATTTAGAAACTCCAATAACTCAGTAATTATGACCATTTTTCAAGCTCAACCAATAAGTGCAAGAAATAATTCTGGCCTCAAAGATGGAAAATGATACCAAACACAGAGTTTTTAGGTGTATGATTCAACTCAAAAAAAATGTAAGAGGGAGATATTACTACCTTGTACAGGTCATGAGATCAGATATTGTTGCTAAGGAGGATTTTAGAAATAATACTGATAATAAAACTCACAACTAGCACTTCAAATTCCACCCTCTTACACCAATAGAAGCTCAACCAATGTGGTCAAATTCCAACATCTCAAAATGAGGCACCACTTTAAATTTTTTGAGCTTTCATTGGTTTCCTTGGAGCAGTTTGAGTTTTAACCTCCTTCCTTTTGAAAAAATATCAACTCTATAAAATAAATTCAATAAACTTGCCATAAAATTAGTTGATTGTACGTAGATGTTCGTTGCTGGGAGTGACACATATAAATGGCTTGACTTCAAATATCAATGCACATGGATTCTTTGGGATTCAATAAATCAACGAACATATAATTCAACCCATCTTATTATAATTCAATGCATCAAATTGAGGCACATATAAAGCAATGCATCAATGAATCAAAGTTGGAGCTTTGGAAACAAATATGATATACAAATAACGTTGATTGTGGTATACAATTAACTAACACGCATATGTGTTCAATATTGAACCATAATCATTCAAATAGATTGAACATAATACATAATCAACGTCAACCAAGATATATGAATCACCTCTCAATACTTTTCAAAGCACATATTTCACGTTCAACACACCATTCCAACGCACCACTCGAACACACCACACACTATCTTCCCATAGGCAAAACTAGACCCATAATTAGTGGGAGTGATAATTCATCCGCTATACCCACAGTTTCTGTTGTTACAAGAGCATTGCTCCGTAACAAACACAGGCTCAAGCTTGATCCTGATAATTCATCTACTATACCCAAAGTTTCTACCCACTCGCTATTCTATCATGCTGACATGAAAACACAACAATTTTTAATATATTCTCTGGTTCATAACCCATATTACATGTAGTGAAAATCGTCGACACGGTACAAACTAAACACATTTCATGTGAAAATCCTTCTAAAATTCAGTCAGAAAACAATGTGGATGCCAAGTCGCCTTGGCCTTCTCATGAGGAAACCAAACCTAAAAATGTTGAGAATGAAGTTCTACTATTCACGCTAATGAACATACCTCAAAATCTGAAGCTCAGACCACTGGAGAGAAAGTTAACAGTTGGCCTGGTACGACTACTTCATTTAAACTACGGAAGCCTTTCATGTCATTTGAATCGCCACAATGGCTGCCCAAAGAATGGATCACTGAACTCAGAATTAGAAAGAGAGACTATAGTGTAGGAAACACATATAATATTTACTACAAATCAGTTAAAGGATGCCAATTTAGGTCCAAGAATGAAGTGCTCAATTTCCTGGAGACTGGAAAGCAATGGAAACGAAGATCTAAAACGACATCTGAAGGAAAAGATGGAGATGAAACTAAAGATTTGTCTGGAACACCATCTGAATTTGATTCCAATGCTTCAAATATTGATGGAAATTCTCTGGAAGTGGGAAAGCGTCATAAAGGAAGGCCTAAAATAAACACTGAAAGAGAAATTAGAGATGAAACTAAATATTTTTCTGGAGAAGCATCTATATTTTATACCAGTGTTTCAAACATTGGTGGTTTTGTTCTGGAGACAGAGAAGTTGAATGAGAGAAGGGAACAAATGAACTCTGATGGAAAATTTCAAAATGAAACAAAAGGTTTTTCCAGTAAAACATTTGAGATCAATTCAAGTGTAATAAATAATGGTGGTATTTCACCATATGGTACTACTTCTCCCTCTTATTATGGTAACCCACAGCTTCAGCCAATGTATCACCCTTGGGATGGAATCACATGTTCTAGGTGACCCGAGCATAGCAATAGTGGCGTTGATGAGGACGAAGCTGTCGAGGGAGCTAGAAGAGGTAATTCGGGTCGTAGGTAATGTCAAGTCGAGGTAAGGGGAGTTAACGGTAAGGAACAATGATGGGAAAATGAATCTTTATCATCTGTATTGAATGACAATAGGGTAACGACCGAGGGTACTCATGACAAGTGAATAGAAAAATAGGAAATCGTTAGTCTAGAGATGCAAAAAATGACTCATCACGTTGAACAGGTGGCAAAGCCAAATTCATTCCAAACCAAATTCAATCTAGGAATCATAACAACAGTTCTTTACAATGAAATTTTCAGACCACAGAAGGTAGTTCCACATCCAAAAAAATAAAGTCTCTTGGTAGTTGTTCTAACATGAAAATATGTTAGAGTGCCTAGGTATAGAGCTGGAAATATTTTAAAAGCACCGGGCCTAGCCTGTTCTAACAGCAAGGCTGACAAGCTTTGGAAAAGGCCAAGGGATGGTCTCCTCTGATACCATGTTAAACATAGATAAGATATGAAAGGTAAATCATGAATTTCATTTTCTATAATACATTCTTGTGACTATTGGATTCATCTTCGAATGTCTCTTGGACTCCTTTGACTATTTATCTTCCACACCATAACCCTTAGAGGATTAGGTGTCCAACAAATTTGTACAGGGAATTTAATTCCTTGGAGGGAAGGATAGCTAATTTGAAGTTGAGAATCTAGTGTGTTAAGCTAGAGTTGGAAGAGAAATGTGAAAAATAAGTGAGGGTTAAAGGGTTTGAAACCCTTTGAAAAAAGGAAGAATGTGAGAAGAGATGGAATCTAGAAAAGAATCCAAATATGCTTGGATATCTGAGAGAAAATGATGCTAGAGAGATTTATCAATTTATATATGATATTTTTTGTATGGGTACAGGTCTCAAAGATGACTAAAAGGGATAGTTATCTACAACTATAATAAGGACCAAGGAGGATGAAGAAGTTTCTTCCCAATACATTGAAGGAAGAGAGGAATTGGATTTTTCATAAAGTAAGATGAGAAAACTTTGTCTCATCAAAGTCACAAAGAGGAGGAACTACTAAAGAGGATAGTAGAAGAGGTTGGAAGGCATCATGTTTCTAAATTTAATAAAGTTTATGTGGATGTAGGTGTTCTAGTACCCAAGTGTTGGAAAATCATTCAAGAGGACAAGTGGTAGTCGAGTTTTCTCTAAGGAAACCCAAAGAGATGGAATCTAAAATATGGTGGACAGTATTCAAGAAGGGATGAAGAACAAAACCAATTTTTTGTTAAGGAAAGAGAAGAGAAAAAGTTACACCTCAAATGCCACCAAGTAATAGGTCTTGAAAAGTTATGGAATGCATCCATAAAGAGAAACTACAAGAGGAGTTTTTAGATCAAGAAGATCACTTAGAAGATAAAGGAAATGAACAATATTTAGATACCATGTTATTTAAAGATTGGTTGACCAATCCAAGGTTTAAAGGTTGGCTTGAAGAGTACTAAATAGAAAATGTAGTTAGAAAAATAGAGGTACTAGAATTATTGCTGCAACTAGAATATTTGGTTCAACAGTAGCAATTATGGATACAAGTGCCAAGAAAATGGTACAATGAAGAAACCCAGTTGTCAAGTGAAATAGAAAATACAGGTATGAATGAGATTGTAGCCTAGGATGATGATAAAGGAAAACCAAGTGACGAAGAGGAGAAATTGTCTTCTATAATACAATAATGTAGAAGGAAACCAAATGTTTTGACCACTTTGGAGTAGATGTTGAATGATGAAGTGACAACTGAGGTCATAAGACCTTTTCAAGAGGCCAGTGTCCATGGCATATGGATGTTGGTACAACATGAAGGATATAAGGAATCATCAAGCAAATAACAATGGATAGTTGTGGAGGATAACATCAACATAATAAAAAGGAAACAACAAAGTAGGCTATGGGACCCTGGAATGATGGAGATAACAGTAAGGGTAGAGCAACTAGATGAGCAACAACAACAAGGAATGAACGGATAACTGCAAAATAAAGTTTGGGATCTTGGAAGATTGATGTTAGGAGTGAATAAACATAACTAGATGTATTACCAACAACAATTTTTTTTGGGAAACGAGAAGATTTATCATATTGAGACATTTGACCAGGAGGCCAAACTTTTTCCACCTCGGGAGTCTGATGTAGGAGCATCACCCTAGGAAAACTCATTTTGGTTAAGATCCCAAGGGCGTCATGTAAATTCTAGATAAAGATCTTATATCTCCTCAATTTTATTTGTATAAATTGGAATTAGGAGGATTTTAGTGTAATGATTATGTAGGAATAAGATCGATTAGGTTAATAGGATATTTAAGATGAGATAGTGTTTTGTCCAATTGGGCCTTTGTAAATAGTACCAAGTTTTAAGCTGAGGTGTTAGCTTATTTTAGTGGTTGGATATGTGGGCCTTTGCCAATGTAACAAGTGTTAGTTTATTGTTGGTTAGATTTATAATGTTGGATAAATTTCCCCTTTTTACTGTTCCATTGATTATATTTTCGTGAGCCAATAATATTGTATAAGTGTGTGTAGAATAGGGGAAGGAGGATGCCAAGGTATGATGAGAATGATTTTGGTAGGAGGTCTGTAAGACTCCTTGTATATATTCTCTAATTAGAAATGAATACAATTTTTTTGAATCCTATCTGTGTATCTATGTATGATTTGTCTACATAGTCTCTCTACATATATGATTCTGTCAGTATGGATTTTGTTTAGGAGAACCCCTTAATTTTATCTTGGAAAATATACATTGGTTGAAGGAAATAGAGTGAATGGATCTGTAGGAATTTATAGGGTAAGTTCCTCAGATAGAACACCAAAGGACGCCACTCACAAACAGATCACAGATCAATACACCAATATTCTTGACGTGGTTAAAACCGTCAAAGAGGGAAACAATCCACGTCCTGAGCCAAAGTGGCCACTTCAGGCAATTTATCAACATAAAAGAAAGAAAATTTAGATAAGCTTCTCTCATGAACGGTCACCTTACAAATGACCCTCTCTGGTCTTTAAATAAAGATCATGGACCAATCAAGTGTTAAACCACGGATCAAGTGTTGATAATACTAAGGCGGGAATGAACCATCCAATCACTTCATGTCTGGAACATATTGTGACCGTCAGATTGTAAGTTATAAAAAGTACATACTAAAGAAACACACTTTACCTAACTATACACTAGACCAACTTATACTTAACTATTTCCTATGTGTCAGAATATCCTAACATCCCCCTTAAGAACAACTTGGGACAGGATTGAAGGATGTACAAATATGACATAATAGGAGAAGGAAGGAGGCATTAGAGCCTAGCCCCCCAGTGACAACTTCCTGAACTCCAACCATAAATCGACTTTTAGTAAACTTCGCCTCTCTAAGAGCCTTTGTAAAGATGTTTGTAACTTGATCATCGATTGAACAATATTGCACTTCAAGAACATGGTCATGAATGAGCTTTCTGATGAAGTGCATGTGTAGTTCAATGTGTTTTCTGCGATGATATTGGATAGGATCTTTGTATACTTGAATGGCACTTTGATTATCACACCAAAGTGTAGTCAGATACTGCTTCTAAAAGCCAAAATTTGACAGGATCTGACGAAGCCACGGAGATTCCTTACTATCTTTTGTGGTGCCACAATACTCTGCTTCTACTAAAGAAAGAGAAATGGAACTTTGTTTCTTGCAATCCCATGTAATAGGTCTAGATCCAAGAGTGAAGACATAACCTGCAGTAGACTTCTGATGATCAGGGTCACCAACCAATAGAGGAGATGCTTCTGCACTTTAATGAATCCCAAATTGAACTGTACCTCAAACATGAAAAAGTATTCTTTTAGCTACTTTCCAATGAATTTCATGTGGGTTTGGCATAAACCAAGCAATACGGACAACAAAAAAGGAAATGTAAGGACAAGTATGGGTTAGACACAAATGTTTTCCTACAATCTGACGGTATAAGGTAGCATCAACTTCAAGGGAAGCGCAAGTGACTGAAATATTGGCTCTAGATTGGAAAGGAGAAGGAGTTGGCTTACAGTCTTCCATGTGAAAGTGGCGTAGAAGATCACAGGGATACTTGGACTGGGAAAGGGAAATACCTTCCTTGGATTTCAATATGTGAAGAACAAGAATATAATGCAAGTGTCCTAAGTCTTTCATTTCAAACTATTTTTTAAGGCTAGACTTCACATGGTTTATAAGGTTTGGATCACTACTAGTAAGGATAAGATCATCAACATAAAGAACAAGAATGATAAGAGACTTACCTAGTTTGTTGGTGTAGACAGTATTGTTAGAATCACACCTAGAAAAGCCAATATCTAAATGAAAGCTGTATATTTTGGCATACCAAGCCTGAGGGACTTGCTCGAGACCATAAATGGATTTCTTAAGTCGGCATACAAGCTTGGAGTTTGTTTCTATAAAGGCAAGAGGTTGTTCCATATAGACTTCTTCATGTATGTCCTCATGCAAGAAGGTAGATTTAACATCCATCTCATGGACTTGCCATTTGAAAGAGGCAGAAAGGGAAAGAACAAGGCAGATAGAGTTCATTTTGGAAATGGGGGAGAAGGTTTTAGTATATTGAATGCCTTGAACTTGTGAAAACCCCTTTAGCAATAAGACGAGCTTTATGTTTAACAACATTTCCTTCTGGTCCAAAATTGGTTCTGTAAACCGATTTTCATCTAACAGGTTTTCGTCCCTTTTGAAGCAGAACAAGATACCATGTATCATTTGCCACTAATGAAAGATATTATTCATTCATTATTGTGTCCCAATCTGGATGGCTTGAAGCTTCTGCAAAGGTGTCAAGATCATAATTCGTTGAAGCTTGAGATAGTAAAGCAGAGGCTCTATCGAGCTGAGAACATGTACATCGTTGATCTATAAGATCACCTACAAGAGCACTTGCTACATCCCGAGTAGCATGAACCCATTTTGGAAGCTGAGGAGCTGAAGGAGGATCCCAAGAAGGTGGGGGAGGATTTTCATCGTCACTATCATCATCTGAAGAAGAAATATTTTCAGTTTAGAAGGGATAGAGAGAGATGACACATCCACCGAACTAGGCTTGTAGGCTGATATATTTTCAACAAACTTTACATCTCTTCTAATGAAGATTTGTGGATTTAGGTGGAAGAACTTTATATCCTTTGACATATTCAGAATATCCAACAAAAGTACAATTTTCACTCTTAGGTTCTAAGACTTTATATTTCTCATTGGGAATATGGGCCCATGCTTCACTTCCAAAAACACAAAAGTGACTTACATATGGTTTAATTGAGCTCCATGCTTCTTCTGGAGTGATATTCTTTAAAACCTTAGTAGGAGTATGATTTACCACGTAATTTGCACAGTTAATTACTTCAGCCCAAAAATTAAGACTAAGCCCTTTAGATTGAAGCATACAATTAGCCATTTCCTTTAAGGTGTGATTCTTCCTTTCAGCTACACCATTTTGTTGTGGAGTATATGGAACGATATGTTGCAATTGAATTCCATGCTTAGTGGAAAAGTTAATGAATTTGTTGTTAATATATTCTCCACCATTATCAGATATTAGCTTAAGAATTTGATGTCCAAATTGTTTCTCAACAAAGGCATTAAAGGCCAAGAACATGTTAAAGACTTCACTCTTGAGTTTTAAGAAATATATCCATGTGCGTCTGGAGAAATCATCAATGAAATTTAAGAAATACTTGTAGTCAGAGAATGAAACAACTGGAAGTGGACAACATAATTCACTATGCACAAGTTGTAAAGGGGTTGAGGCATGCCAAGAGGCATGTTTTTCAAAACTATCTTGATGATGTTTTCTGAGTACACATCTGGAACAAACACCATCTCTGCAAGATACCATAGGAAGACTTGTCACCATATTTTCTTTACATAGATTTTGAAGGGAGCGATATTTTAAGTGACCAAATTGCTCATGCCAAAGTTTGCTCACTTCATCATTATGAGAAACAAATACTGAGGGAAGAGTTGATGACCCAAATTTGTTAAACTTATACAACCTTGTAGAATAATCAACAATGCCAGTAGCTAAAATCTATCTAGGATCTCTTAGATCCTTAATTACAACTTCATGAGGTGAAAATTCAATGATTTTACCTTCACCTAAATGAGTTATTTGATATACAAATAGAAGGTTGCAGGATAAGGTAGGAACAAATAATACATCATTAAATTGACCATTGTCTAGATGAATAGTTCTAGTCCATACAACACTAAGAGATCTATCATCACCAACATATATATTTTTGGTGTTATAATCATTTAAAGAAGAAAACATGGCTTTGTTTTTGGCCATGTGATAATAAGGTCCAGAATCAATGAGCGTCTCATGAGAATGAGAAGAAGAAGATACATTTAGTGCATAACCAGATCGAGATGCTTGAAAACCACATGTAGAAAGTGTTATTCCTATAGATGAAGTTGAAGTTGAAGAGTTCTCCAAATGGATGTTATGCTTCTTCATTGTTGTTTCCAAGGCTTCCATCTTCTTAAAGAATTTGGATTCTAAGTGGTCATCTTGATTACAAAAGTTGCAATGTCTATTAGTCTTCTTCCATTTGTTTTTATTTGCCTTATCATTTTGTTGAATTGATTTTTCATTTTGAGATTGGAATTTCTTAGGACCCTTGTTTGTTTTAGGACCATTCCTTTTAGGATACTGATTCTTAGGAATCTTTGAATTTGGTTGATGCTGGGATGCTAAGGCTTTCTTAGAAGAGTTTCTAATATTAAGAAGACCAAGATGTAAGAGTTTTTCTTGTTCTCTTATTAAAAAATCACAAAAGGAATCAAAAGTGGGGGACTTGTAGGCTTGTCCTTGAGAGATAAAGGCTTCTCTAGTAGAATGGAAGGTGGAAACAAACACAGAGTAGGTTGGTCCTAACTTAGTAAGAATAGAATAGATAAGGCTATAATTTATTTCTTAACCTTAACACCTTCCAAGAGAAGTCTAAGGGCCTTGAACTTAGACAAAAAATATTAAATGGAAGAGACCCCAATGTAAACAACTCATTTTTTAGTTGATGGGATCTATTTTCATTTTTAATTCCAAAAACATTATTGAGATGTTTCATTTCTTCATCAGGGGTATCAAGTTCAACAATATGGAATCTAAGGTCTGGAGAAATAGACATCCCTATCAACCCACATGCTTGATCTTTCTTATTTTCCCATTTGATTACCTTATCTTCACATTTAGGTTTAGATTCTTGGCCTAAGGCTATTCTATAAAGACCTTTAATTCTAAGTAAATCCATAATGTAGGACCACCATTGGAAGTAGTTGGTGCCGTCAAGAATAAATTGGCATGTACTTGCCATTTTAATAGAAATTGAAGCTATAGATGTTGAAAATAAATTTTTTAATGGAAATAACTTGAAAAATTAGGCCGATTAAAAAAATGGCTAGAAAACGACTTCTAGATGAAGAAGTTATGATTTTTTGAAGAAAAGTTGTTAAAGATGTCGACTAAGTACATGAATGTGTGGAAGTGAATGATAATGCTATATTTTTTTAAAGAAATCCTCCCCTTTCAAAACTTAATCTAATTAGCTCAATCTTAAAAAAAAATTATTTGACCCACTTTTATAAACAAGTGAAAGTCACTTTTACAATGGTACTTTATGAGCTACCCACTAAATTGTAACTTAAATAAAAGATAAATAGACTTTAGAATTATAAGTGACTCACTTTTTATAATGGGTGAGAACACTTTTACATAAAGTAACTTTAAAATATAAGTTACATGTGCTTTTTGAAAAATTAACTCAACAAAAATAAAGACTTGAACCCAAGACTTCTATTCTCATAAAGTAACTTTGAACAAAATGAGCTAGTTTAAAAGGTTAGTAATTTTTGGAAAAAAGGATTTTTTTCTTTTGTCACTGAAGCTTTGGAGTTCATGCTTACTTTAGAAATCCCTTTTTGCCTACAAAAAAAAAACATACAACCCAAAATGGATATGCAAAAAAAACCAAACCTTACAGCTTAAAGTTAGATTTTGCCGGAAGCTAAATATTTTCCTCAATGTTTCTGATTTTTCAAGATCACACTAAGGCACGATGGAAAAGAGCATACACACGAGAAAAATCCTTCCTTTCTGTTTTTGATTTTCCCAGATCGCACAAATTCATGGGGAAAAGGGTATATGTAGAAATGAAAGGTATGGATCCAGTAATAAAAAATAGAGAGATAAATATACTGAAATAAACAAAGAGATAAATAACTAAAACTGCAAATAAACACTGTATACCTCCAAGTCTTAAAAATGACGTAGCTAGGGTTACCGAAAACCTTTTCACATGAAATGAAAGAGGTTCCTCACTGGAACAGATGCTACTAACACAATAGAGCAGTCCTCTCACCCTGGAAGCAGTCATAAATAATATATCTAGAAAACGACAGTCGGATGCAGTTGTACCAATTTTGGATTTGGATCACCAAAGGATGCAACCCTCATATAACTCTGATACGATGTAGGAATTTACATGGTAAGTTCCTCAAATAGAACACCAAAGGACACCGCTCACAAACAGATCACTTATCAATACACTAGTATTCTTGACGTGGTTAAAACCCTAAAAGAGGGAAACAGTCCACAGCCTGAGCCAATGCTGCCACTTTAGGAAATTTATTAATGTAAAAGAAAGAAACTTTACATAAGCTTCTCTCATGAACGATCACCTTACAAATGACCCTCCATGCTCTTTAAATAGAGATCATGAACCAATCGGGTGTTAAGCCCCAGATCAAGTGTCTGTAGTACTGAGGAGAGAATGAACCGTCAGATCACTTCATGTCTAGAACATATCGTGACCATCGGATTGTAAGTTAAAAAAAGTACATACTAAAGAAACACACTTTACCTAGATATAGACTAGACCAAGTTATACTTAACTATTTCCTATGTGTTGGAATATCCTAACATGATCGAGTATAAGTGGATCCTCATTCAAATTTTGTGTATAATCGGTGTTCGATAGAGAAGGTGAGATTGACAAAAGACACTCGCAATGATTATTTTATGGGTTTAGTGTTCACTCTGTAAAAGGGGATGAAGTATGTGCTCTTATAATTGTGTATATTTACACGTATGTTTCATGATCTCTGATTGAATTTCAAAGGAACCATGTACGGAAAGAGTGACATCGACAGTGAGAAAGTATGTGATAAACGGTGTGGGTTACAGTAAGTCTAGGAAGTGCTTCACCTAGGTTTCGTTGCATTTGGTTTAGAGACAAATAGGGTGGAGAAGCATGTGGTTTGAAGGTACAACATGAAAAGCACTAATAAGACTCAAGTCGAGGCCATCATTAGCCTACAATAGTCGAGATTCAAGCCCTATGGGAATTTGAATTTTATAAACAAATCATATCACCAACCCCCAACCAACTGTGGTCCTAACCCAAGCGAAGTCAAATTCAAGATAGTCAGACCCAACCCCTGTTAGGGTAGTTGGGTTGAGGTCCAGTTGGTGTGTAGTCATCCTTTCCTGAAGTCGGCATGTGTGGAGAAAAATTGTAAAGGGTCTTACCTCCGAACTCAAGTCGGTCCAAACCCCCACCCTATTATTGTGAGAAATCAAGTTACACGTAATTTTAATTAGTTATTCTTTTTATAAAAGGGGGTTTAGATATTATGTGTAAGAGAATAAACCATCCTCTGTCATTGGAAAATATTTGAGAAGAAAAGGGATGCCAACAATGTGACAGAGTGTTGAGAAATGGCAACAAGAAATTCCAGTTTAATTTGTCCTTGAATTAAACTGTGTATTAAATTAGAATTATTTTCTCATAGCAATTTGAAAATATTTAATTAAGTTTAATTAAATTAATTAACGTTTCAAATCCCAAATGGGATCCATCATCAGGGTAAAGAGAAAGATGATAAAAAGAAGAGCCAGATGGAGGGAATAAATATTCTTAGCAAAGGTGACAAGGAGGCTGACGAAAACTCTTATGGATCAGCAGCAACATCAACATCAAAAAGGAAAGTTGTTAACCTGTCTTCCGAGGTTCTTGATGAGTTAGCCGTTAATGTTCTCAGCAAGGGCATGGGGTTTGCAATAGCCCCTAAAAACCTCCCCATTGAAAAGATGATTTGTAGCATTGAAGATGGAATTGGCAACCTCCCTCTTGAAGACAAAGAGGAATTAAGACAAGAGTTTTCTCTCATCATGAGAAAAGCCAAGGCTCCCAAAAGTAACTTGAGTAAAGAAGAGCAAGAGGCTTTCAGATCCTTACGAAATAATGACAATATAGTTGTTCTAAAAGCAGATAAAGGAGGAGCAGCAGTTATCCTTGATAAAGAAGACTATGTTAAGAAAATGAATGATCACCTAAATTGTGGCAGTTATAAGAAGCTGAACAAGAATCCCCTGGCTAAGATTATGAAGGATGTAAAAAAGATTATCTCAGATTCCAACCTTGACGAAAAATTGAAGAAGAAACTAACACCCTCTTGTGAAACCATTCCTAGAATCTATGGATTACCCAAGATCCATAAGGAGGGGGTCCCCCTGAGACCGATAGTCAATACTATTGGCTCCCCAACCTATGAACTTGCTAAATATGTCGCCAAGATTCTGAAGCCCCTGGTTGGTAATACTGACTCCTTCATTAAAGACTCGCACGACTTTGTGAATCTGATTAAAAATGAAAGAATGGAAAAGGAAGACATCCTTGTGAGCTTTGACGTGGTTTCCTTATTCACGAAGATTCCTCTTGATGAAGCCATTCAGGTCATAAAAAGTGTCACTGATCCAGAGACCGCAAAACTGGCTGAAGTCTGCTTAAGGTCAACTGTATTCACATTCCAAGGAACATTCTATGAACAAACATCTGGTGTAGCAATGGGATCCCCCCTCTCGCCAATTGTGGCCAACTTATATATGGAATATTTTGAAAAGAAGGCCTTGGAATCTTATCCTTTAAAACCAGCATGGTGGAAGCGCTTTGTCGATGACACCAATATAAAATGGACCCATGGTAAAACAAAACTCGTCAAGTTTTTCAATCACCTGAATTCCATCTCCCCTGATATAAAATTCACCATGGAGTTTGAAGAAAATATGAGCATCCCTTTCTTGGACATTCTTATCATCAGAAGAGAGGATGGCTCATTGGGCCATAAGGTTTTCAGGAAATCAACTCACACGGAAAGCTACCTTCATGCGGATTCCCACCATCACCCAGCCCAAAAGCTTGGCGTTCTGAACACCCTTGCCATTAGAGCCCTCAGAATCTCTGACTCAGAACATATAAATGAAGAGAAGAGGCATTTAGTTTCAACTTTCAGAAATATAGGCTACAATGAGCATGAGATTAATAAAGCCATAAAGAAAGCCGAAAGGAGGTTGTCCTCACCCAAACCGAAAGAGGAGGATCAACCTCATGGTGGTAAAGTTTTTCTACCTTATATCCATGGGGTCACAGATAAAATGGCAAAGATCCTAAGAAAGAAAAACGTTCTAACTCAATTCTCAGCTCCTGGTACCATAAGACAAAGTTTAAAATCTGTTAAGGATGATATTGACAAGCAACAACTTAAAGGAGTCTATAAAATAGACTGTTCGTGTGGGAAAAGCTACATAGGTGAAACTGGTCGCTCCCTCCAGACAAGACTGAAAGAACATGGCGCTGACATCAGGAATGGAAGATCTCGTACCTCAGCCTTGGCAGAGCACTCCTCGAAGACTAATCACCACATCTGCTTAGAAAACGCATCAATTATCGCGAGAGAAGAGCAGCATCAGAGACGGAAAATCAGAGAAGCCCTCGAAATCTTGAAGCATCCTTGTAATCTGAACAGAGACAGCGGTTTGGAGATTAGCGGAAGCTGGCTTCCCTGATCGGAAAAATCAAGAAAGCATCTACCCGGCCCCAGGTAAGTTGTCAAAATAGGTAATGTGTCAAGCAGGTAAGATAGTTATTAATATAGACCCTAATATAAGTTTACAGTTTAAATATAAAGAGTATTATATATATTAGCATGGTTTTGATTTTAATATTAATTCTTTCCTTAGGTTATTTATATTCTATTAAATACTCTAATTATTAATTCTAGGTTGGATTTTAATATAATTTGAACCTAATGTTTGTTCCAATATAGTATAGTTTTCACTATTGTTTTATTTTAGATTTTAGGTTATATTAATATTAACTTATTTAGATATTAATATAGATATGTGGTTTTTATTGATTCTATTACTATTACATATATTATGTTATATAGATTTTAAGTTTTATAAATATTATGTTTTACAATGATCAAGTCTTATAAAATATTAAGTTATATAGTCATTTAGTCATATATATTAATATTATGTTATTCAACCATATACATTAATATTAAGTTATTTGTCCCTTATAGTCATTAAATTATATAGTCATTAAATTATATAGTCATTAGTTGTGTAGTCATAGATATTATATTAATATTAATATATATTTATTAGTTTGTATGTATTTAATTTACATAGTTTTTAGGTTATACAAATATTATTTATGATATTAATATATATATTAGTTTTTAATTATTAATATAGGTTCTAGGCTTTATTAATATTAACTCTAATATATATTAAGTTATATTGGCTTTAGGTTATATTATTATTAAGTTATATAGTAATCATCATTATTAAGTTATATTGTCATTAAGCTATATAATTATTAATGTTAATTAGTAATTATTTATTAGGTTTATGATATTAATATTAATATATTTATTAGTTTTTAACCTTTTTGATATATAAATATTAACATTCATATTAGTTTAAATGATTAATTTAGATTTTAGTTTAAAGAATTTGGTCAAAAATATAAAGTAATCAATATCATAATAAAAATATTAAGTAAATAATAATAATTTATAATAATTAAAATTAATTTTAGGTTTTATGATAATTCTTTCTGGCCGACCTGTGCTTTGCTTTTAATTCTCATCCCTCATTAATATTTATTCCCTCCATCTGGCTCTTCTTTTTATCATCTTTCTCTTTACCCTGATGATGGATCCCATTTGGGATTTGAAACGTTGGTGTAAAAACTTGACTACTGTGGATTCTCCGATCAAAAATTCGAAAAGCACAAACCACAGATCACTGAAATCCAATAAATTAATTAATTTAGGAAATTCAAATTGGAAGTCTTTTAGAAGACATGTATGTGTTCTCCCTAACTTATGGGAGTTAAGGATTAGTTATGAATGAGTTGTAATTAGTTAACTCAATTTATTGAGTTAAGTCCAATTAAATTAGTTCTAATAAGTTTCAGGAACTAATAGTGACTAAACAGTTAGTTGGGACACTAGTGACCTAATTAGTTCTACTCTAGTTAACTGAAGATTCCACCATCAGAAACTAATGCATGCCGATTCTAAGAAATACCAAGTTGAGACTAGAGTGGAGGGACAATGTACTATTTGTTTAAGATTTCTGAGTTGCACTGATAGTGCATGCATTCAGGAACTGATCCTTCGGGGATTGCATTATTTTTAGAGGCTTTATTTCCCTTTAAATACAAGTTATCCTTCATAGGAATTACACATTGGAATAGAGAGTTTGAGAGCTTGTGAATTGGCTAAGCTTTGGCCTTGGGCTTGCTTATGAGTTGGAGATTGAATTTGCTGAGTGCTTGGATTATTCTAGAGACAAAAAGCACTGTAATTTCATCTTAATTTTCCTGATTAATACAAAATAGATAGTGGGGTTTTGAGTTGTGGCTTTCCCCAGATATTTATTGTGTTATTTGCCTTTGATTCTCTTACTCTATTGATTATTGTTTGCTCGAGGTTTATGGGCTCCCACTGTAAAGAGTAGAAGTAGATTATTGTCTCTCTTTTTAGTAGATTACATGAGCTTGTGAATCTATAGGTTTTTCTACATGGTATCGGAGCAAGATTGTTTTTTGGGCCGAGAGTTTGCAGAGAAGATCTAAGAATTTATGTGCATAATTCTCAGAAGAAAATTGCAGTTCTGGATTCCTTGGGAAAATATAACCAAATTCAAACAAAACATCGGCCGAATCGGAGCTCGGATGACGGAGATATCGCTGATTTAAAATCAGCTCTCCAGAGGAGATTTCAAAGTTTTGAGTTTTTGGGTTATAGGTGAAAGTCAAATTTTCATATATACTTCAGGATCGACAAATGGTGTTCCATGGGTTGAGGATTGAGTATGCCTTCGAAGGCATCTCAAATTTTATAGCTTGGAGGGACAAGATGGAGGCTATTCTAGAAGATAATGGCTTGAAGGAATTAATTGATCAAGAAGTCCCCAAGCTAGCAACTACAGATGCACAGAAGTTGGCTGAATGGAAGAAGAGTGTGGCAAAGGCAAGGTGGATAATCCTTGAGGGAGTTCGAGACCACATTTTCTCGAGTCTCCATGGCAAGGAAACTTCACATGCTATGTGGAAAACATTGATGGACTTGTCTCAAAATAGTAATGATAAAAAGAAGTTGGCATAGAAGGATAAACTTTGTAAAGTTAAGATGGAGAAAGGCGAGACGAATCCGAAGTACTTGACCAAGTTCACTCAATGTCGAGATGAACCTGGAAGTTTTGGAATAATAGTTTCCAAGGAGGATATGGTGAGCCTTGATCTTCTTGGACTCCAAAAGATTTAGTATAGTTATCATGACTTTGTCAATGGTCGGGAGAAGTTGCTAGATTTGGAACGACTATGGTTAGATTTGATGCAAGATGAGATCAGGACAAACACTAGGTATGGATCTTCATCACAGACTAATGATGAAGAGAACTGTGACGTAGTGATCAAGGCAAGGAAGGGGAAAGGTAAAATTTCTCATTCCAAATCAAATTCTTATCATGGAGGTAAGAAGAAGGACACAACGAAAGTTAAACGCTTTCATTGTCACAAGATGGGTCACTTTGCTACAAATTGTCCATTGAAGAAGTCCAAAGAAAACTCTCAAGGAGGAGTGGCGGGTGAGGCACTAGCCTCACAATTCGAATTGGACTTTTCCCTCATTGCATGCATGGTGTCTTCAATGATGGGAAGTGTCTGGTACTTAGACAGTGGAGCTTCTTTCCGCATGACTGGCGACAAAGAGTTATTCAGTGAACTGTAGGAGAAAGATATCAACATGCATATTGATATGGGTGATGGAGGTAAGTATAGTGTTACTAGTGTGGGCACTATTACTTTTCAGAGGGAGCATGCAACTCCACTCACCTTGAAGAATGTTATGCATGTACCCGGACTGATGAAGAAATTGGTATGCATTGTCATGCTTCAAGATAAAGGCTATGATGTGATCTTTCCAAAAGGAAAGACATTCCTTCGACACATAGCCACGGGTCAAGTAAAGAAGATATGGATTTGGGTGAAGAATCTTTATAAGCTAGTGGTAAAGGAGTGTTCTGCTTTGAGTTCAAAAGCTGAAAAGATGTTGAGCCAAGACGTTGAGGAAGTTGTGGCACAGGCGATTGGGCCACTTGCATCATGGGGCTTAGAAGATATTGCAACAAATCTCTACCGGTCTTCCAAAGCGTACGCTTATGAAAGTTGATACATGCAAGGGTTCTGCTTTGGGAAAATACACCAAGTCTTCCAGCAGAGTCTATTCTAGAGAGAGTCCATTCAGATGTGTGTGGACCATTCTCAACAACATCCACCCCCAAGCACAAATATTATGTTATATTTTTAGACGACTATTCTCGTAAATGCTGGATATTTTTCATGCAGAGAAAGGATCAGACATTCACAAATTTTTGTGAGTTAAAAGCATTGGTAGAGAAAGAGTCAGGCAAAAAGGTTAGAGCTCTATGGAGCGATAATGGTGAAGAAGATGTCTCCAATGAGGTTAAGAACTTTTGTGTAGCGGAAGGGATTAAACGAGAGTTGATGGCACCTCATAACCCTCAACAGAATGGGGTTGCCAAGAGGAAGAACAGGAGCATAGTAGGGGCAACAAGGGAGATGTTGCATGACAAAGGCCTACCACTAGACTTGTGGGCTAAGGCATGCAACACAGTGGTTTATATTCAAAACTGTAGCCCACATCAGATACTTGAGAGTAAAACGCCAAAGGAAGCTTATTCCAATAAGAGGTCAGATGTTCGTCACTTTAGGATTTTTGGATCATCAGTTTATTTCCATGTCACCAAAAATGCATGGAAAAAGCTTGAGCCAACAACAGAGTTGGGGATATTTGTGGGATACGTTGATACTCCCCACAAATATTAGGTGTACATGCAAGCCAATTGGATGACAATGGTTCGCAGGGATGTCAAGTTTGACGAGGAGAAGCCCATGTGAGTATCCCTTGAGAGGGAGATTTAGCTACATGCAAAGGAGGAACTTTTAGCTGCTAAGATTGAGGAGCCTCAGATTGATGTGGAGCAGCAACATGAAGAGGTTCCGGGAGTGGATACATCCACTCATGCAAAGTCTTCCAGAGAGGGAAGAAAGCACACTCGAGAGGATCACAGATTGTTGGAAGATGCAGGGGAGAATGTGGGATCACCCTCTTCTCAGTGCTTTCAATGGAGGTCACCAGAGATGTAAATTGGATACATGGAACTTATGGTTGCATGTTTTGTGACAGAGCCATCTTCCTTTTAGGAAGCAGTGCAACAACCATTTTGGGTTGATGTGATGGTGGAGCAGTATGACTCCATAGTTCGAAATAGTGTTTGGGATGTGGTCCCAAGACCAGAGGACAAGTCAGTTATGAGCTCCCGTTGGCTTTACAAGGTAAAGCAAGCTGTAGATGGTAGTGTTGAGAAGCATAAGGCTAGATTTGTGGCCCGTGGCTTTTCACAGGTAGAGGGGATTGACTCTGATGAGACCTTTTCTCCAGTTGCAAGGTACTCATCTATCAGATCTATTTTGGCACTATCTGCACAGATGGGTTGGAGTATCCATCAGATGGATGTGAATATTTCCTTCCTCAATGGCATGATTGAGGAAGAGGTGTACATAGAGAAACTTGAAGGTTTTGAAACCTTGGACCGTGAGTCACATGTGTGCTGACTCAAGAGAGAATTGTATGGGTTGAAGCAAGCACCACATTCTTGGTACACTAGGATATATAGCTACTTCATTGGGTTGGGCTTCATGAAGAGTGAAGCAGATGTGAACCTGTATCACATAGTGGTGGAAGGTAAGATGTTGATCATTGTACTTTATGTAGATGATCTCATACTGCCAGGTGATGAGAAGCTCATCAAATCTTGCAAGGAGGACCTTGCAAGAGATTTTGAGATGAAGGACATGGGGCTCATGCATTACTTTCTTGGCATGGAGGTATGGAAGGGAGATGGGGAGTTGTTTGTTTCTCAAGGAAAGTATGCCAATGAGATACTCAGGAGATTACACATGGAGAGCAGTAAACCCATGGAGACTACTATAGCTAGTAACTGGAGGAAGGAGGATGTTACTTCAGGAGAAGTAGCGGAAGCTACTGTTTACAGGCAGCTTGTGGGTTCACTCATGTATTTGGTGAACACACGACCAGATATGTGTTATGCAGTTAACCAGCTTAGTCATGCGATGGTTAGGACTACCAAGATATATTGGAAGCAAACAAAACATGTATTGAGATACCTCAGAGGCACTACTCAGTTTTGGTTGTGGTACAGACGGACAGAGGGAGTGAAGCTTCAAGCTTTGACCGATGCAGATTGGGGGGGAAGTCCATCTGCCAGGAAGAGCACATTAGGAGGGATATTTAGTATTGGGTCAATGGAGTTTCTTGTTACAACAGGAAACAGAGAATGATTGCACTCAGTTCGGGAGAGGCAAGGTACATGGTTGCATGTCAAGCAACATGTGAGGCTATCTGAATGAGGAAGGGCCTAGTTGGTTTGTTTGGTCAACAGATGGATCTGACATTGATTTATTGTGATAATCAAAATTGTATCAAACTCTATGAAAATCCAGGTTTTCAAGATCGGTCCAAGCATATAGATATCCGGTATCATCATCTCAGAGATTTTGTATTGAGGTGGATCATATTGTTAGATTACATTCCCATGGACGAGTAAGATGTTGACATCTTGACAAAGGCATTGCCAAGATGTAAATTTGAGTTTCACAGAGACAAGATCAGGGTAGTTGATATTCCTTTTCCTATTGAGAGGGAGTGTTGAGAAATGGAAACAAGAAATTCTATTTTAATTTGTCCTTGAAATAAAATAGAATTCTTTTTTCATAGAAATTTGAAAATAATTAATTAAGTTTAATTAACTTAATTAATTTAGGAAATTTGAATTGGAAGTCTTTTAGAAGACATGTATATGTTCTCCCTAACTTATAGGAGTTAAGGATGAGTTATGAATGAGTTGTAATTAGTTAACTCAGTTTATTGAGTTAAGTCCAGTTAAATTAGTCCCAATCAGTTTCAACAACTAATAGTGAGTAAACAATCAGTTGGGACACTAGTGACCTAATTAGTGCTACTCTAGTTAACTGAAGGTTCCACCATCAGAAACTCATGCATGTTGATTCTGAGAAAGACCCAGTTGGGACTAGAGTGCAGGGACAATGTACTATTTATTTTAGATTTTTCTGACTTGCACTGATAGTTGATGCATTCATGAACTCATCCTTGAGGCATTGCGCTATTTTTAGAGGCTTGATTTTCCTTTAAATACAATATATCCTTCATAGGAATTACACATTGGAATAGGGACTTGGAGAGCTTATGAATTGGTTGAGATTTGGCCTTGAGCTTGCTGATGAGTTGGAGATTTAATTTGTTGAGTGTTGGGATTGTTCTAGAGAGAACAAGCATTGTAATTTCATCTTCATTTTCCTGATTAAAACAAAATAGATAGTGGGGTTTTGAGCTGTGGCTTTTCCCATATATTTATTGTGTTATGTTTCTTTGATTCTCTTCCTCTATTGATTATTGTTTTCTCAATGTTTATGGGCTTTTTCTATAAAGAGTAGAAGTAGATTCTTGTCTCTTGTTTTAGTAGATTACATGAGCTTGTGAATATACAGGTTTTTCTACACAGAGATGTCACGTAAGAAATAGGAAATTGATGATTATGCTACGTCATCTGTAGACGCCAACCACATAAGAAACACTTGAATCCACATTGCTCAACTAGTTAGAAATACAAAATCCATAGTGCATGCCCAATGGAGCTCACATATCAATAATCCATAGTCGGAAGACTCAAAACAGAGAAGCAACACTTAAAACACATCACTCAACCTTCAAGTTACCACCACAAACTTTTGTTTTTAAGAGTTCAAATTACGTATCTATTTGAATCATGCTATACATGTTGTGTGGTCCCATGGATATTTGGAGCGACTCTCATTCTCCTGTATAATATGGGCTTATCCACTTTTCCCTTTCACACACACCATGTGACCTCATACATGTGACTTGAGAATTTTTCTTGGCCTTGTTTTCTTAACCATGTGACCATGACATATGACTCTAAACCTAGGGGTCCATGGCCACCTTCATGATGATGTCAAGATGAAATCATCATGTCACATTTCAGCTTGTGATGGGTGCTATGTGTCACCCTTTTTAGACTTTTCCCTTGTGAAAGTGTGTCAAGTATACCTTCCATGTGGTGGGCCCTAAAGGTGCCATGCCACCTTTCTAACACCACTCATGTGACATGTTAGGTCATGTCATTCCTTTCCTTCCATGTCATTATTGTCGCCCAATCATTCTTTGCAACATCACTAGGGCTATTGTATCAAATTCTATGGCCTATCATATTTTACCACAAGTCAGAATTTCCATATCACATCTTCAGACCAATCATGTTGTGCCATGTGGCACTGCGTGACTTGATTTCATGTCGGGGCACTCTATATTAACTAGTGAGCATGTAAATATAACACTCTATATTAACCCGCCAACCAACATGCCAAGTGGGTACACTTGGTGAAGTCCTCCCTCCATTTTGTACTTAAACCCTCATACACAGTGCGAACAAGGGGAGAAGAACAGAGCACCGAATGGGAGATGAAAGGGAAAGAAAAAAACGTGGAACCACGACCAGACACAGTTCCAAGAGGCCAAAACTAAGCACATTTTTTGAGACATATTATTTTTTAATTAATTCTTGCAGGTGGAACCATGAGCCTAGGAAATGAGCAGGCATAACCATTATTGAGTCAAATTCTCAGGAGGGCAAAATTTTGCCAGTGTCCAAAGTAGATAGATTTTATGTTGATCTTACAACTCTCAGCGACACGAACCTGATAGCACAAACAAAAATTTTATCTAAGTACCAAATCGTTAGATGACCTGGATGAGGGAATCTTTGAGGAATCTAGGGAGAATCTAAAAGATTCCTTGAGCCCTAGATTTTCGATTTCTCAGAATTCAGAAATTTGACTGTCAATTTTACATTATTCGATGCCAAAAATCTGATGGTGCATTCAGATTTTCCATTTTCTCATTTCATTTTTCGGCCACTTTTCTAAGTGGAGTGTGGGTGTTAGCATTCATGTGTGGGCAACAATTTCCATGAGATTCAACGCCACGAGATTCGGCGTGCGACCAACTTCAGTAGTTTGACATCCTCTTCTTCAGATGGCCCTGGTTGTGAGGTCTATGTAGTGTGTTCATCTACTTCTTTTGCTATGCATTGTGCTGCACAGATCGTTGTTTGATGTTTGATGTGGGATCTTGCTTCTTACTTGTCTCATGATTCCTGATTGATGGGATACAGAATCATATGTGTGATGTACTTGTTGTCATGATTCGTCATGTTGTTTTTTGAGATCCCTTTGTTGTATGTTGATGGGATACTCATGTTGTCGTCATGTATGTTTGCATTGACATCCCTTTTATGCCATGTTGGTAGGTTTCTCATCATGCATGAGTTTGTATCATACTGATAGGAGTATTTTGACTGAGAGTTCCTATAGTGGAACATCTCTTGGTGCCACTCCTGCATGAGGGCATTTTCCTTGTATGATAGTGACATCATCTATACGTACATCATCACTATTGACAATAGTTAATGCAGTGGCCTACACCATCTTGACACCTGGGCCTAGAGACATAGTCCCTCCTGGATGAACTCCATTATCAATGGCTTATGTTTTCATGTGTTGATGATTGTCATGTTCCTCTTCTTTACAACATGCAGTTGTATTAATTTATGTTCTTTTAAAAATTCAATTTAACACATCACGAAAGTAAAAGGTCTTAGAAGGTTCCTTTATCACAACCGGACTTGGATCAAGTGGTATCAGAGCAGTCTTTGTGTTGATGTGAATTGCAGCATGAAAAATGGAACGTGCAGCAACAGAGGATGAAAAAGCGATGTACAAGACCATGCTCAAAATTTCCAAAAGAGTGGAAATAATTTATGAACCTCTACATAAAGAGACAGAGGAAAAGGAGCGATTGCAGCTTCTATTGCAAGCCAAAGAAGAGGCCCTAGAAGGACTGAAGCAAAACAAACATAATCTTCAAACAAAGAATGCTGAATTGAAGATGCGTCTACATGAAGAGAATGAGGAAAAACAAAGTTTTCTACGACAACTACAAGCAAAGGACGAGGCCTTGGAAAAGCTGCAACGTGACCCATGTGAGGTAAAAATTAGTTCTCTAAATTCATGTATGTGTCCTGGTGATGATTTCACTCTTTTTGAAAATCATACCATAGCAATTGGCTCCAAATTGTTGAAGAAAATGGGGTATGAAGGAAAAGGCTTAGGCATTAATGGCCCAGGCATTGTCAACCCCATCAAAGTAGAAGAATTACCCCATTAGGCATGACTTGGGTATGTCAAAAAGGAAGTTGGGGAATGCACCGAGACAACTAGTAAACCACCAACAACAGATGATGAGAATCCCTCATCAGTTCTTTCCAACTCAACAAAGGAGGTAAAAGATGTTCATTTCCTTTCAATTTCGTCTTCACATAGTATGATTTCTGTTGGATATGTGGAGATCCCAATTATCAGGAAAAACATGAGGCTCCTTACTGGGATGAGGCGCGAGGAGGAAAAATAAGTTGGTGTTAATAACTAAGGCATAACTCAACCATTAGAGGTTGTGCAGAGACCCCAATTTGTAGGATTGAGATACACCGAGGGAGAATGCTCGAAGGTGTCAGATTATTCTGAGACAACGTCAAAATCGTCAAGGAAGGAGAATGATGGGAACACATCCCCATAATCCCATGGAAGCTCCCATGGCAAGGAAAGAGCTGAGGCAAGCTCTCATCACCATAATGACATCAGATACATCAAGGGAAGGTATAACTCCTTTCGATCTTTGAATGTTCATTTCTATTATAATCATGTTTTTAATGATGAGCGTAAAACATTGCATCAAAAAACGTGTACCTTTTGTGGATTACATAACCATACATTTTCTAAGGGTTGGAAAAGAATAGCAGCACAAACAAAGAAGAGGTGTGAAAGACCCTCTCAACATCAGGTAAAGAAACATGTTAACAAGTCTTGAGGAAGAAGATGTCATGAGGGGTTCACTGGGGGAGAAATACCATACCACGTGCATTCATATTGGGGGATATATATTGAGGAAAAATGACATAATATGTTGAACATATAATAGGGGGTAAAGGTTTTTTATATTGGCAGGTATAAAAAATTGAGCTCAAAGTTAATGAGAAAATATAAAGGGGTATAAAAAATGTTAATGAAAAAAAGGATACCCACAATATCTAGTGAAGTAGGGGTTTTTAAAATTGGGAACATGTATTGGTTTCGTATTGGTAGGGGGTTAAATAATGTGATTTTTAGAGGTATTTTCCAATATGTAGTCCAATAAAGGGTATTGTTTAGTATGCCACAAATGCACGTGCTATGTTAGAGGTTTATTGAGTGAAGCCCCGTGGAAGATGTATTGTAGTCATTGCGACATAAGTGGCCATCAAAGAGCCACTTGTTGGAGGCTCCATCCATAGCAACACCTTAAAGACAAAGCGACGGTACATGAACCAAATGAAACAGTCGTTCGACAAGCAAGACCACCACAAGGAGGCGACCCATTCACATTGATAAGAGAAAATTGGTTCGTAGACATGTTAGTGTTTCATCGTCGTACTTTTGTAAATCAATTGTTGCATTTTAAAATGTAAAATTGATGACGTATTTTCCATCACTTGTTAAGAAACAATGTTGTTTGGTCCAATTTGTGTTGCATATTAAATTGTGGAGGTGATGTTGTGTTTCCATCACTTGTCAGCGAAAACAATAGTGTTTGGCCTTATTTTTGTAAATCATGTGTTGCAGTGATGATGTGTTTTCCATCACTTGTCGAAGCAACAATGATATGTTAGCCTTGTTTTCGTAGCTGGGGTATTGTGTCCATCTTTATGTAAACTTGACTACTGAGTATGTGTTATAAACTCATGGTAAGTATGGGATTCTTGGGTCATTAGTTGGTCATTAAATCAAGTGTGTAACTTGTAGAATTGTACTACAGGTTTGCATAGGTTGTAGGTGTCAGCTCATCTCTTAAGGCTCCGGAGGACAAAGGTGAAGGAGATGGAAGCGAGAGCTTTTCAGGACACCTATGATGCCGACAAGGTACAGAGAAGTTGCAGATTATTTTTCATGCTTTTGGAGGACCAAAAGCTCCTTAGTGGGGAGGATTGATCCAAGTCACTCTAGGGACACACACATGACAAAGAGGGCTTAGGGAAGCTCAAAAATCAAAGTGACTAGAATTATTTTGAACAAGGACCACAGTGTAGATCTTGCCATCCTGATCGGAATGGTGTGAATGGTTCATCAATCCGAGCTCGTATGCGAAATATAGAGCTCTTCAAGGTTTGACATGAAAAGGAAAAAAGCGGGGCCCATAATGTGCCACATGGCATCCCAGTCAGTAGGTGGGATCCACTAAGTTTATGTGGCAACTTAATGGCCACTAAAACATCAACATAGGGCATGCTAGAATTTCTTCTTAAACCTGCACAAAAAAAAAAAAATAATAATAATTAAAAAATAATCATGTAAAGAAAGTCATTTTAAATAAATCTATGGTTATTAAACATATTAAGTTTAATAATAAACATATAAGACAAAATTGATATGGAAATATTAAAGTTATATTCAAAACCCAAACCAACGCATTGAAAAGTTAGTTGGTAAGGCTTTATTAAGGCATAATGCCATACATTATGCGTCATGGGTTGTTATGGTTTTGAGAATAGCCAACCAAAACATTAATACAACCTAGAAATTCGCTCATCCAAATAGAACTGTTACCTTAATGCCTATCCATATCAAACCATAATGCAAATAGTATTAAAATAGGTGGGAGTGGGTTTGGAACTTAGAACCTCTGCCAACAACAAATCTTTAATTATCACCTTCTGTTACACTAAAAAATGTCACCTTGACTACTTACAGTTAGTATGGCTCCAATCAACAAGTCATGCTACCCTCTTAGGCAAGTCTCATGCCTCTGTTATCCATCTCAAACTCAAAGAAGAGAGAAAGTCTTGTAAAAATCATGTTTATCTCTGGGGTCGCAGGTTCTCTCTAGCCTTACCTGCGGGGACGCTGACCATGTTCACAAAATCTGCGTCCATGGACGCTCTGTATGTTAAGGGACAGGTGCGTCCCTCTGTAAAAGGCAAAATGCGCGAGTTTTATCTTGAAAAAGTTACTTGTGGTTACTTCTAGAACATTCTAGAGGTCGGTTTGATGAAATGGATGCGCCTCCAGTTGGTTCATGTATCTCTATTAAGGGGGAACTTATCCCATCAATAAGGGAGCTATCCCACCCATAGAGGGGGATGATCCCATTGATAGTGGACCTGAATAACCTCTTTACAGCACTATAAATGAAGGCATTGAGCCAGAAGGAGAAGAGGTTGGAGCTATACATTTTCTTTGGGTAAATGCTGCAGGATTTAGGTCTTCCATTAGAGCCTTTGTGAGGAGAGATTGTCTTCACTTGATTCTACTTGGGAGAGGGTGAGCTTTGTCAAAGTAGAGGAAAACCCTTGATGGACCCTGGGAGGAACTTGCACAACACCAAGGCCAGGTTGTAAGAGTTTCTTTGTTTCGTTATTAATACAAACTGGTTTATTTTTCTCAATAGCTTGTGTTAATGAGTTATTTCATGTGTTCCTTGGTCTGCATGTTGAATATATGTTTTATTATATGAAATGCAAGTGCTTGGTAATTGTTTGATTGTTTGTGGTTGCAGGAATTGACTTGAAGGAGGAGCTCATCCGGATCGTCAAGAACGGACTTCAACAACAGCGTTTTGGAATAAGGTAAGCCTAAACACTTGTAGTTTTCATGTTGTAAAAGGTGTATTTAGAGAAAGATCACTCCATTTTGTCTTGTTTGTCATTAGAATGTCTTAGACTTCTAGGAAGGTCAGTCGTGTCCGCACCCTTGACAGATTCCGTGTGACAAATTGGCGACTCCGCTGGGGAATCCATTAATGAGAGAGTCTTTTCCTTTATATGAACTTTGCTTTGAGAAAATCATTTTTATTTTCTGGTTTTTGACTGTGAGAATTAGTATTTGGGTGGCTTAGCTGTAGATTTAGTTGGCTTTAGTTTTTCTTCCTTTTTCCAGAAAGACGCAGTCTCTGTGTGCTGCACAGTGCGTCCTTGGACGCGCTGTTGTCGACTGCACAGTGCGGGGCCGCACCTGTGACAACGGCTGGCCTGCGTCTTCCTGTAAAAGTTAAGAAAATTCCATTTTTGCCTTAAATTACTTTTAGATTTTGTTTTTCTTAGTGTTTTCTGCCCAGATCCTTTAGTACCCTGTCAAGAATTCTCACCTGAACTCGTTTTGTGAGCTTTGAGTGTTTTAGTGGTTTTCAACGAAGTTTAGACCTAGGGTTTGATTTTTGGAAAGGCTTTGTAGTGACTTTGAGCTTAGAAAGTTGTCCAGCCTTAGATATCTCTGGTTAGTCAACCTTCTTAGAAGTTGAGCCTGCCGTAAAGTCTCCTTGTTTGAGCAACTTGTCATTTGAGTTGTTTTGGGTCAAATTTCGAATTGCTTGTTTTTAAAGTATTGATTTCCATTTTCAAAAAGGACAAAAAGATTAGAATTTTGTTTTGACTAGTTTTTGGTTCTGCAATAAGCTAGTCCTTGATTTGATTGTGATCAAGTAAAACACCTTAGAAATAATCATTGTTAGTTTTGGCCTCGTTAAGATTGCTTAGAGTAAATTTGCCTTTAGTTTGCTTATGAGTGCATTTTCATAGATTTTAAGAGTTGTTAAGATTGATTTTTGGTTATATTAGATTTATTTGCTTTATTAAAAGAAAAATACAAAAACATCTTCTTAAAAGTCTTGTTTCAAGTAGCTTTTTGTTTTCAAAAGAAGAAAAGAGTTTTTTCGTGCATGTAAAGAGAAGTTATGTTTTTATGCTTGGAAAAGAAAAACGAATTGTTTCTTTGATTGTCTTCAATTAAGAAGTTGCTTTTATAAAGATTGCATTCTCTCAACTTTTTAGTTAAGCAATTCATCGAAAAAGTAAAGTAGTGGATAAATCATTTTAGGTGCATTTTGTAGTGGTTTCGAGTCGAGTCAACACACCACTAGTTTCACTTCCATCACCTTTTGACTTAAGAAACAACCTTAAAAGTAACGCTTAAATTAAAATCAATCTAGTAATCTTTATTTTTCTAGGGCTCTGAAGCACCAACATAGCTTAGGCTAGGGTCTTGGAGTAGGTGAGTACTTAACTCTCCAAGACTACAAAACCAAACAGATAGTCTATCTTGAGTAGAACAAATCCAATTGTTTCAGTTACATTCTGGGAAAGCTCCTCTTAAAGGAGAAACACGAGCTCGTGTCCGAACCAGTGAGGGGATCATTCCTCCCTCGTTGGGAACGACGCCAGGCAGTACGTATTACAAACGGTAAACCTCGGATTAACCATTGTCGAGGAGCCAGGGGTCACTTATCGGTAAACCTTGGATTGTTGTCAAGGAGCCGGTAAGGGGATTGGAGCTTGCTACTCTGCCCTTGCGTGCTGTCGGAGTTTAGACTGTTCCCCCAGGTGTAATTGTTGTGATTGGTAACCTTAGTGGCCATAATATCTAGGATTCTACCCAAGGTGACGGTGGAGGGAAGGTCCCACTGTACCTGGAGCAGACGTCGGTTATACTCACTTGGATTTTCTGGGGGGTTCGCTTCACTTCGAGACGGTTAAAGTGGAGGAACTTGGTCCAGTCTATTCATTAAGCAGGTTGCCGGGGTAACTGTTCCACCCACTATTTCTGTACTGAATCCTGCGAGGTTGGGCCTAATCACCAACTAGCGCTTTTGGTCCGGAAGACTACTGTTTGTGTGTGGTTTGACGCTCTAGATTATTTAGGCGTGTGCTTCAAATTTGATTGGTTCTTTAGAAGACTTTAGGTGGTTTGATTTGAAATTTTTTACTTTGATTTCGTGTGTTGTAGTTAAAATCTTTAATTGTGGCGGAATTACCGAGACAGTCCCGTAGACTTCGGGGCAAGTCTCCTGAGATTGTTACCGGGATAGATTTGTTAAGAAAACTCCGTAAATCGCGGGGTGAATCTCCTGAAGACATTCCGGGTCATTTAGAAGGGTTAAAGGTCCTTGTAACTCCTCCTAGTGGCAGTAGAGTAGGTTCACCTGAAGAAGGAGAATCTTCTTTGGTAGTCCATCCAGATTACCAAAGATTAGAAACAGGTTACAATCCCGAAGCTGTTACAGTTTCCGAGCTTGCTGGTAGTTTTTCATCTGCCAGTGAAACAGGCGAAGAACCTGAAATTTCAGAACCTGTTACTCCAACTCCTAGTGTTCCTGATTCACCAAGAATAGAAAGAATTATCACCGAAAATCTTCCTGTTGGATTAATTGCTATAGAAGAACTTGTTCCAGAGGAAGAAATAGGCGTTTCTGATTCTGAAGATCTAATTACCCTTGATCTAAGGGAGCGTGAATCCATCTTTTACAGTCCTCCTAGAAGTGAATCTTGGTACCTTGCATTAACCAATTTTTTAGACAACTCAGTAGGTTTTTCTACACCTCGTACTCCGGTTCCACCTAGAGGAATTCATTCTCCTGTAAATATGTCTGGTCAGTCATCTGTGTTTTCACAAAGTCCTGAATCATTTTTACATGGCGGTCCTTCTGTTCCTACTGGGTATCAGTCACTTTCTGGTACCTTTGCGGGAGCATCTCCTCAACCTGTTGATCATGGGTTATTAGTTGGAAACAGTGGTAATGTACCATTGAGTATAGGTGAAGTTTATATGATGTCAGGTTCAACTCCCATTAACCAACCTCAAGGTGGCCAATTACCGCCTGGGGGGCAACCTTCGTTAATGCCTGGGGGGCAACCTCAAGGTACTTCATTTGTGACTGGGGGGCAACCTCAAGGGTATCAACCCCAAGGGTATCAACCCCAGCCTCAATATGTACCCCAAAGTCAACCTCAGTATCAGTATCAACCTCAAGGATGGCAACCTCAAGGATGGCAACCCCAAGGGTATCAACCCCAAGGGTATCAACCTCAAGGATACCAACCTCAAGGTCAAGGTCAACCCCAGTATTCGTATTTACCTCAAGGTTATCAACCTACGGGTCAATACCCTGGTCAAGGTTATCAACCACCTCAAGGGCAATCATATGGGACTACACCTTACAGTTATCAACCCTATCCTCAATACGGCTATGGATCTCAGTATCCTCAACCTGTTACGAGTCAATACCCTGGAATGTTAACATGGGATCCGTCACAGGGTCAACAGATGTCGCAACCAAGTATACAGTCGGTACCTCAAGCAGGACAACCTGCAGTTCCTGGTCCACCCCAGCAACCGCAACCTGTCCAGTCAAGTGTTCAGACCCCTGTAACTTCTGTAGTTACTCAGCCGCCAATTGCACCGAGTACTCCTCCTCACACGGCTGCAGCAACTACCGCTTCATCTACCATGCTTACTTCTGGAGTATCGGCAGCTCCGGTTTCTACTGTCCCTGTAACCGCTCCTCAGACATCTGTACCGTTGTCTGGACCCACGGTTCAAACCACAGTCCAGATGCCTGCAGGTCAACCTGGTACAAGTACGGTTGTTACTACTCAACCTCAATTTGTTCAACCTCCGTACCAGGGACAGTATCAACCTGGGCAAGCTGCCCAACAACCGGTTTACCAGTATCAACCGTATCCTGGGTACAATTATCAACCACCTCAACAACCCCAGTACGGTCCGGTTAATCCTGGTTTTCCAGGAGGATATAATATCCCCAATGCGAATCCTGTTCCTAGTTATCCTGGATATCCTCCTCCTGGGGCTGGTATTGTGACTCAGAGTTTCAGAGATCCTAACCGGCAGTTACCATTTATTGCGACTTTAGATTTACCCGACTTGACGCGCCTAACGAACGATCCAATTCAATATCTTCCGTTCTGGCCGCCAATGCCAAATAAGTTGCCCAGCGATATACCCAAGTTCGAAGGTAAGTCTGGAGAGGATCCGTCTAATCACGTGATGACTTACCACCTCTGGTGTGCATCAAATTCCATCTCAGATGATTCTATCCGCTTACGTCTTTTCCAGCGTACACTCATTGGTCTCGCAGCCAAGTGGTACATTGAGTTGCCACGGGCTTCTTTTTACAACTTTAGCCAGTTAGCTACTTCATTCTTAACTCATTTTCAGTTACCAGTCAGATACGATAATGGTACGGAATTATTAACTTCGCTAAAACAATCGACATCCACGTACATTTCTGATCACATCCATGAGTGGAGACGTCGAAGGAGATTAGTGAAAGTTTTTATCCCGGACCAAATTTTAGCTGAATGGTTTGTAAAATCATTATTACCAAGAATTACTGAAGATGTAGCTAAGGCCGGCGTAGTTACTGAGGAGCAAGTCATTGCTCAGGCACAATACCTTGACTTAGTTTACACTCAGTCGGGTACGTTACACGAGAAAATTCCGGATCTTCCAAAGTCAAACCAAATCGCTGCTGCTCCTTCGGGATCTCATGCCGCTGATGGTATGATCGGTATCGTGACTACGAAGAGTAAGAAGAAGTCTTCCAAGACCTCCAATACTCCAATTATCACTTTGCCTGATTCTCCGACAGGAGAGTCTTCTCCTCCTGAACTTACCGCCGACATTCACGCTGTAGAGTCATCTACGGCCAAATCCAAAAACGGTGGAAAGAAGAAAGGAAAGAAGAAGGCTAAAGCAGACAAGGCTCCAAAGGAGAAAACGGAAAAGTCGGAAACTAATGACGAAAAGCGCAAACCTCGTTATCCTTGTCTCATTTGTGAAGAAGATCATTTTACGAGAGACTGCCCTCATCGGGCCGAGGTAGTGAAAATAGTCAAAGGTTCTCCGACTCCTGCTGTGTTAAAGAATCCATTCCCCGAGCAGGAAAATAAGATGATAGGTTCTTCTTCGAATGCCAGTGAAGAACCCATTTTGATGATGTCTCATGTTAGGATTGCGACTCGATCGCAAGATTATGGTAGTAAGGCTCCTGTTGATGGTAAAGAAGCAGAATCTTCTAACTCTAACCCATCAACCTCAGCTCCTGGTTCCGATCCACTACAGATCGAAAAACCTAACCCAGACTTAGTGATTAAGCCGCCCGCCAAGGGTGTACTTCGAAGGTCTGCTTTCAATCCACATGCGAGAGCAGCCCAGAATTACAACATTGTTGAAGACTTAGCTGTTTCACCTTCAGCAATGTCGGCACTCGAAGTGCTGCAATCATGTCCAGCGCAACGAAAATTGCTTTTGTCGGCTATTGGAGCTGTCGATGTTCAGGACCCGAACCTAATGATCTTTGATCTAGAAAGTAGTACACCGCGTCTCCCCCATCAAATGGCTTTCCAAATTCCAGTGATAGTCAAAAACAGGCCTATTCATCGGACTGTGATTGATGAGGGAGCTTCTACGTGTATTATGTCGATTCAATGTTGGAGATCGCTTGGTTCTCCTTCGTTGAACCAATCCCCCACCATCCTTAAGGCCTTTGATGGCCGTGGGTTCCGTCCGTTTGGTATTCTACAAGAATTGCCTATAGGGGTCGAAGGTAAAACCGTTAGTCTGGATGTGGAAGTGGTTGATGCCCCTCTAGACTACAACCTTCTTTTGGGTCGAAGTTGGTCATATGCTATGACAGCGGTCGTTTCATCGGTCTTCAGAGTCATTAAGTTTCCACATAACGGTAAGATCGTGACTATTGATCAGCTGACATACTTTTCATCCGACCCAACCTCTTTAGAAACTATCCAGCATGTTGGTAAAACGACAATCCCTTATAGGGACATTGGTGTAGGTTTAGTTAAGGATTCCGGTTTACTGGGAACTTTTCCTCTCCCTCCACTCAATGCAGACCCTTCGTTCGCAACAATTCATATGATCACGTCAGAAAACATTATTTATGATGATCCTTGGTATGTTCCCTCTGACTCTGAGCTAGACTCACTCGGTGATGTTATGCCGTTGAGTCCGTATGAGATTGCTTATGAAGCTCTTATGTCTTTTACCGACTTTCATTCAACCGACCAAATGAATGTGGTCAGTGAAGAGTCACTTTTCACCTCACCCTTAGAACGGATAACGTTTCCCGAAGAAGTGTCATCTGACGAACAACTTCGCGAAATCCTAAGTGTAGATGATCTACCATGGGAAGATCTCCATCACAGATCTTCGTTTTTACCTAAGGATGATGCTTTGAAAATGATTTTTCATCTATCTTTACCGCTGAATATGTCAAAGACGCTCAGGATCCAACGAAACATTCTGATTCAGAGCTGAATTTAGGGAATATTTCTCGTACTATTCCCATTGATATTTCAGTGAAGCCCGGAATCAAGGAGAACATTCATATAGGTGCCGCATGTACTGAAGAAGAAATTGAAACTTACAAGGCCCTATTCCAAGAATTCCGCGACGTGTTTGCCTGGTCCTACGAAGAAATGCCAGGAATCGATCCTGCCATTGTTGTTCATGAAATCAAAACCTACCCGGATGCTAAACCCATTCGGCAACGGTTGCGTCAGATTCACCCTCGAAAAGCAGCTGCAATCAAAGCCGAAGTCGAAAAGCTGTTGAAAGCAGGTTTCATTTATCCGATCCCGTTAACGGATTGGGTATCGAATATTGTTCCCGTCAATAAAAAACAAGGAACAATAAGAATCTGTATCGATTATAGGGATATCAATCGAGCTTGTCCAAAAGACAACTATCCTACGCCTTATATCGATCAAATTATTGATGATTGTGCCGGAAGTGAGATGTTTTCCTTCATGGATGGTTTCTCAGGGTATAATCAAATCAATATTCTACCTGCCGATCAACCAAAAACGGCATTCATTTGTCCATGGGGGACATTTGCTTATTGCAAATTACCTTTTGGCCTTAAGAATGCCGGTGCTACTTTTCAACGGGCCATGTCTTATGCATTTCATGACATCAAGCACATTGTGCAACCCTATCTCGATGATTTGCCTGCTCATTCTTTACACCGAGCTGATCACCTTGTCCATTTACGAGCAATCTTTATGAGGTGTAGGCATTATCGAATTCGGTTGAATCCCCACAAGTGTGTTTTCTGTATAGAAACAGGTCGATTGCTGGGATTTGTTGTTTCCAAAACCGGCATTCGCGTCGATCCCTCGAAAGTCGAGGCTATCATCCAATTGCCTCCTCCTTCGAGTTTGCGCCAACTCCAAAGTTTGCAAGGGAAAGCAAACTTTTTACGCCGATTCATCCCTAACTACGCCGAGGTCACTAAAGGTTTTACACGGTTGTTGAAACAGAACGTACAATTCTTTTGGGACGAGATTGCTCAACAATCTTTTGATGCACTGAAACACGCGTTGACCCATGCACCGTTATTGCATCCTCCCAACTACAACCAGGACTACTTCTTATACCTCGCAGCTTCGCATTCCACCATTGGAATGGTGTTAGTTCAAGAAGATGAATTCAAGGCAGAGCATGTGATATATTACCTTAGCAGAACCTTAAATCCAACTGAGTTAAAATATTCGCATGTGGAGAAATTGGCCCTGGCAGCCGTTCAAGCTGTCCAGCGTTTTCGTCACTACATTCTTCTCCGCAAAACTACTGTTATTTCGGATTGCAACCCTATGATTTATATCTTGACAAAACAACTGCTAGGGGGCAAGTACTCTAAATGGATTGTCATCCTGCAAGAGTTCGACTTGGAGTTTGAGAAGTCCAAGTCTAAGAAATCTTTAGTCTTCGCGGAATTGATGTGTGATTTCCCGAGTGCTGACACAGAGACTGTGGCAGAGGAGTCCATTGCGGACGAATCTTTGTTTCTTATTAGCACTGTAGATCCGTGGTATGGGGATATAATCATCTATCTCCAAACCCAAACCTTTCGGCCTGAAGCTTCCAAGGAAAACCGTCGAAAAATTCGGTTTCAATCCCAGCAATACAGAA
The DNA here is from genome assembly GCA_031772625.1 of Pinus tabuliformis. Lineage (NCBI taxonomy): Eukaryota > Viridiplantae > Streptophyta > Pinopsida > Pinales > Pinaceae > Pinus > Pinus tabuliformis. The sequence continues at coordinate 597,965,393 of CM062811.1, read as the reverse complement.
TTATTGGAGATACACTTTATCGCCTGGGGGCAGACTTAGTTTTTCGACGTTGTTTAACTCACGATGAGGCTGAGAGAGTTTTGAATGATTGTCACTCTGGAGCATGTGGCGGTCATATGTCTGGGTATGCCACAGCTCAGAAGGTGTTGCGCGCTGGCTATTTCTGGCCGTCTATGTTTAAAGATTGTATCCTTGCCGTCAGAAAATGCCACAACTGTCAAGTGTTTGATCGCAAGATGCGCGCTCCACCTGCTCCTCTCCACCCTATAATTGCCGCTGGTCCATTCGCCAAATGGGGCATTGACTTTATTACTTGTAACCCTCACTCGGCCGGGGGGCATGCGTATATCATCCTTGCGGTTGATTATTTTACTAAGTGGGCCGAGGCGATGCCTACATTCGACGCAAGCGGCAAGACAGCTGCACTTTTCGTATTCAATCATATCATAACTAGGTTTGGTGTCCCACAAGCAATCATTACGGACCATGGAAGCCATTTTCGAAATGTCATGATGACTGAACTTACAAGCCAGCTTGGTTTGCGCCACGATAGCTCTACACCTTATTATCCGCAAGCCAACGGTTTGGTTGAGTCAATCAACAAAGTTCTAGTCGTCATGATTCGACGGATCATTGGTATCCATCGAACGAATTGGCATAACATGTTATTTTCGGCGCTATGGGCATATCGAACTTCAGTGAAAAATTCAACAGGTTTCACCCCTTTTCAGCTAGTTTATGGCTTAGAAGCTGTGTTACCTATTGAGTGCGAAATCCCATCACTTCAAATGGCTGTCGAATTACTTCCAGCTACTTCCGAAGAGGAGAAACGGTTGTTATACTTAGCTAAATTAGATGAGACTCGACGTGACGCTACTTTAGCTATCGAGACTCACGCGAAACGAATGAAAGCTCAGTACGATAAAAATGTAACCCCTCGAAGTTTTTCGGAAGGAGACCTAGTACTATTATATGATCAAGCTAACGATAAGCTAGGTGCTGGAAAATTCGTTCCCATGTGGCATGGGCCCTACATTGTAAAGCGAAAGCTAGCAAAAGGGGCTTATGAGTTAGTTGATTTTGATGGGGACTCTTTGGGCAAACCCAGAAATGGACTTTACCTAAAGAGGTATTATGCTTAAAATGATGGATGGAGAAATTTTTAGATAGGTTAGATTTCCTTTCTAGCTAGCAAGTGTGTTAGTTTAGTCAGTGTGCTTAGCTTAGCAAGTGTGGTTTTTCGTCATTATTTTGGCTCATCTTGGTTTTACTCTTGATATTGTAGATGTCGACGCCTCTCCAAACATACATTGGATTTGCTGATGGTGCTTGTCGTAGTACACGGAATATCTCTTCCGCAGCTTGGGTTATCTATTCGCCCTCTGACGAGTTAGTTTCTATGCATGGGGTAAGCCTCGGTCAAACAACGAATAACATTGCAGAATACAGTGCAGTGGTTGAATTATTATCCGAATCTATTTCATTTGGAATTCGACGTTTGATAGTGAGGTTAGATTCTGAACTTGTTGTATTACAGCTTAATAGAGTTTATGCCATTAGAAATCCTGTGTTATTAAGGTTGTTTTTGAGAGTGCGTCTCTTGGAACGTGAATTTGATTACATTGAATATCAACATATTCCAAGGTCTTTGAATACATTAGCAGATGCAATTGCTTCTCAAGTGTTGGACAGACATTTATAATAATCATGCAAGTAAATTTAAAGACATTTCATCATACATGTTAAACAAGATAAGCCGATAATAGTGATATATAGATATAGATAGAAGTGTGTCCAAAAATATATACATCGTCTTCGATCATAGGTTTAACACACCTTATGATCGGCAAAATGATAGTGCAAAAAGTCAAAAATGTCACATGTGACTACAAAAGTGACTAGTCAATCACTGGTGGTGCTCTCTGTACGACACCACTGCGCGGGCTATCTTGCGCAGAAATCTCCTAAACGGTCCAGGGACTGCGACCACGAAGCGCTGAAGCCTCATTGGAATGTCATCCATAGTAGTCTCAGGTATATCTGCCGTGAGACGCTCTAGATCATGCTCCAAATCGGCTAGTACTTCTGCTGTCGCATCCTGTAAGGCCGGTGCCGGTGCAGCTGGATGTCGTCTGTCGTAAGGCCGGAGATTGGCTGGACGCTGTGGTCCAACATCTGCATTTTTAAAATTTTACTGTTACTTTGAGACGATATATATGAAAAATAAAAAATACATAATTAGAAAACTTGTGAAAATGAAAGTACCTCTGTCATCCCATTGTTCTCCCTGTGGAAGAACCATGTCCGGATCACCTCTGAAATCCATTCCGGCATATGGAAAGTCTTGTATCACAAAAAGCTGGCCCTCTAGCCAGTCGAAGTAACTGTCTGAGAATCGAACCACTGCAGCACCCTCGTCAGGATGCCGGGCCATCACCGCAACCCATCGAACAAGCTTTGGCTCCCGAGGACCCAAGTCATCAACAGTGAGTTGCTGAGGGATCAGCATAGGAACTCTCTCCAAGGCAAAGCTCACGACTAGAGGCCCATATCCAAAAGTCTTTAGTCGTCCGTTCTTTGCCTTGGTTAGTTGGCTCTTCATATGAGCCGACACAGCTTCGCACCAGTTGAAGATGGTGCCTTGGTAACAGTCAACTGCCATCCGCATTTGGGATCCGGAAGCAATGTGCAAGGCGGCCGCGCCACAAATCCTAGTGACCGTAAATGCAATAACTCTAAGTTCCGCCAGAGCGATGTGCTTTATCTCCACGCCCTTTTTATGGCGAGTCCCTGGTCTGCACCACTCCTCGCGGAGATCATCAAGGGATTGGCCACCCGGCCTGGTCCCCGCAAGGTTGAGTTGCTCACCTCTGTTTGGCAAGCCAGTGAGAAAGTATACATCCGAGGGCTCTATCTCGAGCTGGTGCCCTCCAATGTAAAAGCATTGATCTTGAACGTTCCATCGCTCAACCAGCCATTCCAAAAATCTTACCTGGCCCCTCATGCCCGGTATGGTCCAATATTTGTACAATCCACATGTTCTTAAGGCATCCAGAGAGGGTTGGTGGTTAATCGCAGCTTCATCGTCTTCTACGTGCTCTCTCTCTCTCCAGTCTAACATGTTTTGGGCCCTGCACATCAAAAGAGTCAATTAGAAATTAATTTGAGAAAATTTGGTGGTTTTTTGAGAGAGTTAGGGTTTTGAAATGCGCCCTTTGCGGAAGACGCACCCCGGCTTTTTAGCACAGGGCGTCCGGACGCAGCTCGCCTGAAGGCGGACTGCGTCCCCAGACCTTTTTCCCGTGTGAGAAAAAGTCGGGGGACGCGGCTCACCCGAAGGGCACCTGCGTCCGCCGAGGGGCGCATTTTGAACCCAAAACCCCCCCAAAAAATGAAACAGAGACCAAAAACAAAAAACTAAACGGATAAAAATGAAGAGTGGGATGTGTAAAATACCTCGGTGAAGCGGCGTTCGATTCCGACGGTCAGATTTTCCGCAGCAACCACGGGAAGTTTCTTGTCAAAAGCTCCTTTTTCAACCTCAACAGTGAAACGGTAAAAATGACATGGTAAAAGGTCTTTTTATAGGTTTTTTGGATGAATTAGTTCATTTTTTACCATGAAAAGATGTTTTCAAATGTATTTTTGCCTATTTTAAACAGGTATGAGTAATGTGTCGCTTTTGTGCAGGACGAAGGGATTTCAAGGGAAATTGTAATTTTTCACAAACAAAATTTCAGAGTCATCTTTTAAGCCCTTTTCTGACTCCTAAAACATGAAAAGATCGCCGAGTGTTTCTTTTTCACTCGTTAAAACGGAATTAAAAGACGGTCCCCTTTTAGCTCTTTTCTGACCGTAAAATCAGGAAAAGATTGCCGGGTTTTTGTCGTTTCAAACTCGATAAGGAAATAAAACGACGTGTCTTTGATCGCTTTTTACTTTTCAGGTCAACGATACTATTATGAAAGTACTCCTTGGTCGCAAGATCAAGCGGTTCCCCCAGGTATTATTTTATACTTTTTCGGGCTTGAGGGACACAAATATACGAAAAAGTTCAACGTGGAGTTTCCTTAAGTTTTTCAGACTCTCTAAAATTGAAAAACGCCGAGTTTCTCCTATACTGGGCTCGTTAAACTTTTACAGTAAAGGACCTGTTCAATTACAAACAGGAACGAACCACTCCTTCCTAGGGTTCGCATTTAAACTAGGTTGGACTCGTCCGAAGGATGAGCTTATAATCAAGCATATGTTATCCTCCTCAAGCTTGTTAAAAATAAAGAGGTACTTGCCAGAAATGGTGGGGGAAAAAAGAGAAGAATGAACCTATTTGTCACCTTTTGCCTCAGAAGAAACTTTATTACCGCTCTTGAACACGACACTTTTCATTCACCTGGGTTGGGAAATCTTTTACCTCACAGTTGACTAAATCACTTTGAAAATCTTTAACCGGGTTCAGGGATCAACTTTGAGTTATTCGTCACCAAACCATCTGTTGTGTCGTTATGTGTTCAAGAGGTCTGCAAGCAAAACTTTCATCTGCAAAATACTTGTCATCCATTGACCATCCCTGAGTCAGTCCTTACAGCAACATTTCTTCAACTTGAACAATGATTTCGTGTTGCAGGCTTGCCTGCAACGGGTCGCTTTCTATCGACATCGACACATTATCTAGAAAGATGACTTAGGAATCGACAGTACCTTGAAGTCTGCATGCATCAATGGCAGGTTTCTCGCCTTTGACGTCAGTTTACATCATTGACTTTCGATCAGAGGATTCCGTGAAGTGTTCGACATCAAAACATCTATTCACATTTCACGGGTTGTGCTTGGTACTTTGAGAACCATTGACATTACTGGTGGTTTCTCTCACGCTTGTTAACAGTTTACATCATTGACTGGTAATCAAGTGGTTTCTACCATGTTCGACATCGAATCATTTAATCACATGGCTAGAATCGTACCAATTCGGGAAGTAGAAGTGAAGACCCTGGATCTAGTTTCTACCATCCAGGCTGCGAGGAGTTTTGTATTCATTATCTATGTAGACTAATCATAAACAGATGGCTGCGTCCATACTGTGTCTACAAAAGTCTATAAAAATGATGTACTGCAAGATCATTCCTGTATCAGAATAGTTAGTCCATTAGTTAAAGTTTTGAATCTGAGTATGGGAATGCCTACCTCAGTGATGATATAATCTTATCCATGTATTTTGTGTTGAAAATTGCAGGTTCCAACCAGGCCATCCACAAGGCAATCCTTGAAATGATAAAGCGCTTCACCCTTCCTAGAATTACAAAACCCTATTCTATTCCAGGCTTCGCACTTTAGGGGGCAATCTGTTACACTAAAAAATGTCACCTTGACTACTTACAGTTAGTATGGCTCCAATCAACAAGTCATGCTACCCTCTTAGGCAAGTCTCATGCCTCTGTTATCCATCTCAAACTCAAAGAAGAGAGAAAGTCTTGTAAAAATCATGTTTATCTCTGGGGTCGCAGGTTCTCTCTAGCCTTACCTGCGGGGACGCTGACCATGTTCACAAAATCTGCGTCCATGGACGCTCTGTATGTTAAAGGACAGGTGCGTCCCTCTGTAAAAGGCAAAATGCGCGAGTTTTATCTTGAAAAAGTTACTTGTGGTTACTTCTAGAACATTCTAGAGGTCGGTTTGATGAAATGGATGCGCCTCCAGTTGGTTCATGTATCTCTATTAAGGGGGAACTTATCCCATCAATAAGGGAGCTATCCCACCCATAGAGGGGGATGATCCCATTGATAGTGGACCTGAATAACCTCTTTACAGCACTATAAATGAAGGCATTGAGCCAGAAGGAGAAGAGGTTGGAGCTATACATTTTCTTTGGGTAAATGCTGCAGGATTTAGGTCTTCCATTAGAGCCTTTGTGAGGAGAGATTGTCTTCACTTGATTCTACTTGGGAGAGGGTGAGCTTTGTCAAAGTAGAGGAAAACCCTTGATGGACCCTGGGAGGAATTTGCACAACACCAAGGCCAGGTTGTAAGAGTTTCTTTGTTTCGTTATTAATACAAACTGGTTTATTTTTCTCAATAGCTTGTGTTAATGAGTTATTTCATGTGTTCCTTGGTCTGCATGTTGAATATATGTTTTATTATATGAAATGCAAGTGCTTGGTAATTGTTTGATTGTTTGTGGTTGCAGGAATTGACTTGAAGGAGGAGCTCATCCGGATCGTCAAGAACGGACTTCAACAACAGCGTTTTGGAATAAGGTAAGCCTAAACACTTGTAGTTTTCATGTTGTAAAAGGTGTATTTAGAGAAAGATCACTCCATTTTGTCTTGTTTGTCATTAGAATGTCTTAGACTTCTAGGAAGGTCAGTCGTGTCCGCACCCTTGACAGATTCCGTGTGACACCTTCCAAACAACATGCCAAGTGGGTACACTTGGTGAATTCTGCCCTCCAATTTGTACTTAAACCCTCTTACATAGTGCGAAAGGGGGAAGAAGAATGGAGCACTGAACGGGAGATGAACGGGAGCAGACAAAAGGTGGAACCACGAGTAGACACAGTTCTAGAATGCCAAGACTGAGAATGTTTTTCAAGACATATTATTTTTTTAATTAATTTTTGCAGGTGGAACCATGAACTTGGGAAAAGAGTAGGCGGTACCATGATTGAGCCAAATTCTCAGGAGGGCAAAATTTTGCTAGTGTCCAAATTGAACAAATTTTATGTTGATCTTACACCTCTCAGTGACACAAACTTGATGGCAAAGACAAAATTTTGATTTGATAAATGGATATTCATATGACCTTGAGGAGGGAGTCTTCAAGGAATCTAGGGGGAATCTAAAAGATTCATTGAGCCCCAGATTTTCACTTTCTCAGAATTCAGAAATTTGACAGTCTATTTCATACTATTTGATGCCACAAATCTGATGGCGCATTTAGATTTTCCATTTTCCCATTTCATTTTTCGGCCACGTTTCTAAGGGAGTGTAGGTGTCAACATTCATGTGTGAGCAGCCATTTCCATGAGATTCGATGTCGCGAGATTCGAAGTGCGACCAGCTTCAGCAGTTTGACATCCTCTTCTTTAGATGGCCCTGGTTGTGAGGTATATGCAGTGTGTTCATGTACTTTTTTTCTTATGCATTGTGTTGCACAGATCCTTGTTTGATGTTTGATGTGGGATCTTGTTTCTTACTTGTCTCATGATTTCTAATTGATGTGATATAGAATCATATGTGTGATGTACTTGTTGTCATGATTCAACATGTTGTGTTTTGAGATCCCTTTGTTGTATGTTGATGGGATACTCATGTTGTCATCATGTATGTTTGCATTGAGATCCCTTTTATGCCATGTTGGCAGGATGCTCATCATGCATGAGTTTGTGTCATATTGATAGGAGTCTTTTGACTGAGAGTTCCTGTAGTGGAACATCTCTTGGCACCACTCTTGTGTGAGGGAATTTCCCTTGTATGATAGTGACATCATCTCTATGTACATCATCACTATTGACAACACTTAATGCAACGACCTACACCATCTTGACACCAGGTCCCGGAGACGTAGTCCCTCCTGGACAAACTCTGTTATCAACAACTTATGTTTTCATGTGTTAACGATTGTCATGTTCCTCTTCTTTACAACATGAAGATGTATTCATTTATGCTCTTTTAAAAATGCAATTTAACACATCACGAAAGTAAAAGGTCTTGGAAGGGTCCTTTGTCACACCCAGACCTGGATCAAGTGGTGTCAGAGAGGTATTTGCGTTGATGTGAATTGCAACATGGACAATGGAACGTGCAACAATAGAGGATGAAAAAATGATGTACGAGAACATGCTCAAAATTTCCAAAAGAGTGCAAATAATGTATAAAACTCTACATAAAGAGACAGAGGGAAAGGAGCGATTGCAGCTTCAATTGCAAGCCACAGAAGAGGCCCTGGAAGAACTAAAGTAAAACAAAACAAAATATTCAAACAGAGAATGTTTAATTGAAGATACGTCTACATGAAGAGAAGGAGGAAAACCAAAGTTTGCTACAACAGCTGCAAGCAAAGGACGAGGCCTCTTCTATTCTTTCCAACTCAACAGAGGATGTAAAAGATGTTGATTTCCTTTCAGTTTCATCTTCACATAGTATGCTTTCTATTGGAGATGTGGAGATCCCAATTACAGGGACAAACATGGGGCTCCTTACCAGGATGAGGCACGAGGAGGAAAAAGAACTTAGTGTTAATAACCAAGGCATAACTCAACCATTAGAGGTTGTGTAGAGACCCCAATTTGTAGGCTGGAGATACACCAAGGGAGAATGCTCGAAGGTGTCAGATTCTTCCGAGACATCGTCGAAATCATCGAGGAAAGAGAATGATGGGAACACATCCCCATCATCCCATGGCAGTGCCCATGGCAAGGAAAGAGCTGAGGCAAGATCTCATCGCCATAATGACATCAGAGACATCAAGGGAAGGTATAACCACTTTCGATCTTCGAATGTTGATTTCGATTATAATCATGTTTTTAATTATGAGCATAAAACATGGCATCGAAAAAAATGTACCTTTTGTGTATTACATAACCATACATTTTCTAAGTGTTGGAAAAGAATAGCAGCACAAACAAATAAGAGGCATGAAAGACCCTCTCAACATCAGGTAAAGAAACATGTTAAACAAATCTTGAGGAAGAAGATGTATTGCAGTCATTGCGACAGAAGTGGCCATCAAAGAGCCACTTGTTGGAGGCTCCATCCAGAGAAACGCCTTAAAGACAAAGCGACGATACATGAACCAAATGAAGCAGTCATTCAACAAGCAAGACCTCCACAAGGAGGCGACCCATTCACATTGATAAGTGAAAAATGGTTCCTAGACATGTTACTGTTTCATGGTCGTACTTTTGTAAATCATTTGTTGCATTTTAAAATGTAAAAGTGATGACATATTTTCCATCACTTGTTAAGCAACAATGATGTCTGGTCCTGTTTGTGTTGCATGTTAAATTGTGGAGGTGATGTTGTGTTTCCATCACTTTTCAAAGCAAACAATAATGTTTGGCCTTATTTTTGTAAATCATGTGTTGCAATTATGATGTTTTTTCCATCACTTGTCGAAACAACAATGATATGTTGGCCTTGTTTTCGTAGCTGGGGTATCGTGTCCATCTTGATGTAAACTTGACCTCCGAGTATGTCTTATAAAATCATGGTAAGTATGGGATGCTTGGGTCATTACTTGGTGATGTAAATCAAGTGTGTGACTTGCAGAATTGTACTATAGGTTTGCAGAGGTTGTAGGTGTCGGGTCATCGCTTAAGGCTCTGAATAACAAAGGTGAAGGAGATGGAAGTGAGAGCTTTTGAGGATGCTTGTGATGCAGACAATGTACAGAGAAGTTGCAAATTATTTTCATGCTTTTGGAGGACCAAAAGCTCCTCAGTGGGGAGGATTGATCTAGGTGGCTCTATGGACACACACAAGACAAAGAGGGCTTAGGGAAGCTCAAAAATCAAATTGATCGGGATGGTCTCGAACCAGGACCAGGGCATAGATCTTGTCATCCTGATCCCAATGGTGTGAATGGTTCATCAATCGGAGACTGTATGCGAAAGATAGAGCTCTTTAAAGTTTGACATGACAAGGGAAAAAGTGGGGCCCACAATGTGCCACATGGCATCCCAGTCAATAGGTGGGACCCACTAAGTTTATGTGGCAACTTAATGGCCACTAAAATATCAACACATGGCACGCTAGCATTTCTTCTTAAACCTGCACAAAAAGACAAAAAAATAATAATTAAAAAATAACCATATAAAGAAAGTCATTTTAAATAAATATATGGTTATTAAACATATTAAGTTTAATAATAAACATATAAAACAAAATTCATACGGAAATATTAAAGTTATATTCAAAACCCAAACCAACGCATTGAAAAGTTAGTTGGAAAGGCTTTATTAAGGCATAATGCCATACATTATGGGTCGTGGGTTGTTATGGTTTTGAGAATAGCCAACCAAAACATTAATACAACCTAGAACTTCGCTCATTCAAATAGAACTGTTACCTTAATGCCTATCCATATCAAACCATAATGCGCACCATATTAAAATAGGTGGGAGTGGGTTTGGAACCCGGAACCTCCGCCAACAACAAATCTTTAATTATCACCCACCAACCAACATGCCAAGTGGGTACACTTGGTGAAGTCCACCCTCCAGTTTGTACTTAAACCCTCTTACACAGTGTGAATGGGGGGAGAAGAACGGAGCACCGAACGGGAGATGAACGAGAGTGGACAAAAGGTGGAACCACGAGCAAACACAGTTCTAGGAGGCCAAGACTGAGCACGTTTTTTAAGACATATTATTTTTTAATTAATTTTTGCAGGTGGAACCATGAACCTAGGAAAAGAGCAGGTGGAACCATGATTGAGCCAAATTCTCAGGAGGGCAAAAGTTTGCCAGTGTCTAAATTAGACAAATTTTATGTCGATCTTACACGTCTCGGCAACATGAACCTGATGGCGCAGATAAAATTTTGATTTGAGAAGCGGATCTTCATATGAACCAGAGGAGGGAATCTTTAAGGAATCTAAAAGATTCCTTGTGCCCAAGATTTTCACTTTCTTAGAATTCAGAAATTTGACAGTCGATTTTACAATATTCGACACCAAGAATTTGATGGTGCATTCAGATTTTCCATTTTCTCATTTCATTTTTCAGCCACTTTTCTAAGTGGAGTGTAGGTGTCAGCATTCATGTGTGAGCAACCATTTCCATGAGATTCGACGCCGCGAGATTCGACGTGCGACCAGCTTCAGCAGTTTGACATCCTCTTCTTCAGATGGCCCTGGTTGTGAGGTATATGCAGTGTGTTCATGTACTTCTTTTTCTATGCATTGTGCTACACAGATCCTTGTTTGATGTTTGATGTGGGATCTTGTTTCTTACTTGTCTCATGATTCCTGATTGATGTGATACAGAATCATATGTGTTATGTACTTGTTGTCATGATTCAGCATGTTGTGTTTTGAGATCCCTTTATTGTATGATGATGGGATACTCATTTTGTCGTTATGTATGTTTGCACTAAGATCCCTTTTATGCCATGTTGGCGGGGTGCTCATCATGCATGAAATGTGTCATACTGATAGGATTATTTTGACTGAGAGTTCCTATAGTGGAACATCTCTTGGAGCCACTCCTACGTCAGGCATTTTCCTTGTATGATAGCGACATCATCTCTATGTACATCATCACTATTGATAACACTTAATGTAGTGGCCTACACCATCTTGACACCGGGGCCTGGAGACGTAGTCCCTCCTGGACAAACTCTATTATCAACGGATTATATTTTCATGTGTTGACGATTGTCATGTTCCTCTTCCTTACACCATGAAGATGTATTCATTTGTGTTCTTTTAAAAATGAAATTTAACACATCACGAAAGTAAAAGGTATTGGAAGGGTCCTTTGTCACACCCGGACCTGGATCACAAGCATTCATATATTTATTTTTATTTAAAATGGTAAATTATGGAATCCCTATTCTGAAATAAGTCATGCCTATAAGCTTAATAAATTTAATGTTGCCTCTTTCTCTTAATATTAATAAGATGAGATATAAGAGTTATATCCAATAATGTTTAATTTTTAAGCACATTATACTTTTTTTTAGAAAAGAACTAAAAAGGTTGGCAATATGTAGACTTAGTTATGAAGCCCTGAAGGAGGTGGGATAAGATGTTGATTAAATTAGGAGAGAAGACCTTTCATATCTTAGACACAAAGTCTAAGAACGTGCCTCTCTTCCTGAAATAAACTTTAGAACTCATGCATTCCTACTCCTCCTATGATCATTATAATAACCTCACTAAAAATATTTCCATATGGTCGTGAAGTACAATATCCATTGGAAAGTGTCCCTATTTAGATAGTGAATTTTTTTGTTTTTCATGACATTATTTTCCTGATATTTGTGTGCTACTGCAGCATGACCTCTCCCTAATGACGATGGCTCTTTTAATTATTGAGAGGTAAATATATCTTTGATATGTTTCTGTTGTTTGATAATTGAATATTGAATACTTTTATCAGCTATGTTGGTAAAAAAACACAGTAGTCATCTTTCTCAATGAAGCACAAATTGTTGTTTTTTTTTAATGTTGATTATGATATTATATCATGTGTGAGGAAAAGACTCTCATAAGGATCCCAATTTAACAATTTCTATTTCATGGCATAGTCTTGTAAACAAGGTAACAAATTTGGCATAGTCCTATAAACAAAGTAAACCTAATGAATTTGCTTAGTTACAAAATATTCTTCGTTGTGCTTGATTTTTTTTGCAACATGTCAAGGAATATTTGATGTTGTTTCATAATGGATATCTATTTCGATGATAATAGTATGTTCTCGTTAATTGTGATTTCTTTTGAAGTGTTGCTATTATTATTTATGTGAATTCTTAACTAAGAAAATTGAATCAGTTCAACTTCCTAAACTTACAACTTTCAAATGACAAAAAAATATAGTTACAACAGTTTAGATATATTTATGAAAAGGAGTAACAAACATGGATAGAAGATAAGCCATTTGTAGCTATCTAAATTCCTAGCAATTCCCTAATTTTTATTGTTGTATATTCTTTCCTTTTGCATCTTTGTATAATGCCAAATTGCATGTTGATTTGTGTTTAGCTATCTTATAAGAATCATGAAGTTATGATTGAACATCGAATAACTTAATAAATGCATTTTTAAGTTGATATGCAAGCCCATTTTGGAATAAGGTTTCCAAAATTTTAAATTAATTATCAAAATTAATAAGTGGATGGTAAGAATTTATATTCTATGGAATATTCACAAAATATTCTTAATAGTAGTGTTGGATAGGCTAGTTGACTTAGTCCACTAGCCTTATCAAGTTGACACATTCAATTGAGTTTTGATCTATATTGTAAGTCAGCCGAACCCTTTTAGAGTTAACTGACCAAGTTAGTTAGTTGGTATAGTTGTTGTAACTATCTGAAGGAAGTAGAAATATGCATGTACTTGACCCTATGAGGCTATTGTTGTATGCTAATATATATAATATAATAATTCTTTTGTTGGATCTCCACTACTTCTGTTATCCCTTTTCTCCTTTGTTGATTAAGTATATTGTTGTATGAGATTTCTTGGTGTATAAATTGTTGGTAAATAATACATGTTGTTCCCTAGATCATAACATTGGGTCCATTGTTGGTAGTTTCTACACCCAAGTACATCAAATACGTTTATTTATATGATGCATTTGGAAGAGAATAAACATGACGCGTTTGGAAGAGATACATGAATGGTGGTAGAAAAAAAAAATAATTACTTGAATAACTATTCTAGAAGAAACCAATTATCACTGGTAGCATCAAGGTCACACCTTTACAAAAACACATAAAACCATGAAAAAATTGTTGAATTGATAGCCTCAAAATTAAAGAAGTACACCGACCATCCATATAATTTGTCATCGCACCAGTGATGTGAGATTAATGATGAAATTAACAAAATAGGGATGGAAAAATTTGTTGTAGTTGGTAAAAAAAATACTTGACTATTTTTGCGAGGAGTAGGTAATCGAAGAACACAATTCAATAAAAAAATCAAGCAACATCTTCACGACAATTTCCATGAGGGATTATTATGCATTATACCTACCTTGATACACAAATTTCTCTTTGACAAGGAAGTTGGACATATCGTCAAGTACAAAGTCTGTTTAGAACCATTACAAAATTATAACCACAACAAGTGCCAAATCAACCGAGAAAAAATTCTTGATGCTCATTATGACGACACCAAAGGAGCATGGGACTACTTCTTGAGAAAATGAAGATGTTTATTGGAAAATCAGTTCCTGACCAAGAATAACTCGGGGTTAGTGATGTGGGTGTAGACATTCATAAGATAAATTGAAAAAAACAAAATAAGAAAAAAATGAAAGAAGCCAATTGAAGTCGAGGAGATGACATGAGAGGAAGATGATTGGTTGGAAGAGTACAAGGATATTCTTTCATCGAGGAGTCAGATAGAAAAATCCAATGTTGTATGCAGTATTATAAAAAAAATGATTCGGCATTTATAAAATTGAACATAACAAAAGAAAGAAAAAACAACACGAGATGCACGAAGAAAAATGCCTCCAATAGTCAAACCAAAAGAAAAATCCAAAGTGACAAATAGAGGATGCATGAGACTCATATAAGGATGCATTGAGTTCCTAGATTGGAGAGGTGTAGACCCATAGGCTCCAACGAAAACTAATAGTATACAATCAAGCCTTATTCTAAAAAGACATGCAAACAATATGAAAGTTGATGACTTTGGACCGACGATACCATGATATCCTATAGAAAATATCACAAGTCCCCATGTAAGATAAACTTCCTATATTAGAGTCTTTATATCAATGAAAAACCTTCCTTAGTTTTGTATAGAAGAGATGACCAAGGAAACCTAAAATATTATATCTTAATAGAAATCCTAGCATCCAAGTAGACTTGGCTAAATAATTAGGAAAATGATGACATAATTATCCATATTAGAGATCTCAAGAACATAACCTTCTATTGAAATTATTAATTTCCGAAGAAGATGAATCAAGGTGTGATGATGAGCCTTTGTATCTTGAGACAAACTGATTTAGATAATATTTAGAAAACACGTGTCAAACTGATGATATCCCACCAACATCTTCAAATGTCGAAGTAGAAAGTTAAAATTGAAACGCTACAGTAAAAAATATAAAAAATCTGACTGTCGAAGTAGAAAATAACATGACAGAAAAACAAGTGTATTCGATACAACCGCTTACTCCAATCAAATGACCTTTAGTCCAAAATAATTCAACACAAGATCCTATAGAAAATGAAAACATGGGATTAATTCAATTCCCCCTCTACAAGTTCTATGAAGGCCCTAGAAAACACTTGTTTTTTTTCAAAATATTCAAGGATGCCAACGTTTTCAATAATTAAGCAAAACAAATGGTTTAATTTGTGGGAGCCCTAAAAAAAATATCCCTTAGTTGATTTTTGAATACCACAGGAAATCAAGATAGAACCAAGAACGATATTAATAAAAGTTCCCTTGCCCTCTTTAAAGTTCAAGATCATTAAGAATCATGTATCCCAATAACTTAAAGAAGTTAAGAAAAAGACATGACATACAACTCACAAATATTATGATAAAATATTTAAAGACCTGTTAAGGCAAACTCCATCTGTGATTAATGAAGATCTCCTAATACAATGGTACATTGTTATACTCTCATAATGAATCAGAGGGCTTAATAATGCACAAAATTACATCATGGGAAGAATATTTAAAAAAGGACCAACACATTGAAATAGATGACGATTGGATGTTGACCTCCTGATCGATAGTAAAGAGAATCAAAGAAAAAATTGAGCAGTTACAACAATCTTTCATGAATATTACTTTGCAACATAATGAATTGTGGTGCACCAAATATCAAAGTGAGGGGCACAAAAAGGATAACTATAAATTCATAAATCATATTGAACAAGGCATTCAACATGTACAATCATATATATATTGTTTAAATTTCCATTTCATGTCAAATCATACCATGAGAGAATGTTGATATAATTTAAAGAATGTGAAGCCAAAGTGGTGTGCTACATGTGAGGAATCGAACCACTCTACTCGTGAATTCCAACTAACATTTGAAATAATACTAACTACCATATTATTTACCATACACTATCATTTGAGTAGTTAGGGGATCTAGAAACCCAATCTAGAAGGGAAAAAATATAACAGGAAAGAGGAAATGGATACTAGGGTTGTGAAGTATTTCAAGGAAATTGAAACAATCAAGACATATTTAATGGGAGATTTGGATGAAACCAAGGTTAATATTGAGGACGAGTTTACTACTATACTTGTTGGTAGGAGGGGCACATTAGACTCAATTTTCCATTAAAAGACAAAATCAACTTATGCTGCTACAACATTTATGAATTTGGTGATCACTCTTTGATAAATTAACAACGTAAAATTTGAAACGGGAACTGATACTCTTACTCGTTTTGTAGAGATAGTAAAAAAGTGACCCGATTTTGAAAAGTTGTAATGCAGAAAACACGTGTTTTTTAGAGCATAGTTTTTGGCACCATAAATTTTTTTATGTACATTGCATTTTAGAATGGTAGTGATTTTTACGTTGATTTAAAAAAGTGGTAATTCTACACCATGCCCTTTTTTTAAAAGGCTTTTTTTTTAACTTTTAATTTTATAATGTATGAAATGTAAATAATTATTTTGTAAATTTAATAATTTTGGAAGTGGTCTTCTTCTTCATATTTTCTTGTCTTTATTTTTATTTTTATTTTTTTTGTAGTAAGGTTTTTATTGTTTTGCATATTTAAAGAAAAAGGCGATATTTTGCATTTTTGATATTCTACACATTTATACATCGTTAATTAAATTTTCAATCCACATGAAATAATTGTCTCTAAAAAACATATATAAAAATATATATAAAAAATACAAAAATAAAAAATAAAAAATGTTAAAAAAATTTATCTCATATAAACCATAAAAGAATTTGAAAAAAAAACAAAATTATATATATATATATATATATATATATATATATATATATATATATATATATATATATATAAATAAGTAAATATAGAGAAATTAAAAAAAACATTAGCAAAAACTAGGAAAAAAAGGGTTAAAAACAAACTAGTAAAAAAAAAAATATTAACGAAAAAAATTAAAAAACTAATAAAATTAATATTAAAGAAAACAAAAATAAACTCAAATTATATATATATATATATATATATGAAAATATTAAAAAAACCAAAAAAAAATTAAAATTTAATTTTTTCCTTTAAACAATTTTTTTATTAAAAAAAATTATTATTATTATTATTATTATTTTTTTTTTTCTAGTTTAAGACTAACCTAAGTACCCACGGGGGATTTGAACCGATGACCTATCGCAAGGAGTGCCTTAACAGCGCACCCATTCACCATCAATCCAAAGCCCCGTGGGCATTATTATTATTATTATTATTATTATTATTTTTATTTTTATTTGAAACAATATTTTTTTTTATTTAAAAAAAAAATCATTAAATTTTTTTTTATTTTTTTTAAACGAATTTTATGTTTTAATTTAAAATTAAAAAAAAAAAAAAAAAATTATTTAAAAAGAAATTAAATTTTTTTTTAAACAATTTTTTTTTATTAAAAAAAATTATTATTATTTTAAACATTTTTTTTATTTAAAAAAAATCATTAAAAAATGTTTAATTTTTTTTAAAATGAATTTCATATTTTAATTTAAAATTTAAAAAATAAAAAAAAAAAAAATTATTTAAAAAGAAATTTAAAAATTTTTAAACGTGGCTGCCCGTGCTAGTGTGGCTGTGGGCGGAGGAGCCTACACGTAGGCCCTCTGACCATGGCCACGCCACCATGGGCAGCCGGGGGGCGGGCGGTTGATTCCGCCCATGGCTGCACCACCACGGACAGCGGGGGAGGGGCCGACCATGTTTAAAATTTTTTAATTTTTTTTTTAATTAAAAAAAAAAAAACGTCTAAAAAATTTAATTTTTTTTTTAATTTTTAAATTTTAAATTAAAATATGAAATTCATTTAAAAATAAATAAAAAAAATTTAATGATTTTTTTTTAAATAAAAAAAAATATTGTTTTAAAAATAATAATAATAATAATAATTTTATTCAAATAAAAAAAAAGTTGTTAAAAAAATATATATATATTTTTTTTTTGGCTTTTTTAATATTTAAATATATTTTTGGTTTTTTTTAAATAATTTCCATATCGTTGTTTAGAAAATCTTCGGCAAAATCACATAACCAAACTTTTGTCGACGCGTTTCGAACCAACCAGTGTGGTTCATCGTCAGGACAAGTTGAAGAACCAATCCGGCTTAGCTTGAATAAATAGAGCGTGCAGAGACTCAACAGCTATAATACTAACGGCTAATTTGACTTAAGGTTCCTGGTCAAATCATTAAATTAATAAATTAATGTTTCTAGAAATATCTAAAATAGGTAAATAAATGAATTCATTTACAAACAAATAGATATATTAGTATTATTAACGAGAATCCATAGTATAATATTAATATTTTAATTATAATGGTCATTATAACTTATAATATAAATTAAATAAATCAATCCAATATTATTTAAATATAAGTGAAAGGTAATACATCACTCTTATTTTAATAATTTAGTTACACTAGGTAAAAGTGTAATAATTATTAATGGTCCATTGGTAAGTTAGGACTTTCCTATTTAGTTCTTAAAAATATATCATATTTATTATTTAAAATAATGGTCCATTAAAATACTAAGGTATATACAATAATATATGTTTATTAAATAATCTATATCTACTTATTAATTTGTAATTCCAAACAAGATGTTAAAATATTATTATTCCTAGAATTTAGTTATAATAGGTAATTACCATAAATTAGGGTAAAGTCTCATAATATAACTTAATATTATCAAAATTTATCCTTTAAACCTACTGGTCCAATACTCAAAATTCGTTCAATATTTTATTCAAATAAAAATATTAAGGTAAATAAGTCCTTAGGTAAATATATTATTACCTATAGGGTGGATAAAGTCCAAGTATATTACTAATAGAATAACTAATATTAATGGTATTTCATAATTTATCGTTTAAACCTAATGGTCAAAAATATATATTTATTCATTCCAAAAATAAAGATAACAATGTCATTAGGTAAATGAATTATAACTTATAAGGATTAAAAAGGGGGGGTTTTTAGACACTAGTAAAGGGAAACTCAATTCTAAGGCTATAATAGACATAATTATAGATGTATGAATAATGAAATAATGGAAAAAACAAATCTAATTTTAATAGTATCATAAATAGGTTCAGGTTAATACAATTCCTAACTTAATAAAGATTTAAACATTCCATAATAATCGGACCAAACTGCCAAAAGAAAAATTAAAGGAGGGGGGAGACAGACACCCTACGATAAACCAAAAAAGGGGAGAATGAGGAGGCTAGGAGGATAAGGCTGGGACCCAGCAACTGCTGATCTTCCAGCCATCATCCCTATTAAGATTGTTCGGCCTTTTCTCAATCTCCAGGGCCTCTCTAAATTTGCGATGGTGAAACTGCGCAATTTTGGCAATGACCTGAGCCTCCTCTATACATACATGATGCATAGTCTTCCCCGCATGCTCAGCCAGGGCCGAGGACTTGGTCCTGCCATGTCTTAAGTCAGCCGAATGCTCACTAATCCGCTGATTGATAGAGCGACCAGTCTCACCAATATAGGGTGTCCCACAGGAACACGGAATGACATAGACGCCCTTCATGTCCTTAGGGTCAACCGGGTCTTTCACAGACCTGAGGGAGCCACGGATAGTATTGAGAGGTCTAAAAGTTGCGGGAACATCATACTTCTTCAGAATCCTCGCAATCCTGTCCGTGATTCCTTGGATGTAAGGAAGGTTCACACCCATGATACGATCATTAGGAACCCTTCGGATTGAAGGCTCCTTCTTGGCCCTGAGGAAGGCTTTCTGACCTAGGCGCCTATTGTAACCATTCTTCTCAAAGACTTCTAGAAGGTGAGCCTTCTCCGCTTCCAGGCTCTCCTCATCCGAAATTCTGACCGCACGGGTGGCAAGCGTGCTAAGAACCCCTAACTTCTGAGCGGGGAAATGATGCGAAGACGCATGCAAGTATTGCTCAGTATGCGTCTTCTTTCTATACACCTGATGAGAAAAGGAACCATCCACTTTCTTAGAGATGAGAACATCCAAGAACGGAAGACAACCATTATCTTCTTTTTCCATCGTGAATTTAATGGCGGCGGATTGGTTGTTGAGGTGACGGAAGAAACGATCCAGCTCATCAGGACCATGAGACCAGACAACACCAGCTGGTGTTGTCTGGTCTCATGGTCCTGATGAGCTGGATCGTTTCTTCCGTCACCTCAACAACCAATCCGCCGCCATTAAATTCACGATGGAAAAAGAAGATAATGGTTGTCTTCCGTTCTTGGATGTTCTCATCTCTAAGAAAGTGGATGGTTCCTTTTCTCATCAGGTGTATAGAAAGAAGACGCATACTGAGCAATACTTGCATGCGTCTTCGCATCATTTCCCCGCTCAGAAGTTAGGGGTTCTTAGCACGCTTGCCACCCGTGCGGTCAGAATTTCGGATGAGGAGAGCCTGGAAGCGGAGAAGGCTCACCTTCTAGAAGTCTTTGAGAAGAATGGTTACAATAGGCGCCTAGGTCAGAAAGCCTTCCTCAGGGCCAAGAAGGAGCCTTCAATCCGAAGGGTTCCTAATGATCGTATCATGGGTGTGAACCTTCCTTACATCCAAGGAATCACGGACAGGATTGCGAGGATTCTGAAGAAGTATGATGTTCCCGCAACTTTTAGACCTCTCAATACTATCCGTGGCTCCCTCAGGTCTGTGAAAGACCCGGTTGACCCTAAGGACATGAAGGGCGTCTATGTCATTCCGTGTTCCTGTGGGACACCCTATATTGGTGAGACTGGTCGCTCTATCAATCAGCGGATTAGTGAGCATTCGGCTGACTTAAGACATGGCAGGACCAAGTCCTCGGCCCTGGCTGAGCATGCGGGGAAGACTATGCATCATGTATGTATAGAGGAGGCTCAGGT
This sequence comes from Pinus tabuliformis, assembly GCA_031772625.1. Taxonomy (NCBI): domain Eukaryota; kingdom Viridiplantae; phylum Streptophyta; class Pinopsida; order Pinales; family Pinaceae; genus Pinus; species Pinus tabuliformis. Next base: position 597,944,656 of record CM062811.1, on the reverse strand, counting down.
CATTGCCAAAATTGCGCAGTTTCACCATCGCAAATTTAGAGAGGCCCTGGAGATTGAGAAAAGGCCGAACAATCTTAATAGGGATGATGGCTGGAAGATTAGCAGTTGCTGGGTCCCAGCCTTATCCTCCTAGCCTCCTCATTCTCCCCTTTTTTGGTTTATCGTAGGGTGTTTGTCTCCCCCCTCCTTTAATTTTTCTTTTGGCAGTTTGGTCCGATTATTATGGAATGTTTAAATCTTTATTAAGTTAGGAATTGTATTAACCTGAACCTATTTATGATACTATTAAAATTAGATTTGTTTTTTCCATTATTTCATTATTCATACATCTATAATTATGTCTATTATAGCCTTAGAATTGAGTTTCCCTTTACTAGTGTCTAAAAACCCCCCCTTTTTAATCCTTATAAGTTATAATTCATTTACCTAATGACATTGTTATCTTTATTTTTGGAATGAATAAATATATATTTTTGACCATTAGGTTTAAACGATAAATTATGAAATACCATTAATATTAGTTATTCTATTAGTAATATACTTGGACTTTATCCACCCTATAGGTAATAATATATTTACCTAAGGACTTATTTACCTTAATATTTTTATTTGAATAAAATATTGAACGAATTTTGAGTATTGGACCAGTAGGTTTAAAGGATAAATTTTGATAATATTAAGTTATATTATGAGACTTTACCCTAATTTATGGTAATTACCTATTATAACTAAATTCTAGGAATAATAATATTTTAACATCTTGTTTGGAATTACAAATTAATAAGTAGATATAGATTATTTAATAAACATATATTATTGTATATACCTTAGTATTTTAATGGACCATTATTTTAAATAATAAATATGATATATTTTTAAGAACTAAATAGGAAAGTCCTAACTTACCAATGGACCATTAATAATTATTACACTTTTACCTAGTGTAACTAAATTATTAAAATAAGAGTGATGTATTACCTTTCACTTATATTTAAATAATATTGGATTGATTTATTTAATTTATATTATAAGTTATAATGACCATTATAATTAAAATATTAATATTATACTATGGATTCTCGTTAATAATACTAATATATCTATTTGTTTGTAAATGAATTCATTTATTTACCTATTTTAGATATTTCTAGAAACATTAATTTATTAATTTAATGATTTGACCAGGAACCTTAAGTCAAATTAGCCGTTAGTATTATAGCTGTTGAGTCTCTGCACGCTCTATTTATTCAAGCTAAGCCGGATTGGTTCTTCAACTTGTCCTGACGATGAACCACACTGGTTGGTTCGAAACGCGTCGACAAAAGTTTGGTTATGTGATTTTGCCGAAGATTTTCTAAACAATGTTATGGATCACAGAAGTCTAAATTCCTTAATAATTTCCATATCTTTTTGGCTTTTTTTTTTTCTTTTCTTTTTTTTATTTATTTGAGTTTATTTTTGTTTTTCTAAATATTAATTTTACTAGTTTTAAATTTTTTTCGTAATTTTTTTTTTTTAAACGAGTTTGTTTTTAATTTTTTTTTTTCTAGTTTTTGCTAATGGTTTTTTTTTTAATTTCTCTATTTTTGCTTACTTATATATATATATATATATATATATATATATATAGATATATATATATATATATATATATATATATATATATATATATATATATATATATATATATATATATATATATTTCCAAATTCTTTTATGGTTTATGAGATAATTTTTTTTAACAGTTTTTATTTTTTATTTGTGTCTTTTTTATATATATTTTTATATTTGTTTTTTTGAGTAATCAACATTTTAATATTAATTTTAGTAGTTTTTAATTTTTTTTTGTTAATTTTCTATTTTTTTTTAAATCTAGTTAGTTTTTAATTTTTTAATTTTATTTTTTCTTAATTTTTTTATTTTTACCCACTTAATTTTTATTTTATTTTAAATGTTTTTTTTTTCTTTTCCATATTTTTATTTTTTTTCTTTCGCCAATTTTTTTAATGGTTTACAAGATAATTTTTTTTTTTTCCATTTTTTTTTTTTAAATACTTTTTTTTACTATTTATTTTTTATGATGTTTTTTTTTTTTTTTTTTAGTTTTTTAATTCTGATCATTAATTTTGTTTTTTTTTTTTTTTTACATTTCTATAATTGATTTTTTTATTTTTTTTAATATATATTTCATTTTATTTTTTTTTCGTTTTTTTTTTTTTATTTTATGTATTGTTTTAAGTATATATTTTAATTTACGTTTTGTTATTTTTATTTTTTATTTTTTTGTTTTGTGTTTTTTCATTCTTTTAATTATTATTATTATTATTTTATTTTTATTTTTTTAATTTTAATGTTTTTCGGGTCATGATAAAATATTTTACGCCATTATTTCGAAATGTTGAAATATTACTTTTGGAAAAAAACAATGTTTTCCCAGCGTTAACACTTTTTATTTTGAGGGTGTTTTTTGGACAATTTTTGCGCAAAAAATTGGTTTTCACCACCATTTTTAAAACATGTTGAAAATTTGCCCAACAAAAAAAGGTGTTATTCTAGTATCAACACTTTTCATTTTAGCATTGTTTTTGATGTTTTTTCAAGGTTTTTTGGCTAGAGTTCCCGTTTTGAGTTTATAGTTCCTGTTTCAAAGTTTACATTGTTAATTACATAGAATCCTTGAAAAACTAATGAATAAAAGAGCTATTAATTTTCTTCATTTTGTATCTAAACAAAAAGTCTTAAATTGAACAAACTTGCAAGTCATCACTACATATGGAGCTAGATAAGAAAGTAAACCAAGAACATAAGAAATAATATGACCAACAAAAGTTGTTCATCCATATACAAATCTACAGCACCATGATGATCTAATGAGAGAAGCAATCAACTTTTTCATAAATGAAGCTAGAAAAAATTATTTACTAAAGATAATATTATGGAATAATTTTTAGAACTACTAAAAGGAAAACAATCAGTTGGTCATATAATTGAGCTCCTTTGTATACTTAGAGAATACAAAGAAGACCATAGACTATGTAGAAACCTATGACAAGTGTCCTAGAACAAAAATTTTGAATACTATGATCCTCAAGTCAACCATAAGATAAGTAGACACCTGATAGGTCAAGTCATTATCAACTTTGGTCACAAGTAAATATTCTCCCTAGAGACACCTGAATAATGCTTAGAAGATCAAACCTTCAAAGGACAATCAACTATCTAAAATTAACAGATAAGAGATTCTTGGAGCCCATCATTATACTAAAACACATTCAAACTTCAATCATGGGAATCCAAACATTTGTCGAATTTGAATTTAATAACTTAGTTGAAGGAATGCTAACTTATCCAGTGTTGGTCAGATTCCCATGGGGTCGAATCATGAAAGCTTTTATTTCCCTAGAGAACAAGTATATAAGGTTTATTAGAAATAATAGATAGATTGTGATCCCATTAGATCCACAAGAAGGAAAACCATGGGCTAAATCACTAGATGATGAAACAGAGACAAAAAATTTATATCAATTTATGCATGAGGATAAAGACAATGTGGAGCCCAATGCAACATGAAATATTCTTCTATGGTCCCTACTTTCCATTGGAAAAAACTTAGACACCAAGCTTTATGAATGGAAAATTGGAAATTATGAATCAACGGCTAAGGAATGTTGGATAATTGAAGCAATACCAATTGACAAAACATAACCAAGATAATCTCCTACGCTATTTCCAACCAGTGTGAAAAATGAATTTGGTACTACACAAAGATTTAAAGAAAAAAGTTCCCCTTCAAATCACATTTATGAAGTATCTAAATGTGAGAAAGAAAGAGTACAAATTCTTGTTACAACTTTTATTGGAGAAAAAACAACATGGTGGGATGTCCATGCCCATCAAATTCAAATGTGGACAACTATTGCGACATATTTTATTGAACGCTTTTGAGGGAGAGAAATTTTATGTAGTGGCCAACATTCCCAACTTTGACCCAAGATGAGATCTTCTAGCCCATATTAAACAATGTGAAGCAAAATAAAATAGAATTGGCAATAGAGATCAGAAATATTCACCACACATGTTTCCTAGTACTCTTGATGATCTACCAAATAAGTGGTATAAAAAAAAGATCAAGGGGAAATGCTCTAAAAGAAATGAATTAAAGAATATATTTATAAAATATTTTGAGTTTCATCTTACTAAAAAAGAACTAGTTGAAGCAACTCACCAAATTAAAGAATTTTTTTCGAACAAACGTATTGTACAAAAAAAATAAAAAGGGAAAATGAAAATTGACTACCATTGACTGTAACATGTAATCATATATCATGCCAACCATCAGGAAAAAGAGGAACTTCTCGATTCAATATGTGAAATATCAAATTTCTGGTGAAGAGATTTTGTTGGAAATAGAATCATTTAGAGAATAAAAAATGCATTATAATGATATTTAAAATATCGAAAGTTTAGGATGGTAAACCCGAGAAACTAGATTTTCCATCTGCATATCATTAAGTAAATTTTGGAAATTAGAGACTCAATGAGTAAAAAGTTGCTAAATAAATGGATGCTAAAATAATAATAATAAAAATTTACATTTCTAAAGATGGTTGAACAAAAATAGGCCGAATAGATGACTACTGGTATTGAAGGAATACTTTAAAAAGTGTAGATAGATTCATTTGTCTCTCAATATTAAAAAAAGTTCTATGTTCCACACCAATTAGAATACTTCTAGGGCATGTGGTATGCAAGGAAGGTAGACATATTAATTTGTCTCTCAATATTAAAAAGTGTCTATTTGCCACACTAATTGGAATACTACTAGGGCATGTGGTATGTAAGGAATACTACTAAAAAGTGTAGGCAGATTCATCTGTCTCTCAATATTAAAAAGTGTTTTTTTTCCACACCAATTGGAAAATTATTAGGGCATGTGGTATGTAATAAAGGTGTTATCACTCAGATGTTCCTTGAAGTTGTTGGGAAGAGGAAAGGGGTTTGAGGTAACCACAAACCAACTTTTATATATAGAATCTAGCCAATCTATATCCAAAGAGGGCTCTCTCTTTAAGTTTTAGCTTTGTTTGAAAGGTATTAGGCTAGTTATGGAATTTAGGAGTTTTAGTTGAGTTTGGGTTGTGAAATTCAATAGTAGAGGGGTAGAACTAAGTCGTTAAGGCCATTGGGCTAATGGAGTCAAAGAAGATGGCTTAATTGGATTTGGTTTCTTAACGAAGGATGGTTTCACAGGGCAAGATGGTCAAATAGGGAACAAATAAAGACTTGGGATAGATGGAATGGACTCAAAATGGGTGAAGGGCAGTTAAGAATTCTCCAACCTATTTGAAAAGGGAACTTGAATGATTAATAATAAAGAGCAGTTGAGTATTCTTTACTAAATAATCAAAGTGAACAAACTATAAAACATGAGCAATTAAAATTTCACTGTTTATGCTAGTTCATAAGAAAACATTAAGAATAATAACAATTGAAAACAGAGTGCAACCAAGCATTTTCCGAATTACTCTTTTTCATTTATCATTTAGATATGAAACATAGATGATATAAGAAACAAGTAAAACTTTAAAACATAAGGTATATAGGACTTATTGATCTGATGTTTGATTCAAGAAATCTATGGAAAGTCCTTTGCATCAATTCTTTATCCAGCAAGCCATACAAAAGTTGGTCCAACATCACTTTATTCCAAAATAATTGGTATTACAACAATGTCTAAGAATCCACCCTCAATACTCCAATTAAGGGAGTATTTATACAAAAACTTTACAAAAAATATCTCATAACAGAGTGAGATATATTATAGGATGACTTTGAATAAGTTACAAGAAAATAGAGACAAATGGTCTTGAAGATAGGAGAAAAGGTGAACTGATGTTGTGCTGTTCCTATTCTTATGAGTGTGTTGGAGGCAGGCCCTATGATTTGGCTTGCTGCTGTCTCCTTTAGTAACTTTGTGCTGGCTGCCTTGTTTTCACTAATACTCTTTAGCTATTCTAATACACTTCGACTTGCTTGATCTCTGTTTATCTTCTTTATCATTACTTACTGCAGTCAATAACCAAAATTACATTTTACCAAGGATAATTTTACAAAATTTCCAATATGTCTTCCCACCATTTTGCTTCTGGTAATCTGTTTTTCTGAATTTTTCTCAGGGTCTCATCAATTTCTATGTACCTGAAAAAGGTAGGCTGGATTGGGAACAATTGCTTTATCTCATGCTCGACATAAAACAAGTTCTCCAAATTGTCATAGAGAACTCTGCCTGTAGGCAATGCTTTTATTCCTAATGCACTTGTTGATGAACCTGCTTAGTTTCCTGCATACTTATTCAATTTCTTCACATAGTTTTTATGATTCATTAGTTTATCATGAATAACTAAAGGACTTAGCAACCCTTTACCTTGTAAAATATCAAATCTCTTCATGAAGGCATTGATTTCTTCCCGCATGTCATGGCACCTTCTTTCTAAGATTTGCATCAGAGTTCTTTTAGTAAAGACCCTTTTAATTTCCAAAATTGTTCCTGTTCTATCTTGAATGCCCAATTCTTTGAGCTAGTATTTATTCCTGGTATTCAAAAACTGTATAAGCCTGTTGGCTTCCTCAGGCATATTTCCTAATTCTACCCTTGTCTTTTGAATTTCTTCTTGAGCTAGTTTCACTAAATCAATTTTCTCAAAGATTATTTGAATTGATGGCCAAGCATCATTTATTGATTGAGTGATATTGGTGCAAAGAATTTTCTTGATTTCTGACAGAGGCTTGTCAAAAGTAAGATCTTTTTCCAATGATTTCACTTTGTTTTATAATACTTTAATCTCTCTTGTCTTTTCTACAGCATTTATTTTTGAGAGATCACACCTTTGCTCTAAGTTGGCATATTGATCCTTTACCTTATTTAGTTCTGAAACTTGTAATTTTAGGTCCTCCATTGATTTTATTAGCTCCTCTATGCTCAAATTAGCAATGTTGCCCAGTGCTACTCCTGTTATCCCTGTTTTTGTTGTACCAATATCTACTTCTACTATGACTATTGGAATATTTGTCGCCAATGTTACTCCAAGAGTTGATGGGACTGCAGTTGAGACTATTGGTATCACATAGTGAGGCTGAGAGGTCAACTCTCCCTGCTTGTCAATCAATGCTTTCTCAAGTTCTTGCTCAGTCTCATTTAGTCTTTCATTAAGTTTTAAGAGAAAATCCATCAGTTCTTCTTCAGATTTTTGCTTTATAACCTTAGCAATTTGTGGATGCCTTGAAGGTGGTAGTTTTAGTTGTTTCCTTAGGGCAGTAATATCGTCATCTTTCTTTTTGATCAAGGCTTCTGTAGTCTTAACATCTTTGGGATCATGACCCAGTCCAATAATTATTTTTTCTAAGGACTTTATTCTATTATCTTTGGCCTGAGAGGAGGCCTTCTCCAAGTGTAGTTGAGCAGTAGTGTTATCCAAAGAATTTTGTAACCTTTGAGCCATCATTGCCTTACCGGTCAAGGTTGAGTAAATCATTTCTCCAGTTTGTTTATGCAATTCAATTTGATCCAAAAGATGAATATCCTTTGCCATGACTTCAAAATTTATTCTAATATAATTTGCTGCTGATTTAGGCTACTGTACCTTTGGCTTGAAATAGCTCATTATCATCTTGACTTCTTTGATGTCGTAGGCTGACATCAATCTCTATTGATTTGTGGGAGCCATTTTCAAGTATTGGTTATAAACCTGAAGCCTCAATGGATCATTCCTGGCCTTTATTTATATAAATGTTTTCTTAATATCTGAGGCATTTGTCCCTGGTGGCCTGAAAGAAGATATCTCTGCACTTTGCTATCTTTCTAGCTCCTGCCTCTGTGAGCTAGTGGATGTTCCTCTAGTTGGAAAGGTTTTATGGCTCTCTACTCTTTCTTCCCTCTGACTATCTATAGTTTCTTTAGCAAATTCCTCCTCTGAAAGGGGATTTAGTCTTTGTCTTTTTGTTCCAAGCTGTCCTGAAGGTTCACTGGCAGGGGTTGTTGTTTCCTTGTCTGTCTTTTTATTTCTTTCCTCATTTAGAGGAGTTTGCAGAATTGGAGGCTCTCCTGTATTGATCTGAGTGGGAGGAGTATGTATTTGAGCCTGTTCTCTGGAAGTTTCAGGTTTCTTAGACATTGTAGACTATTCTGTGGTTTGAAAGCTGGTCTCTAATTCCTTGCCCTTTAATGTTCCTGTGGCTGGTGTGTTTGTTTCCTTTGAAGGTTGCTGAGTGGTTCCAGCACTGGAGGCATCAAATCCTAATTTTTGAGATAACTCAAATGGTACCTGCCCAAAAGAATCCAGGTCAAGTGTTTTCTCGAGATCTCTCATAACATTCTCAATATTGACCTGTTCACTATCATGTTCTACTAGGGTACCTTCCCTCCATTCACCCATATTTGCAAATTGTTCAATCTTTGGAATCGTATGGTGAATGTATGGTGACAACCTGTTTTTCATTCTCCTACCACAGATGAAACTATTAGGGTCATATGGCCTCCAACCAAAACTTTTGTGCAATTTAAGATGATCTTCTAGAATTATCTCTGCTTCTTTCCATGCTTCCCTATCATTGAAGATAAAAGGGCCTAACTGAATTTTTATTCTGAGTTGAGATTTCTTTTTGGCTTTGTAAAAATGAACCATGTCTGTATGTATCATTTGTCTGAAATACTCCAATGCAAACAGTCTCATTGGAATGTATTTGGGTAACTTGAAAGGGCAGAGCTCACATCCATATATTCGGATCTTTGTATGGTTCTTATATAGGTACTAATCACCTACTCTATATTGCTTGGAGAGCTGTAGGATTTTCTTGATGTCACCATTGATTCTAGGAGGGAAAACCCTTGTCAATAGAGTGGTTGCAGGATGAACAAATTGGTCAATGAACTCATTGTATGAGTAAGGAGACTCATAGGATGCATGGAAGATGGGGCTCCAAAAGGTAACATACCTTGATTTCCTTTATTGTCAAGTTTCCTCATAGGGAAAGGGAAGTTCTCTGATTGGTAATATAACATAAGATGATAAATGAAAGTAGTGTATTTAAGGACTCCTTCATTGTCCAGTCTTAGGAATTAGGCGTGAATTTTGTTGGCAATATAGGAGGCATAATCATACTTAACAGTAGGGGGTTGTCGAGGAGTAAAAATTGACAACAACACTAATGTTACATCATCAACATACTCACCGGAGTTGAATCCCATGATTAAGAATATAATATCAACAATGAGTTTTCCTATGTATGTGAAGAAAGCTTGCAGATAGGGAGGTGGGCCTTTAGGCTGATGTTTAAGCTCCATGAAAATTTAACAGATGCCAGTCAGTTCTGATTGAGACAATTCGGTAGATTTCTCAAGTAAGTGTCCCATAGAAAGAGGAGTGAGAGCTTGTTCAGGGGAAAATTGCAACATTTCATTAATGGATGCAACTGTTATGGGGAAAAGCACTGTTTGACTTGGGGACATAACAGCTCTAAGGTTAGGGTCATAGTTTTCCTGGCATTGATGAATCAGATCAGGGAAAACATGGACTGAGGGGAGAAAATACCTGGGAAGGTTTGATTCCCATAGTCCAAGGATATATTTAAGTCATTTAGATATTGGTCTCTGGCCTGGCAAAAGATTTTCAAGTGGTTTTTGTCAATGGATAAGTCTCTTCTATGAAAGTATTTATCTGCAAGAGGCAGATAGTCTAGGTCTTTATGAGGGGCATTCATGGGTGCAACAGACAGAGCCACAAGGGTTTCCATTTCTGGTTCTTGTGGATTCAGAAAGGAATTTTGGGTTTTTGGTGAAAAATGGGCAAATTAATTGGTCTGGGAATTTATATTGGCAAAATAAAGACTGAATTTGCAAGGAATTTTTCCTTTTTCTGTGGATTTTATACTATAAAATCAAACTTGTAGGGTTTCAGCAGAAATTGGATAAATACCTGTATTTTGGGAATGAACAGAGTAATAACAGTTGCTGATGGTGACTAAGAGGTTTTGGCTGCGTCAGCTGCAATTTTCTTAGCAAGGTGGCGGTTGGAGAGCTTGGAAGGTTGACTTGAACATTGTTTGCATGGGAGCACAGTTGCAGTACATAATAATAGAGAAAACGACACTTTGTTGGTTTTATTAACAAAGTCAAAAGGTGGCAAGAGTTTTATTATTCGGGCGGGTGATGTAAGCGAGAAAGGACATTTTGTCACATGCGGAGGGTGGTAAGTGGTATGTGATTGCACCACTTTTGGAGATGGGTGGGTTTCGACCAGGAACCAGCGATTCCATAGGTTGTGTGATGCGTGGCAAGGTATTGCTCAAAAACAACTTTGTGATCGCATGCTAACATGTGGTCACAAAGTCATGTGCGATATTGTTAAGGATCATTAGATGATGGGGGTGTGATCGGACGGCTGACGGGAGGCGCGATACGGCGGGGTATAACGTGAGCGGGCCCGACCCAATTAAAGATTATTTAATCGTATCAGGAGTGATATGATTGGTTGGGAAGGGTTCTTCATTAACCATGAGGGTTAATTAATCCATATTAATGGAGCGGGGGGGATTAGGTTCTTAATGAATTCCAGATTAATTCATTAATCCCTTTTAAATGTGTTTATGGTTATAAGTAACTGAGGGCGGGGTATATAATAATTTGGGGATTTTACAATATAGTTAAATAATATTGGAAAGGGTGAAATACCGCAGGATTTATATAATACATAGGTTAATAGTTAATATGACCATGTAAATGTAAAAAGCGCTAAGTAAAACATTAAAATGAATATTTAACTTAGGCTTTAGTGGAAAAAGGAGCTTTTATGTGATATTGTGTATTTATCCTAAGTAAAATAGGAAAAGACTTATGAGAGTGAATGAATGATGATTTTAAGTACTTAGGCTTTTACATTATTGGGCTGAGGGTCCGGTCCCTTCAAAAGTCAGAGAACTGCTCTGAACCCCTCTAATTTTCAAAGACCTTAGTACTTAGGGGGAATTAGTGAAATCTTTAGGGAAAAATGAGAAGGGGAGTTAATTATTTGACCTTGTATTGCTTGAACTGCATCAAGTGTAATGTTTTCCTAGCACTTGTGACGAAAGTGAAAATTAACACATTTAGAAACATTATCCATCACATGTAATTTTGCAACATCATCTACCTACCCTACCTACTTTAACCTGACATTTTTTCTCCTTTATTAGGGTGCACTTGGACTGGCAAACCCTTATCACACTTTTTTTCTTTTACATGTAGAAATCTATCTAAGTCTAACCTTATTACATCCAAGGGCTCAGATTAAACTGTTGAGCTCCTTTTATTCACTCTACCTATCTACTTATCTGTCAAGATTAAAAAGTTTGGTTAGATTTTATTCTCTATCTCTAAAACATAAAATTGAAAGTTTGAACCAGTCAAGCTTAAGTTGTTTGACTGTTCATCAATTGTGGCATAAATTATAAGTTGCACACAATTGTTTATTACATAAGAGTATAAAGTAGTGGCATTTGGACTTGCACACTTTCCTTTATCTTTCTTTTGGTGGGGTTCATTTTCTTTCACTTTTTTGGACCATTTTATTCTTTTCACCCTTTGATTTTTCTTTTAGGGTATACCCTCTACATTTTTAATTTTTTTTTATTTTTTTCCAACATGGAAAACCTTTGCAACAAGTAAAGGTATGAACATATTACATAGCCCATCAAGTAAATCATGAAATATGACACATATTGGTATAGGAGCATAACAAAACGAATCAAATCCTATATGGAAAAAATTAAAGTGATCCTTGACCTAAAGCGCCATGTCAACCAAAAGTAGAGCAAAATATTTCTAGAGCATGCAAGGTACTATAAAAAATTTATTAGACATCACTCCAATATAAAATTTCCAATTGATGAACTATTAAGAAAATATGTTTAATATATATGGATAAAACTGTTGTACAATGAATCATTCAAATTATCAGAAAAGAAACTGGTAGAGGCACCAATTTCGAAATTTCCTTGTTGGTCCAAAAAGTTTCAGGTATATGAGTGCGTCTAATGTAGAAATCAGAGTAGTTTTAGCACAATGTGACACCAAAAAGTCAATCATCCAAACACATGTTAGTTAAAAAGTAAACAAGGTATAAAGAAGTTATTCAACAATAGAATAGGAGGAATTAGCCATGATCTTCGCCTTGTAAAATTTCTGCCACTATATTTTGGCCAATTCGTTGACATGTTTCATTGATCAACATGACTTAAAATACCTTGTTAATAAGCATATACATTTGGGGAGGATTTATGAACGGTTGCTATTATTTCAAGAATTTGAATTTGAAAAAATAGTATGACCACAAAAAAAACATGTTGGGCCTCACCACCTATCTCAACTCAACTCATGAGAAGAACTAATAGATATTGATGATAATTTACCCAATGCACATTTTTTTAGTCAAAGTCACTCCCACAAAATTTGCAGAAATTATTTAATTTTAACATAGAGGAAAAGCCACGAGGGACTCATTGGGGAGCAATACCATACCACGTGCATTCATATTGGGGGATATATATTGAGAAAAAAATGACATAATATATTGAGCATATAAAGGGGGAAGTGTTTTTATATTTGCATGTATAAGCAATGGAGCTCAAAGTTAATGCAAAGATACAAAAGGGTATAAAAAATGATAATGAAAAAATGGATACCTACAATATCTAGTGAAATTAGGGGTTTTTTAAATTGGAAAGGTGTATAGGGTTCGTATTGCTAAGAGGTTAAATAATGTGATTTTTAACGTTATTTTCCAATATGTAGTCAAATTAAGGGTATTGTTTGGAATGGCATGAACACATGTGATATGTGAGAGGTTCATTGAGTGAAGGCCCCATGGGAAAAGAACTCGAAGACTTTTGTGAGAAAAATAAGAAATTCTTAACAATGAGAGAAACTCCTTTCACACTATTTAGTGGACAATTATACAAGTTGGGAGTAGATGAGGTACTTCAACAATGCACTTTAGAATGCAAGAGGCAAGGTATAATTAAAGAAACCCACAAGGTGTCAACAAATAAACATTTTCTAAGTGATATGACAATGTGAAATATACTTCAAGTAGGATTATGGTGCATTAAAGGAAATTTATTCTTAAAAGAGGCCTCCTAAGCAAAAATAATAGTTAAAATCCCCCAATCGGGGTGAGAGACTGGGAAAAGATGTGTGAAAGGATCATGAAGGGGAAAGGCTGGCAAGGCCGGCCACCAAACATTCTCATAATACAACAGGACGCGGGGGCATCATGCAGGCAGGATAAAATCCCGAGGAATAGAGGTGATAGGGGAGTGGGGGAAGAGGTAGTAGGAAACAGCGATAGAAGGATGATAGGATGCAGGACAGGTGGGAGGTGGTTAATAAGGGTGGCGAAGAGTGGAAGTGAGATCATTACGTAGTGATGGAAGGAGACGGCCGGAGCGCAGCGCGAACTGGTTTCTTTTGAGGCTGAGCAAAGGTCCGGGTATGTATTCTCAAAGCCAAATCTTGCATTTTTTTCAATCTTTGGTAGTATGACGGAAGAGGGGGGCGAGCTAGGAGTAGCAGAGAGAGGGAGAAGTATGAGAGAGTTGGAAATCTCCCCTGCAAAACGTAGTAAGGAGGTGGAGGGTGGCAAGATGAGAAATGCAGAGGAAGGGTCTAGCATGGTAAGGAACCGCGAAGACCAGGGTAAAGGCCTGCTGGGATTCTGCAAGTGCTGGGCACAGGGGCAGCCTGAGGAGGTCAAACAAGCAGTCTGGGAGGCAGATAAGACTACAGAGAGCACTCACTTGCCATGCCCAAGGGGAGGGAAGCCTGGGAGTAGCCAGACCATCGGGAGAACTTGGAGTGGGGAGGGAAAAATTTGGGAGAGGGAAACTCAAGAGACGGGAACAAAAGTAATTGTGGAGAATCTAACCTTTGTTGTTGGCCATGGTAAACAAGCGGCTGTAAAGAGCAAAATGGCGCGCCCAGGTCGAGGAAGGGGGCATGGTGGAAGAGGTCGGCATAACCAGCTAGGTCATAATGACCCAACGACCTCTACGCCTGCTCCTCAGAGACGCAGTCAGAAAACCATGAGGAAAACTGTGCAAGAGGCTGAAAGGGCATATAGAGAAGGAACTGATGAGGATATTCGCAAGCTCATTCAGGAATTGGAAGAAAATGTAATGGAAGGAGACTCGGAGCCTGAAATGGAGGAATGGGGGGACCTCATTCTTGACCTAGGAAACACCAGGGGACGAATGACTTTATACAAACAGGCCTTGCACGTTTACTGGGTGCTGAAGCATTTACTAGCCAAGGCGCTAGAGCAAGTAGCAGGTGAAATGGATGAGCTGGCCCAGGGTATGCCTAATATGAAGAATCTTCAAATCGTAATGATTATGAAGGACAGTAAAATGGACGAAATCCAGGAACAGCTGAAGAAGCTTAGTCCAGCAACGAGGGATGCGGCAGCAACACCTGAGATCGTGGAAAATTGAAATTTAGTTCTTGCAGTTGTTTATCATGATTGTTTTCTGAGGATAGTATTCCTTTTTCTTGTTAGTAGTTTCATGACTGTCTGGAACACACTTAGCATTTTTTGTTGTGAAGTTTATTTAGCTTGGATTGATATACTTATTCATTTTTGCTACTGGATGGCTTATAATAATTTCAGGTGGCCAACAGATCCGGTTTCCCATCTGGGCGGGTTGAGATCACCAAAATGATGTATATGGCTTAACCTATTTTTATATGAATAGAAAAAGAAAGGACAATCGTAGCTTACAAAAAAATAATAGTAATAGTTAAAATAATAAAATAAGAGTTATGAATTTTGGAGGGAAAAGTAGAAAACTAATTGTAATTGTATTTGTGGCTGATCTCCTTATAGGTTTACTCAAATTTCAAGTGTAGACACTTGTTGGATGTGGGATTAAATTCCACATCCAATGAGTACCCATTATGCATGCTTTTGGGAAGGCCCACATTGATAAAAATTGAAGGTACATTAAAAATTGAAGGTACATTAAAAAGGAAGGTACATTATATAGAAAGGAGGTTTTTTCATTTGAATCATCCAAGAATTATTTATTTCTTTAGTGTAAAGGAAACTGGACCCTTGAAGAAGCTGATTATGAAGTCATTGATCTATATTTTCTTCTATTTTGTGAGTTGGTTGCATAACATTTGGTATCAGAGCTTTGGATTCTAGGGTTTCACTACTCCAAATAGGTCATCATGGAATTTTGGATATAACTTGTTTTCTACAACGTTTCAGAAGCTTAATTGAAAACCCAATTGAGCTACAATATTTATTAACCTCGGGTCTGAATTTCAAATCTTTTCTCACTATATTTTCGGATATATGATCCAAGGAAGTTAGGGCTTTTGTAAGCTCCTAAATTACATCTCAAACAGGTGACCTTGGTAAAATCGTCATAACTCTCTCTCTGAGAATCTGCTTGAAATTTCATAAGAAGCTATAGAAAAATATGGACTTTAGTTTTCTTTGTATCGTTTTTAGGTCCAAAGGTCGAAACTGTGACACATGGCACTTCGCACAAGTTCACTCTACTGAACTAGTCTATAATGAGGTTATCGTGGGAGATTTCACATAACTCTTTCTTAAATAATCCAATATTGATCATACTTCTGGGGTTAGAATGAGGGCTTAGAGGGCTACCACAGGATGAAATTTTAGACATTGTGTTAGGGCCTAAATCTACCTCAGGCTGAGAAAGGCAAAATCTAGGGTAACATCAAACCACGCTTAACCTAATAGCTAGGCCTATCAGGTTGGGAGAGGGCTCTCTCCTTGTCAATCTCAGAAAAATATGATCAATGAGGTTTGAGATGACTGATGTAAAGACTAATTTTAGGCTAGGTATATGCTCAGAGGAGTTTGATTGAATTTAATTTTGGTTTGCTGGCTCAAATGTGAAAGGAAAAATTGGGTCTGGGGAATGGACACAGTCTTGCAGAGATCTCTATGGGGCGAGGTAGGAAAATGGCTTAGTACTTCAAATTTAGTGAGATGGAGAGCTTTAAGATTGGTGAGGAGTTGGAGAGGGCATGAAATTCTCAGGGATCCTGCTCAAACAGCTGAAAACATAAATAACTGAACAAACCCTAGGTAGAGCACTGCAACATCAATGAATTCTACCTTTATCCTTGATTTATTTAGTTAAGATGAACAGAGAGAGATGATGGTATACATAAACACATGTAAACTTTCATTACATAAGGAAAAACAATACCAAATCAAGTTGCCACAAGAATCCCACAAAGTGCTGCAAACCCTGGTCTATTCCTTTGCCAAACTGCAGAAATGAATGTACAATAATGCTCAAAGCATTCACAAGAGTCCAACCTTTTGCAAATGACTGAAAAACTACTAGATATAAGCAACAAAAAACTCATGCTAGGGTTTAGGAGCTATTTCAACAAGATCTAAACTAAGAACTGAAAAGTAGGCAGTGGAATAACTTGCCTCTAAAACCTAGGAAACTGATTCATTCAGTTTCAAACCACCTTTTTATGATGTATCTACCTCTATGAGTGAAATTTTAGCATATTTACATAAAAATCCATCAAGTTACATCAAATTACATCATGAGTTTGACTATGAGAGAGAGAAAAGTCAAACTGAGAAAAAGCTAGGCGAAAAACAGAGTTTTTTGGGCAAAAAACTCAATTTTCCATCTTGTGCACCGCGCCTTTTTGCCGCTGATTTTTGAGGCCTTCTCGTACACAAAATTTTCTCCAAGTGGGATTTTTCGAAAGTTCTATCTGTCTACTTTCTAGAACAGGTGGAATTTATGAATTTGGTGTCCATTTGCCCCTCAAAAGTGAGTTCTCCCAACACTGCT
Organism: Pinus tabuliformis; assembly: GCA_031772625.1. Lineage (NCBI taxonomy): Eukaryota > Viridiplantae > Streptophyta > Pinopsida > Pinales > Pinaceae > Pinus > Pinus tabuliformis. Next base: position 597,927,766 of record CM062811.1, on the reverse strand, counting down.
TCCTGTGTGGCCAAAAAGGGGCAGAAAGGGCATTTTTGATGTGTTTTTGACCCTTTTAAAAGCTCAAAACTTGACAAAATTTCTTGGCCATGTGTGGGAATTCATATTTTTGCATGAGGAATCCAAAAATGCTGATTTTTACTCCAAAGGAGGTCCCTAGCAAAAGCGCGCGCCAGGTGGCACAGCACACCAGGTAGAAAAACCTGTGTTTTGCTCCAAAAATTCAAAATTGACAAAAAGTATCCCAAATTTCTTGAAATTTCCACTGAGTGTCCTGCATCAAGTGCTGTGTTGGGCTAAGGAAGCCTCAGCCAAAATCTAGAGCTTGTCTTATTCTTTTCTCTTCCTCAAAGCTTTGCCCAACTTGGCCTTCAAAGTCATAATTCTCGCTTTGCAAACTTGTTTCTCGCGAAATAGTGATAGACCATGTGCCTCAACAACTTTTTCTCTTTTTTGGCCTTCCCCAGCATCTTTTCCAAGTTCAAATTTTCCCTCTCAAGCCAAGATTCACGATCAGCTTCAATTTCTTGTTCAAGTGGTGTCAACTTGACTTTCTTCCTCTTGGCAGCTTGCCAGTTTTCTCTTATGTTTTGGAGCTCCATGATGGTTTGTTGATCCTCTAAATGTTTGTTCCTCTGCTCAAGATAATTGATTATCCACTTGGCTCTTTCCAGGTTGAGAGACAAGTCATGAATGTCATCTTGTTGCTCCTGAATGATCTCCTTGAGCTTTGAGCTTTGGGAGCCCAAATCAGTGTCATCATCCTGAATGAGAATGAAATCTACCTCTTGACCTTTTGAAGGCCCCTCATCATGCAATGGCTTCTTACCCTTGTCATGTACTTGCTTTGTTGTTGAAGGAAACGAGACCCCTTCCACCCCGGGTGGAGATAGTACTCGTTTTGCTACTGCAAACAATCTCCTTGTGCCCTTTTGGTAAGTGAAAAACACTGACACACTAGTGGTTTGAGTCTCATGCACCTCTTGCTGATGTGAAGGCTCTCCTGCCTCATGAAAAACTGATGGGGGAACTTGAGGACCTATAAATACCTCATGTGAAGTGAAATCCTCCCATGAAACATTCAGCAAACTAAGCTGATGCAAAACCACAATATTGATTAATGCAAAGTGATAGATGTTGTTATACTGCTAATGAGGAGGTTTCCTTTACACCAATGTGGTCATTTTTTCAATATTCAGGCATATGAAATAGAGGAGGTTCATCATCCTCACCCTAGTAAAATGCATCAACAATCTGATATGATAGGTGTATAGGCGAGAAAATCTGCCTTCACAGCTGAAATATTTGATTATGAGTTTCATAAGGGGAGCATATGTGTCCTGTAGGTACCTGAAAGGGAAGACCCTACTAATATGCCTCTGAAAACTAGCCTTGATATAAGGCTCATAATGATCTCTGTCCACCAGTTGTCCCTTGTTCCACTGTTCACCTACATTCGGAATATCGGTTGCTTGAGCTATAGTCTCAGGTGTCAAAGTGAATGTCACACCTGCCAAATTGACCTGGCCATTGTGAAGATGGAGCACAAAAAGTCTGGCAAGCTCATGGTGGTATTTGACTCTTTCCACCATCTCACAAAATTGGTAGCAAGATTGATGTTGGAAGCACGTTACAGCAAGAGGGCAAGCCAACAACTCAATAAGTGTAGTAGGCTCCTCCCAGATATATTTTCCACTCTTGTGAGGTTTCCTTGGTGCATGAATTTCTTTGGACAAGTCACTTACTGTTTCCTCATTTCTATCATAAGATGAATCTGACTCCATGTTTGCCAATGCTTGATGTTTCTTAGATGAGTATGAAGATATTTTATAGAGACAATAGGTATTTGCTGCTAATGAGACTGATGACAGGGATTTGATGATAAGGACTATGAAGTGACTATGAATGAGGGGTTGGGATGCTGCTTGTAGGGTTTTTGGGGAATGGAAGGGTTTGGGGAATAATGTTTAGGGTTTAGGGATGTTAATTAGGGTTTGGGAGAAGTGAAGTTAGGGATTTAGGGTTATTTGTTTTAGGGATAGGGGGAATAGGTAAGTGTAAGTGAAAGATGGAAGGATAAAAGAGGTGAATGAAATTGTAGTGAGGGGATGTAAAAATGGTAGGATGGGATTTAGACAACAAAAACTGTAATTTGCAAACCCTAGGCAGTTTTCTCAATACAACTATGCAAGGAACTAGGGTTTAATTTTTCTCCTATTGAAACACCATAAACACTGATGGAAACTCTTGCAATGGAAATATGGAGGTGTTAACTTACTTGTGGAATGAGGAATTTGCATGTTTGGAGCTTGGAGGAGGCGTTTTGAATGAGTTTGGGCTTTGGAGGCAGGTGCGCCATGCTCACTAACAGGTGCACCATGCCTCTCTGGTGTGTCGCAGCAGTTAGAAATGCAATGTAAATTCTGCACTGTATGCGCCGCGCTGGCGAGGTGTGTCGTGCCTTGACCCAAGTGCGCCGCGCCTCTAAATTTTGACAGTTTGGTTGCAAAATCGCTCCTTAGGCTTGAAAACATGATTTAACACTTGTTCTTTCTCCTTTGGCACACAAGTGAGCTTCTTTGACATGAAAAGACTTTATATACAAATGATTTTAATTTTTCACTTATGAAAACCCACTTTCCTAATGTTTGTCTTTCACTTGCTTTTTCAAACTCTGTTTTGGGCAGTTTGACTTGCTTTTTGCCTTTGATGGACTAAATGCTTTGAAATTTTGTTTCTTTTGGAGGAAATGGAGTCCAAGAGCTTGGCAAGGTGACTAGGGCTGCATCTTGAAATTATTACATATAGGAAAAATGAAATTACATGAAATTTTGTACATAAAACATAAAAAACTTTGTTTTTCCTCAATACAGGGTTTTGAGAAAAAATCAATCACGGAGCATGTGATTATTGAAATTTTTGTTGCTGATATTTTATTTGACCTCTTCATGTGCTTGCTGACCATTTTTGAGCTTTTACAAGACCTTATTGATAAAACCCTAGACCTAATGAGACCTAAAACCCTAAATGACTTTTGCAAATTTAAAGATAAAAAATGACTGCAAATGACCTAAATGTATGAAAATGGGCCAGCAGGTAAAGATCATGAGGGAAAATTTATAATATGCCACTACCATCAGATGATCCATGATCCTAATGGAATGCAACGGATCGGATGAGACACCTAACATGCAATGCAACAAGAAAATTTTGATCACTTATGATGGGATGAAGATACCGACACTAACACATAGGAGATTTGAAATTACAGAGATACAACAGATTCAATATTGAGCTTCTAAAGAGAAGAAAAAAGGTGTGTAGTCTTTTTATAATTTGCATAAGTTTTGTTTGAAAAATTATTTTTAAGTAATTAAAAGGGCATGGTAATTTTCTTTTATCATTAATTGATTCCCCAAAGAAATAAACTAGAAGCACCTAGTAATCAACCTGAAAGCTCTACTATGACTCATGAAGAAGAGGAAGAAATGCAACATGATATTTCCAAATTATGAGACCAAGTGCAACAAATTTCACTCTCACAAAAAGTAACAGAAGCTAAGAAGGATGCTAAGATGGATGGAATGGAAGCTAAGATGGATGGTATGAAAGGAAACATTGAAGATTTGAAAAAAGACATGGAAGGTTTGGCAAAGTTGCTACAAGAAATGCTTCCTAATGGAGAAAAGGTAGTAGAGGAAACTCATGATGAGAACAAAAGAAATGTTAATCATGATTTCATAGAATCTAATGTTGGATTCAAGACCCACCATTTTCTGAAGGTCGATATGAGGAAGTTTGATGGCAAGATCCCATAACATGGATACTACAAATGGAGTAATATTTTTATCTCCATAATGTGTAAAACACGCAAAAGGTATTCATAACAACTTTAAATTTAGAACCCAATCAGTTTGTATGGTATCGATGACTTTTCTCTTGTAAAAAAATTGTCACTTGGTCAATTTTTATGGAGGAAATGATAGCATATTATGAGAATACAAAAAGAAACACCTTCTTTAGACAATTGATAAATCTCAAACAAAAGCGTTCAATGGTGGAGCACATTGAGGACTTCCAAAAAATTGAATAAAGGGTAAGAGATATCCCAGAGGAGCATAGGATTGATGTGTTCATAGGGACTTTAAAGGATAATGTCCAAAATGAGGTTCTCCTTTTGGAACCTGATTCTTTGGAGAAGGCATTTAGGTTGGAAAGAAAAATCAAAAGCAAAATTATGGGAATAAGGAAGCCTACCACTCGCAACTATAAATATGGAAGTGTTGTTGACCTTAGCCTTCCACAACCTACAAGGTTGACACCAAAAAAATTGGAAGAAAAAAGAGCAAAAGGGCTTTGATACAGTTGTGATAGAAAATACACTAAAGGTCATAAGTGTGCTGAGAGGTAATTATTTTACATAGATTGTGAAGACGAGGAAGAAAAGGAACAAGAGATGTGAAAAGAAGAGGATATACACCAGGAACTAACCCTAGAGAAAGAAAAAATGAATATGGCAATATCTTGTAATGCATTGTCAGGAATTACCACTCCTCAAACCCTCAAGATAAAAGGACATATCAAGAAGAAAAAGGTAATAGTGTTGATTGATTCAGGTTGTACCTATAATTTTATTCATTGTAAGATAGCCAAGGAATTGAATTGCTTCCTATATCCAGCACCAGAGTGCCAAGTGATGGTTGCAAATGGAGGAACCATAAATTTCTCTGAAAATTTCCATAATATCAAGTATCCAAGGGAGAATATGTATTGAATAGTCCAATTCTTTCCATTCCAATGGGTGGTGTTGATATTGTACTAGGAGTCCAATGGCTACAATCTTTGTGTATGATAACTTTTAATTTTCAAGAACTTTTCTTGAAATTTTTTGGGAAGGAAAGGAATTTGAATTAAGGGGTATCAGAGGGAAACCATGAAATATAATCAGCTCTAACATCATGGCAATGCTTCTAAAGAAAGAAAAATAGGGCATAATTACACAATTATGTTCACTAGAGGTTCTCACATCAAAATAATCTATTTCTCCAGATCTCCAAAATATTTTGGACAATCATTCCAACATATTTGAGACTTCCAAAGGCCTCCCACCTATTCGTGATCATGATCATGCTATTGATTTGATTCTAGGAAGTGTTCCTCCAAACATAACACCTTACAAATATCCATATTCCCAAAAGAGTGAAATTGAATGTATGGTTACAAAAATGGTAGAGGATTGTATAATTTAACTTAGTCAAAGTTCTTTCTCTCCTCTAGTAGTATTGGTGCACAAGAAGGATGGATATGGAGAAATAGATTATAGGGAGGTCAACAAGATCACTATTAAAGATAACTTTCCCATTCTTGTTATTGATGAATTACATGGAGAAATTTACTTCACCAAGCTGGATCTTCATTCAGGATATCATCAAATCAAAATGAAGACTGAAGACATTGTAAAAATAACATTTAGAACTCATGAGGGTCATTATGAATTTTTGGTCATGCCTTTTGGCCTTACCAATGCACCTTCTACATTTAAAGTTTTGATGAATTCCATTTTCAAACCCTTCCTTACAAAATTTGTGTTAGTATTTTTTGATGATATACTAATCTACAACAAGTCTTGGAAGGATCATGTTCAACATGTCGACATGGTACTCAAAATATTGGAGGAGAAACAATTATATGCAAAAACCTCCAAATGTTTCTCTGGAGTACAAGAGGTGGAATATATGGCTCATATTGTATCTCATGAAGCTGTTAAGGTAGACCCTAGAAAAATTAAAGCCATTAAAGAATGGAAAATCCCCACATCCATAAAGCATCTACGAGGATTTCTCTGGTTGACAGGGTATTATCACAAGTTTGTTAAGAATTATGGGAGATAGCAGCACCTCTAACAACATTACATAAGAAAGATGTGTTTTCTTGGACTCCAGAAGAAACGCAAGCCTTTGAACATCTTAAATAAGTAACATGTCAAGCACCGGTCTTAGCTATGCTAGACTTCACAAAAACCTTTATTGTGGAATGTGACACCTCAAGAAATGGAATTAGTGTTTTTTTAATGCAATAAGGAAGACCCATTGCTTTTGAAATTCGTCCAATCAAAGGAAGTATTTACACAAACATATTTATGAGAAGGAAATGTTGGAAATACTACATGCATTTAAGAAATGGTGACCTCACCTAATGGGAAGACACTTCAAGGTAAAAAAAATCATGATAGTCTTAAATACTTTAAAAAAAAGATTATCTTCAGAAGAGTAGCAAAAATGGGTCACAAAGATGTTGGGTTATGAATTTGAAATCATCTACAAAAGAGGGAAGAAAATTGTTATTGCAGATGCTCTCTCAAGAAAGGATGAGGATGTGGAAGAATTGTTTTGTGCCATTTCTATTATCCAACCAAATTGGATAAACGAAGAATGGGATGAATGGAAGAATGACGAAGAAGTGTGGGCACTCATTCGAAAGTTGCAGCAAGATCCCAGTACATCTGATACATTTAGCTGGAAAAATGATTTGTTATGGTACAAAGATCGCTTATACCTTTGTAAGAATTCCCAAATAAAATAAAATATTCTTCTAGAATTGCACACCTCTCCCTTAGGAGGGCAGTCAGGATTTTTAAAAACTTACCACACGGTTAAGAAGGAATTTTTTTGGGATGGCCTTAAATCTGATATTCAAAAGTTTGTGGTGGAATGTTTGGATTTCCAACAAAATAATGTTGATACAATTAAGGTCCCGAGTCTGTTACAACCTTTATCCAATCCAAGTCAATGTTTGGAGGAGGTTTCAATGGATTTTATCACAGGTTTACCCAAGTCCGAAGGAAAGAGTGTCATCATGGTGATAGTTGATAGACTTACCATGTATACACACTTTTGTGAATTAGCTCATCCATTTAAAGCCAGTATAGTAGCTACTACATTTATGGAAACAATTAAAAATCTACATGGAAACCCAAAGATTATTGTAAGCGACAGAGATCCCATTTTCACTGGAAATTTTTGAACATAATTATTTTCTTGTTTGGGTACTTAGTGAGCTCATAGCTCATATTATCATCCCCAGTCTGATGGGAAAATTGAGATAGTGAAATAATGTTTGGAAGGATATCTTCGTTGCTTTGTATCTCATAAATAAATAAAATGGGTCAAGTGGTTTCCTCTTGATGAATGGTGGTATAACACTTCCTTCCATACTGCAGCAAAAATGACCCCATTTATGGCACTTTATGGATATCATCCACCATCCATCACATCATATTTAAGAGAAAATTCTAAGGTTCAAGCATTGGAGGATCACATCGAGCATCAACAACAAGTTCTCCAACTCTTAAAGGATAAACTCACTTTGGCACATCATAGAATAAAGCAACAGGCAGATCAATATCGCAACGAAAGAAGTTTTGATGTAGGTGACTTAGTATTTCTACGACTACAATCATATAAACAAATGTCCCTCAAGAAGGATAATAAATTATCATCGAAGTATTATGGTCCATACAAGGTGTTACAAAATATTGGTACTATGGCATACAAATTGGAGCTTCCTGCATCTTCCGAGTGCACCCAATTTTCCACGTGTCATGCTTAAAAAAGGTTATAGGTGACAAGCTCAGAGTTCAAACAATATTTTCAGTACTTGATGAGGAAGGAAAAATCATATTGGAACCTGAAGTGGTCACAGAAATAAGAAATCGACATCTATGAAGTCGATCAATTTCAGAGTATCTCATCAAGTGGAAGAACTTACCCGCTAAAGATTACACATGGGAGGATGAGAATTTTATACAGAAGCATCCAGAACTACTCAAGCGTTGAGGACAACAATTGTTTGAAGGAGAGGGTTATGTTAGGTCCTTATAATACTAGTGTATTCCCTTATTATTATTTTCATTGTAGATGCTTATTATTGTTGTTGTGCCTATGTTGTCCCCATATTGTTATTATTGTGCCCCATAGAAGCCCACTATTGTTATTGTTGTTCCCTTACATTATTATTGTTATGTTGGCTCTGATTATATTGTGACCCCTTAGAATCCTATATATAGGAAGGAGGTTTGGTCATTTGAATCATCCAAGAATTATTCATTTGTGTAATGTAAAGGAGGTTCCCCCTCGAAGAGGCTGATTTTGAAGTCATTGATCTATCTTTTCTTCTATTTTGTGAGCTGGTTTCATAACACATCCTTGCCCCTAAGACATAATTCTCATGGAAATTTAATCCTTTTAATGAAAAATGTGACTTATGTTTCTCTAATTATATATAATTAACTTAATTTAATTTGAAATTTGACATATGCTCTATATTAGAGTGATTTATGTTTTTTTTTGCATCTATTATATATATGAAGGATAATATGATCCCCAAGTTTTAAGCATAGGAATTCAATAAAGGAATAAGATTAATCTCTCCCATTCATTCATCCATACAAACTTGAATATTGTTGAGGTTTTTAAGGGATTTTTCCCTTCACCTTTTCTAGAAGACAGAAGTAATCCCATAAAATAGGCTTAATGATATTAGGAGATATTGGAACAAATTTCATCAATAAACAGATTAATTAAACATAGATTTGATTCCTTTTTCAAGTATAATATGAAGTCTCCTACAAAGGATTGAATCTTCATCATTTTCGTATCGTAAATTCAAATTTGGAGGTAATACAAGATTTTGGTTGAAGTTTCTTGGTCGAAATAGTGTTTTTATCTCGAAGGATTCACCCCATTGCTTGATCGAGGGCTTGGACCTAATTTGGAGCTCCAATGATGATTGAATACACTCTACCTATTGATTTAATAACTTGTAACTTAATTTCATCCAATAGTTGTGTTTTTATTTATGGAATTCTTGTACTTTCATTACCAACATGCATTTACTTTCTTATAGTTCCTTTATTGATTTTTCTTTACGATTTGTAATTAGAATAGTTTTATTTATGGTTTGTCATTATAAATGTTTTCTTTATTGTTTTTCTTCTTGTTATTAGAATAGTTTAATTTATAAAAATTTACTTCTTATTCATTTCCTTTATGCACATTTCCTTTATTACAACTTCCATTTCTTGTTATTAGAGTATTTTTCTTTCAATTTATAAGTTTCCTTGCAATATAATTAGCATTTGGTTTATGCTCATTTCCTTCCTTCTTACATTCCTATGATTGGCATGCTTCATTTTTGAAATATAATTGTATCAATGTAGTTTTCACATACAGTGCATGATACATCACAAGTTTGTACAAAGCCCATGTTGATATTTAAAGTGAGGAACTCAACATTCTTGTTGCAATTATTTGGCCCATACGTATGGTTATCCCTTAATTCAAAATAGTTTATTACGAGAAATGATTGGCTCACTACTTTCTCTAACACACCTGAATGTACTCATGATCCCAATGAGCATGTGATATAATTTATTTCATAATAACTCATTCAAGTATCCTCTTTCTTATAGTGACTCACCCTTATAGGCTCAATTAATCCCCTTATCTACAATATAGTCCCTTCAGTGGCTTACCTTGCTAAGACTTCTTTAAATGATAAGTGACATGTACCAAATCAATTAAACTAATAAAATAATCAAGGAAAGAAAAACAATAAATTGGAAAAGGAAAATTAAGATAAGGATAATTTTGACAAGTAGATTCTTGGGATTTAAATCCTTTATGATGTAAACATTATATATAAGAAATTGGGAAATAATAAGAGATGTGTCTTCAAGGTAAGGGGAAATACTAGTCACAATATGGCAATAATAGATTGAGACTCAGGGGTGGATGGTGATTGAGTTGAACCAATAGTTAGGAGGAGAGTTGTTCCCATGCCATCTTTTTGGAGTTCTTGAAGCAACATGAAGGATTTGAATTCAAAGTCTTTGGATACCAGGTACATATCTTAGTATTCATTTTTTTTGGGTGTTACATGTGGTATCAGAACTAGGTTTTGATCCTGGGACCTGTGGGATAATACCTAAAAGAAATATCCTCATGGAAGAGGAATAAGAATACTCAAGCTCTAGGGATGGATGAAGAACACCTATTGAATTTATTTGGAATGGATGATATAACATGTAATGGAAATGAAAATGGTGTTAAGAAACAATATTAATTTTTCTTGTATGTTCATCTAAACTCTTTCATTCTATGATTCATAACAATACCCAAGTTTCTTCTTCCATTGTGTTACGAAATTCTAGGCATGGATCTCATGAGTGCTACCTCTTCCTTATGACTTTTCATCATTAGTTGTAGTCCTAGAGTACTTTGATTCCATCCTCATTCCTCATGTATTTAGAATTACCCAATCAAGTAATGCAATGATCTCATACTGAAATCGACTTCCCTACCCTCTTCTTGTGTAGGGCATTTCTCATTTCTTATTTATAACTTCTTTGAATAGTAAGAATGTGAATAAATAGTGGAGAATACTAAAGTTAAGGGGAAATTTTGAAATCCTTTTGAGCTCCCAAACTGTTAGCAGTTTGTATAATCATACTCAACAAAAAATTCATATAAAATGAAATCCATCAAGTAAACAAAACCATAGTAATTTTGGTAGGAAGAGGGGGAAAGTTTCATATTGGATTGGATTGGATTTTCTTGGCATGGTAAAAAATAAATCTTAAAGGGCCTGTAGAAGAAAATACCGCCATGAAAATCCATCTAAGGCTCCGTGAAAGATTTTTTTCACTTATATTCCATTCCACATGTTGGTAGTCAACCCACCTTCCTACTTTGACTTTTATAATATGTGATCATAAATAATTTGTACTATAACTTATGCTTCAATTATCACACTTGTGTTATATTTGAGATTCCTTCTACATTTTACTATTGGCCACTCTTTTTCCTTGGTTGTACAAATCCCATATGTTATATTCTAGTCAGTCGACACTAATTTTGGAAATCCTTTAATTCTGGTAATTGTTTGAAAAATTGAATTGATTTTGAAAAGTAATACATTTTATTATGGTGTCTTCACTCTAGGATGGAATAGATGGCATTTAGAAGCATCATTGAGTGAAACCCTAGATTAGCCAAGTTTGTAATTATTACTTTACCTTATTAGGTTAAGGTGGTGTTAAATTGTGCTTCAAAGGATAATCTTTACAACAAATCCATAATTTCCTTAACTATAAAAAGACCTAGTGTTATGCACCATCACATAAAATCATAGATGTATCTTAACTTAAACTTGATCTAGTGTTGTGAGGTATAAAACTTTCCGAGATGTAATCTTTCATAATTTTTTCTTCCATTCAAGGGTTTTTGCATCAATAACACATTGATATTGCAAGTAGATCCCACAAACAATCTATGTTTAATAGATCTCTATAAATTGGATATATGATATGCCAATATTTTGTTATTTGAAAGAAATGGAAGGACCAAATATATGTTATAGGGAATATTGTTGGTGCGCATTTTCCATTTTATAATTTCTTTCACAATACTAAATATGAGCTATATTAATGGAAATGATTCTCTGAGTTATTTTAACAACAAAAATTTTATGATGTTACAACGCCAAATTATTCTTAGAGATAACAATCCCCATTGCAAAGTTGTGTAGGCTAGAAGGAGAGGCTTATATTTCTTGTGAAATCCATTATTTTAGCATTCATATTGTTCACAGATGCTTGCAAATGATGTTATTGTCTTAGCAAAAGATCCCTGTCATGGTGGAAAATGATATTATGGAATAATTAATTGCATGATCAAGTTAACTTGGGGACAAAGTTCATTAAAGTGGGGAGTATTTCATGCCCCAAATCAATTAAATTAATAAAAGAAATAAATATATAGGGAAAGACAAACAAGACATAGAAAAATAAAAATTAAGATAAGGATAATTATGACAAGTAAAGTCTTGGGAATTGAGTCCTTTATGATGGAAATACTCTATTTAAGAAAGGGGAAATAATAATAAAAACATATTTAAGTTGTGGGAAAATATTGGTAAATTTGGAAATAATAGATTGAGGCTCGAGGGTGGGTGGTAGTTGAGCTGAGTCTGGGACGAGAGTTGTTCCCATACCATCATTACATAATTGTTGAAGGAATATGAATGAGCAAAATTCCAAGTATTTGGATAAAAGGTATGCATCTTAGTATTCATTTTTTTCCTCCATGTTACAAGAAGTCCAAAAGACTCATAGATTCTTATAGCTAATTCATCATAGCACAACACATCTCACATGTCATGTTCATGGTGATCATGAGATACCATAGGGTCTAGTGTAACCATAATGGTCTTATTTCTAGTTTTCTTTCTTTATAACTAGAATATATCCTCCCGAGATATATATCTTATCTCACCTATTTCAAATGCATATATCTCTTATCATATGTATCATAAGGTTTTCGATCAAAAAAATAATTTTCAAACTTGTTTCATACGTCAGTCAAATATCTCAAGTATGAGACCCTTATCATAATGATTGGCTCATTGTAGATTATAATATCCAACTATCATTATGGAATCACATTTTGTGCCATTCTCAAGGGCATTATACCTATGATTTTCACTTCCACTTGACCAAATAATTTTAATTTCTCATGCATAAAATCCTTTCAATGCACCATTTACAACATATACTAAATTGGTTTCAAAATCATCACATAGTCAATCATTCAATCATTTCAGCTACATACCACACAATTTGAAAATAATCAGTTTTACATTATGCATACACATACATTGCCATCATTCTTGGCAATCAATCATGCATTTAATATTTTATTTTAGTAATCCAAGGTTATCTCAATGTTGATATTTATACATTTAGTCTCTCCACTAAGATACCTATCTCAAAATTTATTAGAAATTAACTTTTCCACTTTAATTTCTCTAAGGAAAAGGGTTCACACCCTCGACTTCAGTGCTCATTAATTCTTATAACATTAATAACAATTTATTTTCATGTCATTCAATCATACTTGTACTCGTTCCACAAAAGCATACATTATTTCAATGCATCAAGAATATGCCTTACCAAATTTTCATAGAACCATTTTCATATGAATAGGCTCTTTCATTTTTCATATCCAACGAGTATTTAGTGACAAGCATGTATTCATATGAGTAGTTCTCTGGTAATTTATATCAACTAGAAAAAATCAAAATTCATGCTAATGATATCATTTTATAATAACTCATTACTAAGTGATGAAATCATTTGCTTCAAATATATAATATCTCAACAAAAGTCCTATGTGCTCAATCATATAATGAAATCCTGTATTTACTTCATGCATCACACAAACCCATAAATTCCCTCAATGTGTTATTATACTTAGTTTTTTTTTTACTTGTTAATCTATTACTCACTTAACTCTACCTATTGTCCATCATAGCAGTTTAAAATATGCATATATTACTAGGATCTTTATTAAATATTTTATGATATTTTCTTCCTTCTTTGATCATCCCTTAAGAAGGGTATCCATTCAATTCGAGGATTCAAGTGAAAAAATATTAGAAAGATAAAAGCATTGCATAAAGGAATTATTACTCAATTCCATTACCTTTCTTATTTATCTTAGTTGGTTTCCATACTTACATGTCTACCATCACTATGCACACTTAGCTAATGATTTTTCAAGGCATCCACTTGGCTCATTCATTAGCTTCTTCATAAGCTTCATCTTGTCATTGTCCTTAGGACTAATTTCAATGGTTGAAGGCACTTCTACTACCACAAATACCATTTCCAATAAGGGATATTTTAACATCAAATTCCTGAGAATGTTTTACATTTTTTCTTAGTGTGAAAATTCGTTCACATCAATTGGTTATATCTCTGAATCCTCCATAGGTTTGGGTTTACGTTGACATCTATAAATGAAGCATCGACCATGATAAGCATTAGACCAAATCAATTCACATGCAAGAGCAAAGAAAGATCTCACACCAGATCACTCACTATGAATATATAGTATACAAATAAATATAAAACCTTGTATCTTATGCATAATAGTTATTGAGGTAATCCCATTACGTGGCTATGGAAAATAATTTCCTTTATAATCGACTAACATGTTCCCCCCCTTTCGCAATACATGGATAACAATTTAAGGACCATGTCATACTGGTTCTAATTTTCTAGCCCCTAATTTGATATGGTTTCGATCATATATCAAAACCAAGTCTCACCATAAAGATTCAAGTTCAAAGTTTTTTATCATATTTATTTTTGACGCACTATTTACCATTTTTTGCTATTATTGCTTCATGATGGTGTTCATATAGATAATGAAAATATAAGATATTTTCATCCTTGGAATAACTGTTAGGTAGTAATTGTACAACTAATTTCAATGAAGGGATTTTTCACTCAATCAATAATGCTATTTCCACTTCATAGACATGTTGAAATGGTGTAGACTTACTCAAAGTTTTCACTAAAATTTGATATTACCATAACACTAAGAAAACATAAGGTTCTAGCCTTATTTGTGTTTCCCTATCATTTATTGGATCATTGCATTCAAAACCTTATTGATGGCTTTTCCTTGAGCATTAGCCTAATCATAGTAAAGTTTTGAGCTCTCGTGATGATAACCCATTGTACAAGTAATTTTGTCATCATTTTCTCTCAATAGTGTCTCTAGTGATCCATAACAATGGATTTAGCCACCCTAAACATATAAATATTATGATGATTGAATATGAATAACATCATTGTGGTGTTGTCGTTGGAGTACGTAGACATAGCTTCAAGGCACTTAGTAGATTAGTTAATGAAGAAAATGATGTAACCATGGTCATTTTTGAAGGAATGATTATAAGTCATAAAATAAATTCCCACGTTGTCAGGAGACAACATCAATAATGGAATGAAGTGGAGAAATGTCTGCATGCATTTTTCAAGTGACAACTTGACAAGGGTGATACTTCTAATCCAATGTCACACAATACTTTAAGATTGTGGGCCAAAAGTATCCAATCTGTAAAATTTATGTGGAAATACTATAAATATGACCACAAAATGCTCTAACACAGTAATCACTCGGTACATGTTGAACTTTTTCACTGAAAAGACATCAACATAATACAATATCTACTCAACATTGATATAGCATGTCTCCAATGATTATGTAATTCATGTTTTCATGACATATTCACTCATACTTATCTCAATATAGACAAGCAGTTAACCATTGGCTTTAGAGGTGGATCGAGACATCCCCGTACCAAACATTAGAAGAATTAATGAGAAATTTGAAATATGAAAATGCACAAGATGTAAATTTTTCTTATGTGGAAACTATCTAAAGGAGATAAGGGAAGTTTTCCTTTTCCACAATTTAAAAAAATGAATAGCAACCTCACTCTTTAAATATATTTACCAACTATATTGAGAAAAATTTTAGATCCTCAAGGTTTCAATCTCCAAACCAATGCAATGTATAAAACAACACCCAAAAATTCTTTACCCTAAGTGATTATGGGATGCAAAATTTTTCATTTTCACTAATTATGATTATGAAAATGGAAAAGAAAAACAAAATCATAGAAATAAAACAAATGGTTATATTGTACCAGTAAGGTCACTACTTGCAATTCAATGTTGCTATGTGAAGAAATACCAATGTTTTGTAAGAAATATGTATGCAATGTGAATTTCCTTTGGATGTAAAAAAGAAACACAAATGAAACAATAAATACTCTACAAAAACAACCTACAAATACAATGCACAATGATTCTAGTTGAATCATTTCTCACTAGGCTAAGCTCATCAACATCATAAAACAAAAGCTAAACATTATCTGATGTTCTTTATTACCAACTAACAATAAAATGGAAGAAATAAAAATTACACAAGGACCTACAAGTCAATTATAGAACTTGTGTAACCTACCTAGGTCAATACTCTACTAGATCTGAGAGTAAACTAAGCACAAAAATCAAAGAACTCCCTTATAATATGAATTTCCATATTGTCTTTCAGTAACAACTGACCGGAGGGAAACAATCACTTCTTGCAAGCATGGAAAAGAGTGATTGGCCACTTTTGTTAAATAAATAGAACTAATTTGGGAAGATAAATGAGAAACTTTGTAGATTTATCTAAGATCTAAGATATTTTGAGGTTTTAAACATCTAAAACAATATAAGACATAGCATTATGATACCAAAAACTTAAAAAAAGAAAAAGAAAAAAGAAATAACCAATCAAACCTTTCAAACTATGGAAGACAAACTAAGCTATTCTCAATGGATTTGTCAATTATGTTGCTAGAGAAACTCCCATATGAGTAAGAATTCCCTCTCACCAATTTCATTGAGATCAAAGATAGAGCATGAATAGATCTTTATGGCCTCTCACACTATATTTAAATTTAAATTGTTCATTCAATATACACTAATAAGGAAATGAGGTAGGACCTTACATTGGCTTTTCATTTTTCCTCTCATGATCTCACTTGATGTAACTTCGAGACTCCACTTCTAGCACTTATAATTATCTATCTACATACAAATGACATAAACTACCTCCCTCAAGCTCATTTAGCATAAAAAAATATAAATAACAACCTGATATACTTCATTTTGTTCACGAAAAAACTCACAGGCCAATGTATAATATAAATGACTAAGTACCATGCATATTGGACAGGAAATGCCATGTATCTACTTTAATAATGAAATAAACACAATAATGTAATGTTATATTGAGACTTTTGAAGTACCTTCCAGCTCTATGTTTCTTTATACCTTCCTTATCCCTATCCCAAATGTGGATGGATGTAGAAATACCTACCGTATTACTAGTGTTTTAGTGGTTTATAGGAGGCGTTACAAATGTTTTTAATTTCAACTCCCCAATGGTCATCAATTTATGAAAAATGCCAAATTTAAAATTTTTGCGAAATTAATTATTAATTTGTTTGTCAAGTCCGAACTCAGTGAGAACTCTTCTAGCTAAATAAACATTGTGTCAATTGAGATCCATTATATATATATATATAAGCACTATCTACACAAATCAAACATACATAATCTAAGTTATATATATAAAAAATAAATGATTAAACCATGGCATATATGTATTCATCTGTACATAAGCAAATACATAACTATATATGAATGAGTGAAAATGTAATTAAAAAAATACGTGTAAATAATTTTGTATAAATATCAATATAATTATAGAGTTTAGGCTTATGTGATCCATATCAAGTTAGAGAAAGATTTCGGCGAAAATCACATGGAATGTCATTTGTCGACGCGTTTCGAACCAACCAGTGTGGTTCATCAATATAATTAACTATATATATATATATCACAATGGACATGGAATGGTTCATATATGTAAACTAAAACAATTCAAAAGTTAATATTTGTTGGAGTTATATATATATATATATATATATATATATATATATATATATATATATATATATATATATATATATATATATATATATATATATATATATATATATATAGATATATAAACCACAATGCACATGGAATGGTTCATATATATAAACTAAAACAATTCAAAGTTGATATTTGTTGGAGTTAATGCTTACATCTTATATTTGAGATGTTGGTTTGAGATGGTTGAGAAATTCTCTCAACCTTTCCTTCTAAGTTAGGAATAAATTAGATTTGATAAACTCTATATATTAGAGTAATCTCTGAATGTAAAGTGTGTGTATGTTGAGCGCATACACCTTTGTGTGAAATATATGAGTGCTTTCAACCATTCTTAACATGGTATCAGAGCTCAAAGTTGGAGTTGAGTTTCCTTGAAACGTGGCTGAGGTTTTTGAGTGAAAAATTGTCATTGAACATGTTACAAGATTGAGATCTGATGAGAGCCACAGACACGAGAATCCATTGCGCTGATGGAAAAGAAGGGCCCATTTTGTAGTGTAGCTCGATCAATTATGAAGAATGTGGGTGAAGTGACATAGAGCGAATGGATTTTCTGATTCAAACAACTACTGCCTACGTGTGAAGTAGATTTTCCAATTCAAACAACCGGTCCCTCCATGAGAAGTAACGAAGGGCCACTGTCTGCATGGAAATCCATTCTCTATGCACTGTCATGTTGAAGGACTTGGAGACGCCGTCAGATTCAGATTCCCCTCTAGAAGCAACATCAATGAAGGCTTCTACAATTTTATCGAATCCACTCAACTATTCTTCTTGACGATCGGGGACACGTTCCTCCCAGAAGTGAAAATTGTCTTGGTGTATTGTGGAGGCTGTCGTGGAGCATCGTCATTGTCGTGAGTTTTATCTAAGTCGTGGAGCACATAATAGTGAGATGGGAGGAGAATGAGCCATAGAGAATAAGTCATGGAGCGTAGATGAGTTGACTACACTGTTCGGAAATTATAAAAGAAAAATTCTCTAGAAGCTGCACATTTCAGTGCATTATTATGTGAGACTGCCTTGTTTTGTTTTGTTCGAATTTCGAGGTCTATCTGAGGCATGCGATTTTCACAAAGCAACTGAAGATTTTTTTTTTAAATTGCAGAAAGTACCTCAATGTTGAAGTTTAAATAATTATTTTTTAATAGTTTTCTTTGATCATGGAGTTTATGGTTTTAGACAATTTCACTGGTTCAAATTTCTCTTCATTGAAAGTAAAAATTCAAATGCAATTAATGAATAAAAGTATGTGGGGCATAGTGAATGGTTCAGAAGTAGCACCTACAGATGTTAAACAATTAATTGAATGGAAAAATAGAGATGACAAAGCTAATTCCATTATTGGACTTTCTCTTTCATATTCGCAATTACATCTTGTAGATCTCACTAAACCATCTAAGGAAATATGGGAACATTTGACCCAGCTATTTGGTGTAAAAACTACAAATGAAAATTTTTCCATAAAATTGTAATTATTTAGACTGAGAAGGAATGAAGAGACATCTATGTCCAATCATGTAAACAATTTAATGTCTCTTATAAGACAATTAGCTGAAGCAAGTGCCAAGGTAGAGGATGAAGATGCTAAAGCAATATTACTAGATAGTCTTCCTTCAAGTTATAGTAATGTTGTCTTCACTTTGAGTCAAATGTCTTCACAAAAATTGCATGAGACAATTACAACACTTCTCGCAGAAGAAAAGAGACTAAAACTAGAGGATACAGAAGAGAACTCTCCAATATAAAATGCATTGTTTACAAAGACAAGGATGAAAAAGAAAAATGCAAACAAAAGTGAAATTGAATGCTACTATTGCAGGAAAATTGGGCATACAACGTGGAATTACAAAAATCATGCCAGTGATCTGCTAGGGAAAGAATCAACAAATATAGCCACATATGAATATCCATTGAATTCTAATGATGAATTCAATGAAAAATTTGAACCTCTTAAACTTTTTTAGAACAACTCAGTGAAAAGGCTCAACATAGATGGTTGTCCGATAGTACGCTAGTTACGGATCTTGGGAAGAATCCCTCATTCGTTGAACACATGGGAGTGGCCTTCTAGTGAGGTTATGCGACAACTTGGGACGATGTTCAGTAATTGACTTCGGGAGGTCATTGATTCGAGAGTTAAGAGTCGAACTCGGGAATCCAACTTGCCAACTACACCTTTACGAGGGTTATGAGGCAACTTGATGGAGTCTATACTAATAAGTTGTAAACCAGTTAAAGAATGACTGTGTATTTTGTTGTTTGTGGATGCTTTCAATAAATTTATATAATGTAAGCATTGAGAGGGGATGTTGGAGTTAATGCTTACATCCTATATTTGAGATGTTGGTTTGAGATGGTTGAGAAATTATCTCAACCTCTCTTTCTAGTTTAGGAATAAATTAGATCTTAGAAACTCTATATATTAGAGTAATCTCTGAATGTAAAGTGTGTGTGTTGAGCGCATAAACCTTTGTGTAAAATATATGAGTGTTTTCAACCATCCTTAACAATATTATAATTCTTAATGCACATAGAATGTTGCATATATGAACTCAAATCAATTTGTGAGTGGAGGAGAGGTATTATGATTTTCAATGCACATGGGGTGTAAACATATTATCTACATTCCATGTGAGCTAGTTGTGCATGTTGTGCACATGCCAAGGCGTGCATGCATACAAACTTATGATGAGTGTAGTCGTTATGCATATTGCACATACAAAAATACTTTTCATTGCGGCCTTATTTGAGTTGATCAACCACACTTCCTTGTGGTTTTATTTGAGTGAAGCAGCCACACTGCCTGTAGAACTTTTCGGAAGATTACGAAAACTTTCCTGATACCTCCATGGGAGTAAATAACAATGCTAAGTGTCAGAACTCAACTTATTATGTAACAAACTCAGCTCCCCAAAAATTTGATGAGTAAATAGAAATGCTAAGTGTAAGAACTCATCTTATTATGTAACGAACTCAGCTCCCCAAAAATTTGAATTCATCTCTACTAATTAATGGTTTCCAACAAATCTAACATGACCATAAATTTCCTCCCACACAAAGCAACAAGCTAATACTTGCGAGACATAGAAACCATATAGGCATTGAAACCCATGATATGTATTTAAGAGATCTGTGGCTTGTATCTTTTGAATCAGTGACCGAAGAATCCACAGCATAAAAATGTTCATACTGTGGATTCTCCGGTCACTGATTCAAAACCCATGATATGTGTTAAATTAGTATCACCCTTCTATATGAATTAAACTCATGATAGAATATAAATATTTTCCCTGCAATAAAAGTCAATCTAAAACCCAGGAGAACTTGTTCACATGTTAAGAATGCAAATAAATAGCACTGCATCGACTGACTCATGAGTCTTGACTATTTGTTGGCAATTTCACATTGCCCTCCATTAAGACTTTTATTAATTTACTATTTACAAGAACCTAATGCAGGAACCCAATCACACATTGAACAAGGAAGAAAACAGGGGCCTCACAATCACACCGTTGAACAAGTATTACAAGGGAATGAGGTAATCTCAGTGCAATAGACGACGTTTGTTACACGGGTTACCTCAGTACAATAGACGACATTGGTTACATGGGTTTCATGCTAATGCACTTTGACATGCTAGATACTCTAGTCACAACTTGGTATCCATCCAAAAAAACATGAGGGAAATAACGACTTTTTTCTTCCACGAATAAACACTCTTTATTAATTCCAAACAAAATATATAACTGATAATGCAGGGTCATTCATCAGTCGTAATAGATGAGGGAATTAATCTCTGGTACCCATTCCACCGTGGCAAGAGTTAACCAAAACCATGTAAGCCATGTAATATTTCATGTGCATCGTTGACTCCTTGCACAATATTGTATTCATGCATTTGTTGTCGCTGTCGTGAGGTTAGTTTTCACATGTTTGTAAAAAGTTACAGGGCCAACAAAAAAATGGCCTGTTATAAATATATATTTAGGGATAGAGATCCCATTAATCACATAGCTACAAGGAGTTGTTCCAATATCTTTGGCCTAACTCCTTTCAAATGAAAGGAAGAAATGCAAATATATGAGAAGACCAATCATCTTGCCTCCTCCATGCTTCTTTGGTTGGTGCAATAATACACCGACCCCGTATTAGTTGTAATATTGCTTCATGTTTTATCTTACTGCTTTTACTGTAAATAAAATGTTAAGACATATTCTATCAAACAACAATCCTTTTCAAATATATTTGATCAAACAACAAAAAAGGATTGTGGTTATATAAGTTGATTATATATTTCCCTTGTTATGAACACAATCCTCAATCGGATTTGCTTCTTGTTGCTTGGGTGTTTACGTGACTTGCAGAATGGACCTGGCATGTGCTATTAATCTCTATGCTATAATAGCCAATGACAACAGTAATTAATAAATGATATCCATACATATTCGTGAAAGTTTACAAAATAACTACAACTCCTTAGTATACAAAAGAGACTCCTATGGATATATGTTATACACATGCAGTCTATTGGTGATTGGGTAAATACGGAGTCAAACACACAATCCACTTATAATGTTTAATGCGGAATGAATAGTAGTGGCTGGTTATATGAGTGGATACAATTGTTAAACATGCAATTATGCCAGTTAATACACAGCTTTCACAGGTGCACCAGGTAATGAGTGGTCGTTGGAGATTATTGAACACATTTCACATCCCAGCTCTCAAGATGTGTGGATCTAGAAGTCATTCAATATAATATAACAAAAACTCCTCTCTTAATGACACCATGCAATTCCAACAACATATAATATAATTTAGATGACTACATAACACCTAACACATAATTCTAACCACGTTAATCTAATCTAAGAAGAAACATTCACGAACAAAGAGTATGATTGGTTGATAAGGCAATCGAAAGAGGAACTTCCACTCTTCTCCCAACCGTAAATCAGTTGCACTAGGTAAATCTCTTACAATTGATCACCTCCGAGCTGGATTTACCGTTTGAGATAGTTGTAAGTGACTGACAAAGCACAGTGAGAGGGAAATGGTTCCGAAAAATTATGAACTACAAAGAAAATGGGAAATGGTTCTGGAAAATTCTGAACTACGAAGAAAATTGTTCCCCATGTCCTGTTTTCTACTGTGAGGTGGTTATTTATGTTCTTCTCCATGCTCCCTCCACAGAGCTAAAGGTCACTTTCATGCCTTGTCAGATCACATAGAGGGATTTTACGGTCGGCACAAGCGGCCCCATCCCTTCACGGAGGGAGTCAGGGGTTGTTGTGTCAAATGATTGTTGTTCATCCAACCCAATCTAGTTTTCATTTTTAGAAGTTTTCCCAAGAATCTACTATTCACATATTCCAGCAACGATGTAACAGTACACCTATATGCATAGTAACAACCAAAAACTAGATCAAGTGTGTATTTTAATGGAATACTTATAGTTTAGTATAAATTGCACAAAAAGTGGAAATTAGTATGGTTACCCAAAGATAGTGGAAAACTACTGAAGATGTTGTTTATATTTGATCATGCAATGTTTGAAATCAACACTATATCAAAGATCCATGAGTGATTATTTTCTTTGTACCAAGTGGTAAGTTGGTGGTCAGAATAGGGAATGATTTTCCACTGTTGGAAAGGGGTTTGGTGTTTAGTTCAATAGATAAGGGTGCACTTTTTTAGGGAAATAAGAACAGTTGGACAATTTTCCCTCACACCAAGGATCCATAAGGTGGTTTAACTTTTAACTGCATTAATTAGTAAATTAAGATTAATCATTAATTCACATTGATGTGGTCGTAGATGCTACTTTTAAAATAAAAGGCTAGATAGGGAAGTTACAATGAACCAAAAATAGATTCTAAATACTATGAAAAAATCTCTCTAATTATATTTTGGTAGCATAAGGCTATTAAGTTCTAGTTCTAGATGTGTAGTGTACCCCATGAAGCTTCCTTTTATACAATGATGCAAGATGTGAAGGTATAGGTTTAAGGCCTAGAACTTAATGAGAAATAAGGCATACACAAATTCAGAGACTAGTGATGGATCATGGCGAACACATTTTTCTGTGCAATAATTTCATTCATTGAGGCAATACGTGACAAATTCTTCCTTACAAGAGGAAAAAACTGATCAACCACTCTTACAACTAGGAAAAGAGAAACCATTCTAAAAACTATGGTTTTTTCTTACAAAAACATATAATTTAAACAAAATGAAAATATTAGGTCCTCTATGAGGCCTATTGTAACAAATAGAGCTATCAAACTTATGGTTTAATAAAAGTAATAGATCCTGCAACCTCATTATCCCAAGGGGAATTATTGACCCACGTACCTATGTTAGCTCTAACTATGGGGTTTTGAAATTATTGTGAAAAATAGAGGGTAATTTTTATTAGAATGATGTAAAGATTGGGGTTCAACACAAATATTTTGGGAGTTTTTTTATAAATATCTAGTGATATTAGAGGTACTCTTTAATATCCCATGAATTTAAGCACTATCACACTCATTGACTAAGTGGAGACTCAGTGGACCAACTCCATGAGGAAAGATCGAGAAAAGAGGAACGTGTATGTTATGGATTGCTAAGCTACCCATGGGTTTACTTTAAATATGTGGGATACCACTACTAATGTAAACCAAGGTTTCCACCCCTGTTAAAAGAGAATATAGATGTAGAAAACTATGTTGACGTAGTGGCCATGCTAAAGGTAGCCATATGTAAGGAGGGGGTAGTTGTATGGATTGGCTAAAGTCCACAAAAGGTGGCATTTGATTTCTGAGACATAGAAATCCCACTAACTAATGATGTGGAGGTGCCAATGGTGAGTCCTCCTTATTCTTTTGTGGTAGTAAGAGTAGGAATCCATGTGTTAAATGACCCCCTAATGCTAGATATCATATGTGAACTATTTAAAAAGGAAAATGGATCACACATGACATGTTCACTGACTTTTGTGAGAAAAGGGTCTAAAGGTTTTATCACAATTGAATTGAAATTAAGTAGAATATTTTTGTCGATTAATTCATTTTGCAAGTGTTTAACCCCTTTGAATATGAATAATGAGCCCCTACACTTGTGTATCTTATCTAAGAAACCACCACTTGATGGTCAAAGATTGTGATATCTTAGTAGGAAACACTCATAGATATAAATTTCTCATATATATATATATATTTAAGAGAAAAATTTCACTTGTTTTAAAGTAAATTAGCAAATGGAATTGTTATACAAACTTATCTCTTAGCAACAACTTCATCAGAACATTATTTTTCTCCTCATCGGTGGATATGTACTTCAGCCTTAGTACTCTCCTCTGTTCCATGTCACATATGTAGTGGTACTTGATCTTAATATGTCTTGACCTGTCATGGAACATAGTATTCTCTAAAAGCTTCACATAGCTTTGGTTATCGCACTGTGACACCATCAGTTCAAACTTTTGGCCGAACAATCCTTCAAACAACTTTTGTATTCATATTTCTTCTCTACAAGCCTCATTGGTTATGATGTACTATACTTTTGCATTGTTGAGTGCAATAGGCCTCTAATTCCTACTCATCCATGATATAATAGTGTATCCCAAACTGAAGCATACTCTTGAGGTACTCTTTCTATCTTCAGCACTTCCTGCCTAATCAGAATTTGTATATCCCAGAAGTTGTACATTATTGTTTGGAACAAATCTCAATCCGTAATTCGTTATACCACACAAATATCTCAAAATGTTCTTTGCTGCAATCCAATTCCAGAGCTAGATCAATGTTTTAACAACAAAGGATATGTTTGACTTGGTGTTAACTAAATACATTGATGAACCAATCAGCTATTGGTACATAGATGGATCTACCAATATAGAGTTGAATCCTCTTAACTTCTTCAAGTTTCTCACCATGGGAATCACCATGGATTTGCAATCCAATATACCAAATATATAAAGGAACTCTAACAAATACGTTCCTTAACCAAGGAAGACTTTTCCAAGTTTCTACCACACTTCTAATCCCAAGTAATAGTGCATCAACCCAAGATCCTTTATATTGAACTCATAAGCAAATTGATTCTTCCATTGAATGATAAGATCGTAGAAAATTTTAGGGGCGAATGTTCACCCTTTGGTGAAATTAAGGGGTTTTAAATTTTTAGTGGGCGAATATTTTTTAGCATAGTACATTTTTACAAATCACCTAAAATAGCCCACCTTATTTTAAGGGAGAGGGTAAAAAAGGTAAATTTAGCCCTTGAAATTAGGAGTTACAACCTTCCATTCGCCCATTTTCAAGAATAGGTTTTATTTAAGTGAATCCTATGGGCCAAAGACCCAAATACCATATTTATAAAAGAGGTATGGTAAATTAATAAAAATATAAATAAATGAGAGGTATGGTAAATAAATAAATCATTTTTTATATTTACTCCATAAGTCACCTTATATACATGCAAGGGTGTAAACAAATAAAAATATAAGTAAACTGGAGGTATGGTAAATAAATAAAACGTCTTTTTATACTTACTCAAAAGGTATGGTAAATAAATAAAAATATAAATAAACTAGATGCATGGTAAATAAATAAAACCTCTTTTTATATTTAGTCCATAACCCTCGTTCTATTTATGAAGGCTCAAGAAAGAGGTTTTATTTAAGTGAATCCTATGGGCCAAATACCATATTTGTAAAAGAGGTATTGTAAATTAATAGAAATATAAATAAATGAGAGGTATGGTAAACAAATAAAACATTTTTTTATATTTACTCCATAAGTCACCTTATATTTACAAACACTCAAAAAATGCGTTATATTTACGTGAAACCTATGGGCAAAATACTATGAGACAAATACCATGGACTAGATTGTTATTAATACCATGCAAAAAAACATTATTAACCCTAATATTAGTATTAATAAAAATAAAAATGGCACATGGTATTGACCCATGGTATT
Source organism: Pinus tabuliformis (assembly GCA_031772625.1). Classification (NCBI taxonomy): domain Eukaryota; kingdom Viridiplantae; phylum Streptophyta; class Pinopsida; order Pinales; family Pinaceae; genus Pinus; species Pinus tabuliformis. Next base: position 597,901,393 of record CM062811.1, on the reverse strand, counting down.
CACCAAAATGGCACATGGTATTGACCCATGGTATTCACCTGGAATGTAGCCTATTTAAATGGGGGAATTAAACCAGCATAGATCCATCTTTACTCTGGATCTACTAACTGCCGAGAGGTATCAAATATCGTGATATGCAAACTAGCATAGAGTGAAGAAATATTTGATCTGATCAAGAGTAAAAATGGATGTTGTAATTTAATGTATGTTAAACATTTTAGCTTGGTTAAAATAAAAAAATAAAATAAAAATCAACTATTAATTTTATTAATTTTTATAAATTACTAATAGTAATTTTTAAGCTCAAGGTTTATGATAACCCATGGTATTGACCCATGGTAATACCATGGTATTCATGTGAGCATAGACTATTTAAAGGGGAAATTCTATCATCTTAGATCCATCTTAATTCTGGTCTACCAAGTGCTCAGAGGGATAAATAGATTTCATCCCCCTAAGAGTGGTAGATGTGGAGTTAAGATGGATATAGGTTGGTTTTTATGATAATGAAGATATTAAATAGAATTAGGAAATTATATTGTAAAAACATCTTAAGGTGAATGGTTAAAGCATAGACATTAGACAAGTATATTTGTATACTTCTGCTTTAAACTAAAACAAATCCATTGCTAAAAGGAATGGATTGATTGCACTAGTCATCCTTCTATAACTTTCCAACATATGCTGCAGTAAACAGATTGTAATTTGGGTAATTTTTCTAATTGCAAACAGGAACATACTTAATTTGGGTAATTTTTCTAATTGCAAACAGGAACATACTTGTGTATTGGCAGGGTGGTTACGAGGTCCCTAGAAGTGATGAATTTGAATTTTTCTTGGTTTTATATATATTATTAGGCTTTTTCTCATGCTTTCTGTGAATGGCACGGGTGAATTTTATCCTACATCCACTAGGTTATCGATATGTAATTTTAGTAATTTTGATTTCAAAAGATATTTTAAAGAAATGCAATGATTTCATTTGTGTATTCAATAAACACAAGATTTTATAATTGAGTAAAATATTCGCCATGCCTAGTGAGAGATTCACCAAAAAATTATATATACATATCATATTATTGATAAAATCACCTTCCATTTTTCCTATATACCATGGAGATTCACCCATTTATTATACATGTAAATTTAGAGGGGGTTCTTAAAATTTTCCCTGGATAAGATGATCGACACCTCTCAAGAATAAGTCATCAACATACAATAATAAGATCAGAGGTGCATTCTTCATAAGCTTAAAGTAAATGTTTGGATCAACTTCACTCTTGATAAATCCCAGTCTCATCAGATAGTTATCGATATAAGGATAACAAGCTCTTAGAGCTTGCTTCAGCCCATACAAGGCTTTCTTCAACTTGCAAAAATGAGATTCCTTTCATAATACCTCAAAGCCTTGAGGTTTCTCTATGTACACCTCTTCCTTAATAACATCGTTGAGGAAAGTAGTCTTGAAATCCATTTAGTGCAATTTCCATTCCAACGAAGTAGCAAGAAAAATGATGGATCCAATAAAGGTGTACTTGACAACTAGAAAAAAGTCTCATCATAGTCTTCTCCCTCTTTCAGGGAGAACCCACTAGACACGAACCACACCTTGTATTTGTTGATATTATCATATGCAACATGCTTAATATTGTATATCCACTTGGAAGTCACCATTGACTTCCATCAGGCCTTGGCACAATCTCCCATACTTCATTCTTAATGATTTACTAGTATTCCTCATTCATCGCTTCCTTCCATACCTGTTGGCTAGCTAATTTTTCATATGTGGAAGGTTTTTCATCAATGAGTTTTGTCATGAGAGCTGCATAGTTTGAGAACTTATTATATTTCTTCACCTCTCTAAATGTTTCATTAAGAGTTGCATGTCCTTCCACCTCTCCTAATGTGGATGTAAGCCATGTTGGTCTATTCTTGATCTCTAGAACTATAACTGGTTTTGCTAGATCTTGAGGCCCTTCTAGCCTTCTGGCACATTTTGTAGAACTTGAATGCTCCTCCCTTGAGGCATCCCGCTTCACTTCATCCAAGGAATTTATAGGGACTTCCTTCGACTTCCAATATGTCACTTTCTCATTGAATGACACATCTCAGATGACCTCAATCTATCGCTGCTCTGGAATGTATACTCTATAAGCCTTCGGTGATTCGTTATGTCCAACAAATATGTCTTTCTTTCCTAAAGAATCAAGATATTTTGTCTTATCCTTAGGAACATGAATATATGCAATACAACCAAAGATTCTCATGTTGCTAACCTTTGGCTTCCTTTTAGAGAAATCTTCTTCAGGAGCCATACCTTCCAGAACTCTACAAAGACTTCTAATTTTAATGTAGAAAATTATTTGTGATGCCTATAAATCATGCATCATGGCCTTGACATATTCTTCAATGGACCCATTCTTTCATTTTGCTACACCATTGTGTTGTGGATTATAGGTGACAATTAGCTCCATCTTAATCCTAGCTTGCTTGCAAAAATCAACGAGCTCCTTTGAGGTGTATTATCCTTGATTGTCATATCTCAATATCTTGATCTTCCTACTTGTCAAGTTTTCCACTTCAGCTTTGCATTCCTAGAACTTTTCAAATACCTCATCCTTAGCCTTCAAGAGATATATCTGTATCTTATAGGAAAATTCATCAATAAATTTCACATCGTACAATAAACAACCAAGTGATTTTACATGCATCAAACCACATACACTAGAATGAATCAAATCCAAAGATTCCTTAGATCTATTATCATTGTTTTGAAATGGTTTCTTGATGTTCCTCCCAAGAGAACAACCTTTGCATACACCAACATTCTTTGTTTGCAATTCAGGAACACCTAATACTATTTGACTCAACTCAGGTAATGCTATGAAATGAAGATATCCATATCTTCTATGCCATAGCTCAGTTGGATTTATCTCATCATGCACTAATGCTTGATATTGTTAACTCATAGGTCTATACAACCTTCCATCATAAATTCCAATAACCCTAGCATCATCTATACTATATCCCTTGGACCAAATAAGTACTTTTCCATCCACAAAAGCAACTCTATCTCCTTTATATTGTAAACAAGAAAGATAGACAAGATTCTTTTTCAAACCTGGTACCTAAAGAACATTGTTGAGACGTACAATGTTACCATATTCCAACTCTATGGATGCCTTTCTAACTCGTTTCGTTACATAGTTATTATTATCTCCCAGTTCAACCCTTTTAGATAATTTATTTTCTATTATGCTTGATAGATTCTGATGCCCTCCAATCATGTGCCTTTATGATCCACTATCTACCAGGCACATGTCATCACTATTTTCAAAGGAACCTATCAAAGAAGAATAGTAAAAGAAATCATTTTCACCTTTGAATTTCTTTGGTTTTTCTTCTTCAACATTTGTTGTGGAAGCATGTTTCTTCCCTTTTCTCTTCTTTTTATTGGCCATGTTAAGAAAATATCTCTTGAAATGTCCATATTCAGGACAACCATAACATTGGATCTTTGATAAGTATTTCTTCTTCTTAGAGGGAGAATATCCCTTTCTTGACTTCTTGTGTTGAGGTCCAAACTTCTTATTTCCTTTGTTCTTGAAACGAGTTGCAAGGGATTGAAATTACTTATCTTGACAATATCTAGCTATCAATATGGCTTCTTCTTGAGCACATGATGTCCATAGTTGTTTAAATGTAGGAGTCTCCTTTCAACTATTTATACTTGCTGCAAAAGCATCCCATGACCTACAAAGACCATTTAGTGTTGTAATCACTAGTTCTTGATCGAGAATGGATTCTCCAATTGCTTGTATTTGATATCTTATTTGAAAAATGCATAAATATTAAGAAGAAATAGTGTCTTCATGATCCATCCTTGTGTTTCCAAGTTCATTCTTCAAGCTCATTGATTGACCAACGTTCTTAACAGTGTAGAGATTCATTAGGGAACCATACATGTTCTTTTAAGTATCAAGTTTTGAAATATAGAGAACCAAATTATCCCTAATGGAGTCCACTATAATGATCATATCATTGATGGCATCCTCCTTGAACTTTGATTTTCCTACATCATCTTCTAGTTCAATAACCTTTCCTGTCACAATGTCCAACACCTTATTCTTGGTAAGAAGAATATTTATTCTAACTTTCCAAGCTCTGAAATTAGATGCTCTCTCCAGCTTGTTTTTCAGATTTCACAGAAGAAGCCATAGAAACCAACCTGTAAGAAGGGCTTGAATAAAATTCTTTCTACGGTTTTGCCAAGGTGATCTCAATGTTCCCTTCTTCCTTCATGAAAGATCTAATACATGTTGATTTTCTTAGTGCAATTAGGGTTAGCACAATATTTTGGAATTTTGATCATTACTTTTGATGTAGATATTCTTTTAACTGATTGAAATATATCATTAAACAATTATACTTCATAAATTCAACCATAAATAAGAGTGGAACAATAGATATGACAACCCACAAAACAAGACAAGATTTACCCTAGGAAAACCCATAAAGGGGGAAAACCCAACAACATTTTTCAATACAAAAATTCTTCTTGCTCAGTGAGAGACACACCTTGACCTATGGTCAAACCCGTCTTTCTCCTCCAAGTCAAGTCACCCAATCTGATCCCACACTTCACTCTACCTATGTGACCCAAAATTTTTGTCATCCTTCAATAGCCAGTTTCCCCAAAATTTTCAGCCCTACAACAGTTGCCCTACTAACCCAAAAATTTCGCCCCCCTATAACAATTTCCCTAGAAAAAAGTGAACTACTGAGAGAGAGACTAAACCACACGTATGATTTCAAGAGAGAGAGGAAAGAGATATTTCAACCTCCTTCATCCTACTTCGTCCTTCTTGTCCTTCACTTGTTTGCCTAAAAAATGTCTTGTGTGTGAGAATGTGAATGCCCAAACAGAGGAGGTCCAGTTGTATTTATATAGTAGTATGTTCTAGGTGAATGGATGTGTCTCTTGGCTAGCGTTGACTTGACTTGGAGGGAAGCTGACTTGTCACTTTTGGAACTAAAATTTACATTTCAAAAATTCAAATTTTCATCTTTAAAAATTATGAATGGTACTTTGTCTCAAAATAAATTTTCCTTTTTCTCACGCATTTGTAAATATACTTTACAATGATATATACAAATACATCAAGTGACTGAATGTACATTATGAAGACCAACCCTAGTTACAAAGTCAAGAAGGGGTTGATTGTGTTAGGTTGATTCTATGATCTACCACTATAACCACTAGGTGCAGTAGCATGACCTTCGATAGATTCCATCTATGACCACTATAGATTTTGGATGCACCATAACTTCCCCTAATGTAAATTAGGGGTAAATTAAGGTTCGAATCAAATACCTTATAATATTTACATAACTTTCTTTGCTAAATAATTTACCCCTAAAAACCTAATTAATATTAAAAATTATATTATATATAACTAAACATATGTTTAACATGTTGGATTAGAAAATAATTTTATTAATATAATAAGTATACACATATATACATACATTGATTATTATTATCTTAAATGGAAGCTTATAAATTTAGTGATGTTGATTGTAGTTATTTAGATTTATCAATAATTTCTATATACAAATATTTATATCTTTTTATTGTTAGATATTTTAAAAGAATAAATCATGTTATGCTTACCTAAAATATTTTTAACTATGATATCTATATTTTAAACTAATGTGGTTCATCATTTTGTTTTGATGATGAGACACATTAGTTGGTTCAAAATGTTAACAATGTAATGGATCTAGAAGAAGAATCTTTAAACAAGTTTCCTCATAAAAGTCTTAGTTTGCATGTTATGCTCCTAACCTGCAAAATGATACCCAAATACAGAATATGCAAAGAAAAGATACCCAGAACACAGAATAGCAATGATTTTATTATTCAGAGAGTAATGTTCACTTGCCTCTTCGAGGGGGCAACCTCCAATAGAGCAGAGCTCGATTACAAAATAAGACACGATGCTCCTCGCAGGGAGTCTCTATCCTTTATATATGACTCATACATGCAATACCACGGGCCAATACTGTGGGTTTTATTAATACCATCTATCTAATACTACGACCCATTTGCAACTAACTGTGGTTCCGTCATTAATTGCGGATTAACCACTTACAATTATTAATATGGGCTTTATTGACTCTTGACTATGACGTGATCCCATTACATAAATAAGGGGGTTAGGGTGGGACCCTAACATGCCCTCCCCCTTAAGACTAGCCTTGTCCTCAAGGCTGAAGCTGTGGAAACTGCTGAAGAATAGTGGCTGGTTCCCAAGTTGCATCTTTCGGAGAGGTGTCTTTCCATTTGACGAGGTCCTTAATCATGTGGCCACGCAGTTGCTTGTCTCGTGTGTCTAGGACCTGTTCGGGTTGAAGCCAGATGGACCCTTCTTCGTCCAATTCAGGTAGACTGGTCTGAATTCTGCAATTGTTCCCAATCACTTTCTTGAGGCATGAGACATGGAAAAATGGATGGATTTTTGCAGTAGGTGGCAAGGCCAACTTGTAAGCCACTTCTCCAATGCGCTGAAGTACTTGATATGGTCTGTAGAATTTGGGAGATAGTTTCTGACACCCCTTTTCTTTGAGTGATGTTTGCTTATATGGTTGTAGCCGTAAAAAGACCTGATCCGCTTCTTGAAATTGGCACTCTGAGCGATGCTAGTCTACCTATTGCTTCATGCGGTTCTGAGCTTGATGAAGATTCTCTCGAAGATGGGCGAGCATGGTTGCGTGATGTTGTAGGAGTTGATCCACTGCTTGTACTTTTGAGCACCCCTTGAGATACGAAGTAGGTGAAGGCGGGAGTTGACCATATACTGCTCCATAGGGAGTCATTTTGATGGTGGCATGATAGTTGGTGTTATACCACCATTGAACCAGAGGTAACCACTGTACCCAAAGGTGTTGCTGTTCTGAAGTGAAACACCTAAGGTAGGTTTCTAGACATTTGTTGACGGCTTCGGTTTGACCATTTGTTTGTAGATGATAGGAAGTACTTATTTTTAGTTGAGTGCCTTGTATCCTGAAGAGTTCCTGCCAAAAATTACTGGTGAAGATCGGGTCGCGATCGGACACAATAGAAGTGGGCATGCCATGCAATTTGAAGATCTGATCCATGAAAGATTGAGCGACCAAAGTTGGTGTAAACGGGTGGGGTAGGGCGCAGAAATAAGCATACTTCGACAGTCGGTCCACAACCACCATGATGACTGACTTGTTCCCTGACTTTGGAAGACCTGTAATGAAATCCATAGAAACCTCTGTCCAAATTGATGTCGGAATGGGCAATGGTTGTAATGTAACTAGTGTGTGGACGGTTTCCCCTTTGTGGCGTTGACAGACATCGCATTCTGCTACGAAAGTAATGATGTCCTTTTTCATGCCTGTCCAAAAAAATGATCTTCTGGTGCGAGCATACGTCTTCTGAAAGCCCGAATGTCCTGCAATGGGAGATGAGTGCAATTCTGCCAAAATGCGACTTTTGAGGGTGGATGTTGGTGATATTACGACTCTGTCCTTGTAGCGAAGAATATCATCCTGCCACGAGTAGCCCTTGGTGGAATTTGGATCTACCTGCAATTGAGAAATGAGTTGGCAGAGCCCGGGGTGTGAAAACCATTCGCTGCAAGCCTCTTCAATCCATTCTAGAATGGGGAGGGAAATTGCTAGCAGAGTAATTTCCTCCTCAAATTGGCGAGATAATGCATCTGCTACACTATTGTTTTTGCCTTTCTTGTAAATGATCTCATAATCATATCCCAGCATTTTGGCGAGCCATTTATTTTGTTGTGGGGAGGATAGGTGTTGCTCCAAAAAATATTTAAGACTGTGATGATCTGTGCGGATTTGGAAACGATGCCCTAATAAGTAAGGTCGCCAGGTCTCAACTGCATGTAAGATGGCCATCATTTCCTTCTTGTAGGTAGATTGGCCCAGATTCCTCCCACTTAGTTGTTGGCTTGTGAAGGCCAACGGTCGCCCTTCCTGCATTAAGACCGCCCCAATACCTGTACCCGAAGCATCACATTCAATGACAAGAGATTTGGTGAAGTCAGGTAGTGCTAAGACTGGAGTGGAACACATGGCATTTTTTAGAGCTGTAAAGGCCTGTTGTGCTTCCTCATTCCAGAAGAATGAATTTTTCTTTAGGAGTTGGGTGAGGGGCTTCGCTATGCGACCATAGTTGCTGACAAATTTACGATAATAGCCTGTGAGACCCAAAAATCCTCTCAAGCTCTTCAAGGTCTTAGGTGGAGGCCATTCCTGCATTGCCTGGATCTTTTTGGGGTCCACCTTGACACCTTCACGCCCCACAATGTGGCCCAAATACTCTACTTCTGCCATGCCAAACGAACACTTGGACCTCTTGACAAATAATTTATGCTTGCAGAGCAGTTGCGAGTGTAGATCTACATGCTGAAGATGTGCGGCCCAAGTGCAACTATAGATGAGGATGTCATCGAAGAAGACAAGGACAAATTTCCTGAGATATGGTTTGAGAATGTGGTTCATAAGGCTCTAAAAATAGAGGGGGCATTACAAAGACCAAATGGCATGACCAGGAATTCATAATGGCCTTCATGAGTTCTGAAAGCAGTCTTGGGAATGTCGACTTCCTTCATGCGAATTTGATGGTAGCTTGAGCGAAGATCCAGCTTAGTGAAGAATTGAGCCCCATTGAGTTCATCCAGCAAATCATCAACCACCGGGATGGGAAATTTATCTTTAACTGTCAACTTATTGAGGGCCCTGAAGTCGAGACGCATCTGCCACTCCCCATCTTTCTTGAGCACCATGACCACTGGGGATGAATAAGGACTAATGCTGGGACGAATGACACCTGCTTCCAAAAGTTCCTTGATGATTTTTTCTATTTCATTCTTTTGGGTGAACGGATATCTGTATGGGCGCACATTTGGGGGTTGGGCCCCTGGAACCAAGGTGATGCTATGATCATGCTCCCCTCGCGAGGGTGGAAGCTCATGAGGCTTGTCAAAGACCGACAGATGGTTATTTAAAATCTGTTGCATCTCAGGATGAATTGGCAGAGGCTTGGTTTCGACTGCCTGGATGGCATTAAATTGAACCACAACTCCATGATTGCCCTTTTCTAACAATTTTTCCATCCTATGCGAGCTAATGATAGAGGGGGCTCCCGCCTGGAGTCCACGGAGGGTATGTGTGTAGTTGTTTTGCTTAAAACTCATATATAACTCCTGGAAATCCATTGTGATTGGCCCAAGAGTGCGGAGCCATTCAGCGCCGAGGACAATGTCGCAAGCCCCCATGTGTATGGCAAACATGTGGGTTTTCAACTGATAATTCCCCATTTGAAGTTTGACATTTTCACAGCGGCCTTCACATTTCATTGTGCCTCCATCCGCAATTTGAACTTGGAAGTTAGAAACTGCTCGTACAAAACAATGCACTGCTTCTGCGACTTTTTGATGGATGAAATTATGTGTACTTCCACTATCAATCAAGACTACTACTGGGTGATGTTTAACAAAACCTTTGATTTTGAGAGTTTGAAGGGAAGAAATCCCTGTCAAAGAATGCAACAAAATAACTGGTTTGTCAGAGACATTGTCCTTTTGGTTGTCTTCTTCTAGCAGCTCATGTTCCTCCAGTGGTGGATCTTCCTCTGTTGAGCTGTAGTCAGTGGCATCAATTTGAAAAAATTTGGGCTCCTTGAATTTATGACCTGGGGAGTATTTTTCATCACAGTAGTAACATAGACCTTGCTTTCTTCTTTCGGCCATTTCCGCAGGTGACACCTTTTGGACCTTAAGTGTTTGAGTCGTGTTGTGAGCCGTGTTGTGAGCCTGTGGGGGGCGACCTTTAGTGGAGAAATTTGGGCGACTGTATTGGGCTGCTAATGCACGTTCCACGTTACGAGCTACCTTGCAAGCCTCCGTCCATGTGGGAGGGTGGTGCAGTAGGACTTGGGCTTTGATAGCTTCTTTAAGACCGCTGATAAAACATTTCGTGTAGAACACATCTGAGAGACCCCAAGCGCAGAAGGCTAAGGCTTCAAAAGCTGTAATATATTCATCCACTGTACCAGTCTATCGGAGCTTAGTAAGACGACCCAAAAAAGATGATTCCTGGTCAAAGCGGTCTTGAAGAGCTTTGGTGAATTTGGTCCAAGTCCTAGAAGGTCCAGTGCAACGTTGATGCCATTCCCACCATTGCCACCTTTCATTGTCCAAGTACATGCTCCCCAACATAAGCTGAGTCTCATCATCAAAGATGTGATTCAGTTTGAAATACTGCTCCATTTGTGCTATCCATGCCGACAGGTGAGAACCATTAAATTTATGCATATCCAACTTGGTAGGTCGCTGACTGGGTTGTTGGTGGGTGTGCCAGACGTGAGGAGAGTGGCTAGACTCACGCTCATTGTGTTCATTCATTATACACCTCCTTGTGGGCTTGCTCCTTGCCCTTCGGGATTATTTTCTCGACCATGCTACATAGTCAGGTAAGCTGAATGTGGAGGTTTTGCACTGATTCTTCAAGTTTGTCCATCCTTTCATTGGCCATCGCTTGAGCTCTAGTTTCTACCATACACCAACCTGATTTTTTTTTAAATTGGGACAGCCTAAAAAAAAGAAAATTCACTAAGAAGTGAATGGTACCACCGTGCTTAGCTCGTTGTCCTAATTCTGATGGGCTACATCACCAATAAGCGCCCCGAAAGATCTCAGACTTTTTTTTTTTTTTTTTTCTGCTTCCTTATCAATACTACAGTGGCCAAATCCTCAAAATTTCAATGTGGCCAAAACTCCTGCGAAAATTATACCTCGGTATAGGAACCCTTCACAACAACTCCGATCTGGTGGATCTGAGAGATCTGAATGGTGGATCTGATAGCTCTGGGCGGCGGAACAGACTACTTCTGCGAATCTGATGGATCTAATAGATCGGAATGGCTGATCTGCGAACTCGAGACTACGGGACTGATGTCTGCTGCTGCTGCACCCCTTTGCACAAGCGAATCTGGAAGAGATGATGTGTGATCCCCCGAGAGAAAAGGGAACTATGGTCTTGAGGAGTGTCAGGTGCTATAGATCGCAATATACATAAGGGTCTGGCAGTAGTACTCGGCCCAATGTTTCAGGGCTCTAACTAAGGAGGATCGACCATACCCTTAGCCGTACAACCCGACTACCCTATCGTACGGGCGAGTAATCTCTCCAAGTGCTGTTCTCAGTGTACTGTAGCCGCAAGACGGCTGACAGTTTATCTATGGCGAGGTTTCAAGGGAGCCTAGGGGGCTTTCGATATACCCAGAGGGTACATGGAAGACAGTCCGTGCGCGTTTCTGTCTAATGCGCTACTACTCAAAGGGGTACCCACAAGGGTTACAAGGGAGTCCAATAGACGTGACCACCTCTTGTATTTCCTGCGTGCATGCCTCCCCAAATCCGCAGTTTTATGTGCTCAACGACAGATCCCCTGGTTTAAAGACGCTGGAACATGTCTCTAGCCAAAAAAAAAATTGCTAAGAAATGGAGATCCCACCGGCCGTGGAAAGTGCTCTGATACCACTTGTTATGCTCTTAACCTGCAAAATGATACCCAAATATAGAATATGCAAAGAAAAGATACCCAGAACATAGAATAGCAATGATTTTATTATTCAGAGAGTAATGTTCACTTGCCTCTTCGAGGGGGCAACCTCCAATAGAGCAGAGCTCGATTACAAAATAAGACACGATGCTCCTCGCAAAGAGTCTCTATCCTTTATATATGACACATACATGCAATACCATGGGCCAATACCGTGGGTTTTATTAATACCATCTATCTAGTACTACGGCCCATTTGCAACTAACTGTGGTTCCGTCATTAATTGCAGATTAACCACTTACAATTATTAATATGGGCTTTATTGACTCTTGACTATGACGTGATCCCATTACATAAATAAGGGGGTTAGGGTGGGACCCTAACATTGCAAATTAAATGGATGCTAAATATCAGTAGATATCAATCCATAAAAAGTGATGCATGGCAACATAGTCACTAACACACAAATTTGCAAAGATATATTACTTAATTATTAGCATGAAACAAGTGATTACAAAAACATTTAATTCAATTTCTATATGAAGTGACATAAATTGAATATTTATGACCTTATCCTAATGATTTTGTGTAATTGATTTACACACAATGCAAAAAGATAGATATTGCTTAGTTCTTAGCCCAAACCAAGTAATTACATGAGCATTTAATTCAATTTATGTATGAAGTTGCATGAGTTGAACCTTTATGACCTTATATTATACACAAAACTAAAAGAACTTGAACCATGTGTGATGTAAGAAATGTTCATAAAATTATTATGATATCTTAATGAAGCATGCAATCCAAATCTTTGCACCAAGATCCATGGATGATTGCTATTATGAAAAACGTATTATGCAAAAATGATTACTCTATTATCTCATTCAAATATTTAGTTGTTTCATCTTTGTTTCTAACATATCCACTTCTATTTCTTACAAAATTAAAGCTAAAGAATCTAATCTGGATCTCGTTATGTTGCTATGCTGCCTATATGCTTCTATGATATGTAGCTTCTATTGCATTACATGTAGAGAATTGACTTAGTTTTATCAAATGATAAAAACAAATATAATATTTTATTTTAAAGTTATCTCTATTTTATAAATTCTTGAAAATATACGAGATTAATAAAATCAAGATGACGATGAAGGTGGGTGACTTTAGATAACGACTACACAATTAGAAACCACCAAACTCAGTGAAACATGTCTGAAACTATTCAACAATAACCTATAAATAACCAGGAATAAAAAATTTGAAGAATCTATATGTTGCAATAAGAAATTAAAAGTTCATTTTATGGACCTATCATACTTTAAAAAAAAACTATCAAGTTAAAAAATAAACACATTTCTTTATAAAAATAAACTTTAAATAAAGTAAAAAAAAATATATTATTCAATAACCATAACTTCTTTCATATCACTATAACATGATATCTTTTTTAATTAATAAATTTAATAGAAACTTAAAAAAGCATAGCTATTTTAGAAATAAATTTTAAATATTTTATAAAATATTATTGATAATTAAAAAACATTTTCAATAAATTTACATTTGAGTGATAGCTTTACATGTATCCAAATGGTCTCGCTTTCTTCTCTACTACTGTATTGAAAAATATATTTATTAATATTTACACCACATTTTATATTCACTAAAATGACGCTAAATACTTTACTTTCTTCTATTAAATATGTTTGAGCAAAAGGAACTTGGAAATTATCATTTTCCATCACTGAAAACACAATCCCTTCCCAGTCATTATTTGGATCAACTCTAGGTTGGAGCTTGTGAGCGTATTCACACCAACTCTTGGTAAAGTGTTCATTCATCCATCAGAGCCGGTAACAGTGACCAATTTTTTTGGCAGTGGAGATTATTTGCTTGAGCTGTACTGATCGAGCCATAGATAATATTAGAATATTTTATACCTTCAACTAAAAAAACTAAAAATGAGAACGAAAACAACAATGGAAACCAAAATATCTTAATATTCCATATCCATATTTGAGGAACCATGGTTGGTAATCTTCAAATCAAAATGATATCTTCAATTGCTTTCTTTGTTTAAAATAGCTTTTAATAATCGTTGCTGGTATATATGGTTTTTTTTTTTTTTTAATTTATGACGTGCATTTCTCACTTTCTTCTTCTTCTTTTTTTTCTCCAAATCCTTTAATCTAAATCTAAACCTTTAGGCTCTGGGATAATCAATTCCAAAAATTTACTAGATAAATTACTATTGTTTTGTGAGTGGTTACTTAGTTTTAGTAGATATTTGAAAATTGATAAACATACGATACCTTGGTATTGTGATTCTCACTTCTCTATTTATTCAGAAAAAGACACCTTAAAAATATGAACCCATAAAAACAATTACAACTTGATTTTTTTAGTATTATATATATATATATATATATATATATATATATATATATATATATATATATATTTATTTATTTATTTATTTATTTATTTATTTATTGATCAAAGCTCAATCTAATAGGTATCCAAAAGCAAATGAATTGTTAGACTTTCCAAGAACTAATAAACATAAAAACACTTACTACATAATACATTTCACAATGATAAAATTAAAAAAACATCAAAAAAATTCACTAAATTATAATTTTATTTTATAAATTTTTTATCATTTTATTAATTATATAAAAAAAATTATATATGAGAAACTTTGGAACAAGATTCTTAACCATGGATATTTACTCTCATTTTACCATTGATATTATTAATCTATAAATGGGTTTTGTTACAATAATATGGAAAATAGTATGACTTATCAATACCACATGCCCAAAAACCATAACTCTTACCATTGATATTATTAACATATAAATGGGATTCGTTACAATAATATGGATATTACCATGACTTATCAATACCACATGCCCAAAAACAATAACTCAATTCATATGGCACTTGTTCATGTGACATTTTTTAAATTAATCATTTTAATTAAAGGTGAAAAAAGCTCATAACTACTTTGTTGATAAATCCCAACCAAAAATTTGTGTATACTACTATGAATATTCTATAATATTTTATGGAGCTTAAATCCTACCAACCACCTAATAATCATTTCAACATAATTAAACATACAACAATTTTCATTCAGCGTAAAAGAAACTTTAGACACATGCTATATGATTTATCCATAGTTAGCACAACCATATAAATTAAATGGTTGATAAATGCAGATACCCATTAATTCATGATAGGTATGAAAACACTTATTTAATAATATATCTCAAATTGCTAAAATTAAAAAATCATAAAGAAATAATAAAATTATAGTTTTATTTAAAATTAGTATTAATGATAAAAATAAGCAATATATAAATTAAACATATATATAGTTTTAAAAAACAACAAGATTTTTAATTATGGAGATTGATTCCCTTTTTATCACAAAGATTATTAATTTATAAATAGATTTTGTTACAATACCATAATTTTAAAGTACCACATGTCAAAAAAACAAAAAATAATTTCATATAGCACTTATTCATATGACTTTTTTAATTAATAAATTTAACTAGGGGTACAAAAAAAATCATAACTATTATCAAATAAATCTTGGGTTTTTATTTGTGTATATTACAAAAAAATATTTTGTTAAAGTTAAATCTCTACCATTCACTTAATAATTATATATAATTAAATTAAAATTCTTAAAACCAATTCTGAAATAAACATACCTAGGGTTGGAATTTCAAAACAAAGTCACGAGTGACAGTTTTCATACATTCTCTGCTGATTTCCTAATATCAAGTAAGAATTTTGACAGCTTTATAAACTTTTGAATTGTATTTAACTAACAAATCACCCCATGACAAGTGAATTGCCCATCAAATTCCATCCCAAAACATACCTATTAACATAATTATAAAATTAAACAATCTCAATCTTTACAAATTTATACTCATATACTCAATGTCAATATGAGAGAGTAAAAGCAAACGTTTATAAAATTAAACAATCTCAATCTTTACAAATTTATAATTATAAAATTAAACAATCTCAATCTATACAAATTTATACTCATATACTCAATGTCAATATGAGAGAGTAAAAGCAAACGTTTTTTCAATTACGATATATACAATATTTTTTTTTTCTTTTTACGAAGCAAGATTTCTGGATAGTTATAAAATTAAGCCATCTGGGCCTTGCCAAATAGATACAATGTCAATTTAAGAGTAAAGGTAGCGGTTTATTCCAAAAATCCTGTTTATGAAGCAAATGGTGTAGCAATTATTTGGTTGAAAGACTTCACAATCATATGACATAGTATAACTGGGCTTAGCTGTTGACGAGGTTATCATTGCCAATGTTTCACTTAAGCACATATTTGACTACCCCAGGGATATGGACGTTTGACAGGTAATCGACCCAATCGATGCATTTTACATCGAAGTTGAACGCTTTCAAGTCTTCTGCGGAAATCTTTTGCAATAGGCGTTCAGTATTTGTTATGTCAAAGCTGATATAGCCACAGAATCAACCACCTTATTATAATGGTGACAACAGATAGAGAAAAACAGTATAATGCGTGACGAAATGAGAAATTGAAAAAAAATAAAAATAAAAAAATAGCGACAATACCTTCCCTGAAAGAAGATGTAAGGCGCGTACAATTCTGCTAAATACATGATGAAGTTGTAATTTCTAAGCATACGGTCGTAACGAGGTGTAAAACGTGCTGTGAAGATGGAGATGACTTTGTTTACTACACCGATCACCTATTCATAACCAACAACCAACATCACTGTGCTAATTAATCGGTAAAAGTTAAAACTATACTGAAAGCGCAATATTGAAATTAAGATGATGTTTATAAAGAAGAGTGGAGTATTAGCTTGCCTGAAGAGGTACTTTGTAGCGTTGTAACATGTACAGGCGAAAGCTGCTCATGCTCTCCAGAAAGAAGACCTCTTTTACGTGAATTAGTTTTCCATCGTTGCTCACACAAGGATTCCTTGAAAAATAATTATATGCCTCATCCTTTAGAAGGGAGCAAGGCAATGGATTTCCCACGGATGATGCGACGTGATAAATAAACAGATCATTCTGGTAAGCATGTGTCGCCATAGCTGCTAGCATCTGGTTTACCACCATATCTGCTGGAATCTGTTGATCTCCAAACAAATAATGTCAACAAACAATAATATACGGTTTATTTCTATAGGAGGAGAGGGACGTTTTACAGCGCGATAAGAGGTCGGTATGCCTCTATATATATATATAAAAGAGTAAAACAAAATTAACTAATTCTATACGAGTGGTTTTGAAACAGTTTAGTCAGTTGTTTATTAATGCTTGGAGTAGCGGACAAACCACGTCTAGGATGAGCTCTGGATCGGCCATGAAGCAAGAGAGTCGCCCCTTTCCGTATGCTACTATAAAGGTGTCCATGGTTCTGCATTACATTCCCAGAAAGCATGTCATCATCAGCTTATGACATTCATACGAATAATATCAATGCGAAAAATTGGTGGTGATCAAGACTCGGAAGGAAATGTGATAAATAAAAATGGCTATGAGGACCTGGTGCCTTCCATCCAGCCAGGGAAGGGCTCTGCCAATGTACTCTCAATAATGGTCGGTCGGACGATGACCACCGGAAGGTTTCCCCTTGCGTTGTCCAGTAACATCTCTCTCATAGCTTTCGTAAATGTGTAAGTATTTGGCCACCCAAACATTTTTGCCCTGCTCAGATATCCATACCCAGTGCGTGAATGATTCTATTTTGATTTATAATTTTAGAATGAATTCATTATATATGATATGATATTTTAATGTCAAAACAAAAAATAATCTATGAAACATCTAAAATGAAAAAACTGAATGCAATGGCTTCTAAGGGAAAAAAAAATACCTTTCTAAACCCAACTCTTTGAGCTCTTTAATGGCTTCTTTGTGTGGATGAGAATCCATGCTACTTGAAGCAGTAGGTGACGAGTTCATTTGTAACTTGGCTAGTGTATTCTCCAGCAAACCGAATTCCGCTTCAATATTTAGGCTCAGAGGTGGACCATTTTCGTCATCCAATCCATTGGCGGCGGTCATAGATACTCCCATTTCCAGTTGGCTCTCTTTTATTCTTCCACTTCCATGCCCAACAACGTAAGCTTTTGTCGCATTACAGTAAGATCAGTTTATCTTAATTTTGATAATATATATATATATATATTCGCATTCTTAGATAAATTGAGATAAAAAAATTGTATTATAACAGCATCATAACGTTTATTGTTAAAATAATTTAATTACTTTTGTTTGAGTAGTTGGCTAAAATTAGAGAGCGTTGAGTTAAGTTGAGTTAAGTTATAGTCCAATTTAGTGTGTGGTTGCATGTCAAGTTATTTTAGACATGTCCCTAGTTGGAAACATATAAATATCTATCACTGCCATCATTGTAATAATTAAGTTTTCTGTAATCAATAGAAGAGTCTTTCCAACAAATTGATATTAAAGAGAAATTATAAAAAAATCAAAGAGAACAAATTAACAATAATAGGTAAGTGAGAATGAAAAATATTTTTCCCTCTTGTTTGATCTATATATTGAGTGCATTATAAAGCTGGTGGGCCCAGCAAAGTCAAACTACAGGTCGCAACCTTTAGGAAAAATCAACATAACTAAAAACGACTAAGGCAAAGGACATCAATTCATTCATGAATCGGGTCATGACTGTTGTAAATCAATTAAAAAATTATGGTGAGGAATTTAAAGATCAAACAATAGTTGAGAGGGTCCTCAGAGCTTTGTCTACCAAATTTGATGTTGTGGTGGCAGTGATAGAAGCCAATGATTTGACATCACTAACAGTTGAATAGTTGATGGGATCACTTCTATCAAATGAGGTAAGGATAGAGAGAAATATGGACTCCACTTTAAAAACCACTTTCAAAAGTTAGGTTTCTATTTCAAGAGACAGAGGTTGAGGCAGAAGTAGATCGATAGGCATAGGATGGGGCCAAAGAGATGGTGGCCAGAGAGATGGCCGAGAGGAGCACGAACATGAAAGTGGAAGAAACTGCAAAATCTTAATAAATAATCAAATATTTGACAAATCAAAGGTGATATGTTATTATTGCAATAAATTTGGTCACTATGTTGGTGATTGAAAGAAGAGGATAGCCGATCAAGTGAACCATAGAGATAATATCACTACAGAGAGTACTAACTCCATGTTCCTAACTTGTCATACCATGCATGAACCTTCTGATAATGTGTGTCTATTAGATAGTGGTTGCAGTAATCACATGACATGCAAAAATAATTTGGTCGCAAATTTGGATCAATCTGTGAAGATAGAGGTAAATTTGGGGACTCATAAGACTATGGATGTAGATGGAAAATGAGTGGTCAACATTCTGACAAAGAAAGGGGAGTTAAAGAAAATCTCAGAGGTATATTATGTTGCTGGTCTCAAACATAATTTAATAAGCGTTGGTCAATTGACACATAAATGATACAAAGTTATCTTTCAATGACAACAATGTGTTATATATGACAATCCCTAAAATAAGAAGCTAATAGCAAAGGTGCAGATGACGAGGACCATACTCTTTCCTCTAGTCATGAATTACAGTGATCATGTCAATTCTTTTGCAATTACATTTTGTAATGATTATTGCTTATGGAATTTTTGCTTTGGACACTTTCACTTTTTTCGTTTAAGATTGTTGCAACATAAACATATGTTAGAGGATTACCTCCCATCAAAGAACTTGCTAGTAGTTGTGAGTGTTGCATCTTGGGAAAGCAACACTGTGAATGTTTTCCAGAGGGAGTTGCATATAGAGAAAAGCAAACTCTTGAGCTAGTGAATACATACTTGTGTGGACCTATGAGGACACAGTCGATTCGTGGAAATTGTTACTTCCTCATTTTCATTGATGATTATAGTAGACAGAATTGGGTTTACTTCTTGAAGTAGAAATCTGAAACTTTTGCAAAGTTCAAAGAATTCAAAGACTTAGCAGAGAACCAAAGTGATCGACAGATCAAGGTATTGAGGTCAGATCATGGTGGATAATATGACTCAAAGGAATTCCATGATTACTGCAAACAACATGGAATCCTAAGGCAATTTACAACTGGATACACACTGTAGCAGAATGGTGTAGCAGAGAGAAAGAATAAGAAAATTATGAACATGACAAGAAGCATGTTAAAAGGAAGAAACTTGTCTAATGACTATTGGGTAGAAGCAGTTTCATGTGCTATTTATGTGATCAATAGATCTTCTACAAAGAGTGTGATGAACGAAGTACTAGAACAAGCATCGTCAAGTTTATCTTGCAGCGTATTTCATCTCAAAGTGTTTGGATGTGTAGTTTATGCACATGTGCCCAAGGAGCGAAGAGGAATATTGGATAATAAAAGTGAATAATACATATTTATTGTTTATAGTGAGCAATCAAAAGCTGAGAAAGTATATAACCCTGTCATTGAGAAGACCATAATTAGCAAATATGTTGTGCTCAAAGAGCAAAAGTCGTGGAATGGTAGTATAGACAAAACAATTGATGTAGAAGTGCCATTAATGGTAGAGGATGATGTAGCAGAAAAGGAGCAGCAAGAATCACATCCGAAGATAGCAAATAGAGACACACCAACAAGGACTCCAAGATTATCTGAGCAACGTGTATCTTCAAGCAGATTAGTAAATCAAGATTTTCCCGACAGTCAATCAGGTGATGACTCTAGCAATGGTAAGAAAAAGATGAGAAGTCTGAAAGATATTATGATTATTTATATGTTATTTCAACTTTTTCATTTTTGTCATTCCATCCTTCTTCGTTTGAAGAAAAAATCAGAGATGAAAATTGGGTGCAAGCCATGGATGAAGAAATTGAAGCTATTGGAAATAATCATACATGGGATTTGGTTGATTTTCCAAAGGACAAAAATTTCATTGGTGTGAAGTGGGTGTACAAGACAAAGTTGAATGAGAAAGGTGAAATTGACATATGTAAAGCAGGACTTGTAGCAAAACGGTCCTCACAACAAATGGGAATAGATTTTGGAGAAATGTTTGCTCTAGTAGCCATATTGGATACTGTAAGAGCAGTTCCATCCATATCAACTCAAAAAATTGGAAAGTATATCGGGTGAATGTGAAATCAACCTTCTTGAATGGAATTTTAGAATAATAAATTTATGTGCAGTAGCCTCTAGGTTATCATCTTGAAGGTAAATAAGATAAAGTTTACAAGTTGAATAAAGTGCTCTATGGATTGAAGCAAGTGCCTAGAGCTTGGTACAGAAGAATTAACAACTAAATGATTAAGAATGGATTTTGTAGAAACAACATTGAGCCTACCTTGCACACAAAGGTAAATAAGCATGGACAAATTTTGATTGTTTTCTTATATTTTGATGACATGATTTTTACAATTGATCTTGAGTTAGATGAATTTAAAGAAGCCATGAAGAAATAATTTGAGATGACAGATCTCGGTCTTATGAAATATTTTCTTTTCATAGAGGTTAAGCAATTTGAAAAAAGGAATTTTTTTTGTTAAAATAAATATGGCACATATTTGCTAAAAATATTTAGTATGGAAAATTGCAAACCTTTCCCTACACGAGTTGCAACAAGTACAAAGTTAAGCAAAGATGCTGAAGGATTATATGTTAGTCCAATTCTATTCAAAAGATTGGTTGGAAGTCTCATGTATCTCACAGCTATAAGACCATATATTATGCAAGGAGTAATTTTGATTTCGAGATTTATGGAGAGCCCAAGAGACACACATTGGAGAAAAGGAAAAATAATTATGAGATACATAGTATGAACTAGAAATTGTGGCATAATGTATGGAAGCACATAGAAGAAAGATTTGATTGGATATATAGGTAGTGATTTTGTAGGTAGTTTAGATGATAGGAAGAGACCTTCTAGTTATATGTTCCATATTGGATCAGGTGTGATAGCATGGGCATCTAAGAAGCAACCTATTGTGACACTTTTGTCAACAGAAGGAGAATGTGTAGCAACAACATCCGCAACATGTCAAGCAGTGTGGCTAAGAAGAGTATTTAATGGACTCATACAGAAACAACAAGGATCAACAACGATATATTATGACAACACCTTAGCGATTGCACTATCGAAGAATAGTGTGTTTCATAAGAAGAGCAAGCATATTTCTGCTAGATATCACTTTTTTAGAGAACTTGGGAGAAATGGAGAACTTCACTTGAAGCCTTGTAAATGGAGTGATCAATTGGCTCATATATTTAATAAGATATTAGCAAAATATGTATTTGAGTTTCACAAAAGAAACTTGGGTATTGTAAGCCTAGCTGAGACATAGACCAACAAGCATGTTTGATTTGTCATGAATCATGTCTTAGTTTAGCATTCATAATTAAGGGGCAGTGTTAAAATAATCTAATTACTCCGGCATGAGGAGTTAGCTAAAATTAGAGAGTCAGTTAATTGAGCGTCGAGTCAAGTTGAGTTAATTCATAGTCAAATTTATTGTGTGGTTGCATGTCAAGTTATTTTAGGTGAGTCGCTAGTTGGAAACATATTAATATCCCTCACAGGGTTCATTGTAATAATCAAGTTTTGTGTGATCAATAAAATAGCTGAAACTCTTGTGTTTTGTGTGTGAAATTTGTGTTTTCGCTCCTCTACCTTTCTAACATCTATACCATAGTTAACATGTTCATATCCAAATTAGAATTCAGAATTGAATTAGATACGATATCATAAAAGTATGAATTAAAATTTTAAATTCAGGAAAAATTGGTGAGTACACATTTTTTTTTTCTAACAATGATATTTTTTTTGTTAATTTTGAATTTTATTCATTTTTGTTGGAAATAGTAATTAGTCTCATATGAAAATTTAGCAAGATCTAAGCCTAGTGATGCATGAAGAGATAAGTTGAGTTAAGTGCACTCCAAATTTAAAGTGCGACTTAGCTGAGTTAAGTGTGATTGAGGTTGAGTTACGTATAAATTTGGAGAAGTATAAATTCATTGTGTGTGCATGTTAAGTTATTTTGGGAGAGTCAATAGTCAAGGTTTGTGTGATCAATAAAGAAGAATAGCAACTCATGTGTTTTGTCCATGTCAATTTTATGTCTTTCCTCCTAATTTATCTTAGGATCAAATTGGTATCAAAATTGAAATTAAGTTTGAAGATTTGAGGAAATTGTTTTTTGTGAAAGAGACAAAGAGCCTGCGGTGCCTGCCCCCGTATCATGATATGGTAGATGTTGAAGAGAAATTCGTTGGGTAGAGAGAGTCAAATTGGAAAGGCCGCACGCAAGTAGTAGCAGGCGCGTTTAATTGGCAATAACATATCCAACCGCATTATTCAGCACACACACGAGATTTTGGAGTGCCTCCTCCCTTCTTCATCGTAGGCATCGATAGCCATAACATAATAAAGAATGAATCTTAAAGGAACAAGCAACAAAAAGTTGGAGTACAATGTTCATTAAGAAAAGTAAAAAAGTTTCATTATGGTTCACTAATTTCTTGAATGTATATAAAGAGATCCAATAAGGTTTATAAAGGGAAAAAGTGAGATTTAAAATGTGATTTCAAAAAAATATTAAAATAAAAGGAAAAGGGTTGTATTTTATTTAAAGTTTTGAGTTTAGGGTTTCTATAGGTTTGCAATTTTTTTGTTTTGTGAAGCATGATAATGTTTTGGATAAAGATTGTGTCTTATGGGACACATCTTGAAAGCCATATGTGTTTTAGGATATCTAAAAAATATTGATTAGTATGATTGACCAAAGGTTGAGATATTTAAGTTGGAGAATGACAAAGAGAATGTTCATATGAAGTAATGCTTTGTGGAGATGGGAGTGCATCTCTCGTGAATCCAGAAACAACTGATAAACTTGATGAAGTTGAATTTTTTAATGACATGGATGCTGAAATAACCCACCATGGTGTGGATGAACATTATGTTGATGATATGTGATTTATTTTTTTAAACATGGATTAATTGTGACAATATGGTAAGCACTTTGTTTGATGAAGAATTGAAGGTTGAAGTTGTCACTGTAGCAACATGTTGAAGCAAAAGTTGGAACTACTCATGAAGTAGTATATGATCTAGTAGCAATTGATGATCAAGAAGAGGATAAAGTGATTCAAGATTTTTTTATCACAATACCCACTATCAAAATAATAGTGGAAGTTACCTTCAGTGAAGTTGAAGAGGTAGAGAAGGAAGAGGAAGAGGAGAAAGCTTTCACTGCAAACATAATGAAGATGTTCTTAACATTATTTCTGAATATGTAGGTCTTCAAAATAGCATTGGAGTGGAAGTTGAAAAAAAAGTTGTTAATAAATTTGATCCAAATTTAAAGCTCACTGAATAATGGATTGAGAAGTCAATTGAACAGGTTGATGATATTTTTAAAGCAATAATTGGAATAAAAGAATTAAATGAAGTGGTGAACAAGAGAAATGAGCATGATTATGATTTTACATGTAAGCCTAATGATGATCTTGAGTGTGCAGACTATAGGAAAAAAGAAGCACTACCTGATGATGAAAATGAAGAAAAGGATATGGAAGTTTCTATAAACAAGGAAGAATGCATTAAAACCATTATTCAACAATGGAGTCAAGAAGAGATAAAAATATGTTATCAAGAAATATGGCAGAAAGGAAGATAGGAATATGAAGCACAAGAAGCAGAGTAGAAAGGACAATTTGAAGATGGAGAGTTGGGGCAACAGTACAAGTTGAACAAATTTTTGAAGAGGAAGTTGTAGAAGACATGATCACATTATTTTTCAGCGCGAATTCAAGACAAGTCAAAGAAACATTGCAGCATCAACAAGTAAAGAAATATGGAGCCTACATAAAGAATGTGCAATAGAGAATGAAGAAATTTGAAGGATATAGATTCTGGAAGAAATGAAAAAGAAAAAGAAAATTGTTAAAGTCTTCAGTGATTGTAAGCCTAGTTGAGACATAGACCAGTGGGCATGTTTGAGTGATGATTGAATCAATTTTTATTATAAACCTAGTAGGCATAGTTGAGTAATGTTGAGTTATGTTGAGTCATACGATCATAATTAAGGGGGAGTGTTGGAAATAGTAATTACTCCTGCATGAAGATCTAGCAAGATCGAAGTCAAGTGATGCATTGAGAGACAAGTTGAGTTAAGTGCATTCCATATTTAAAGTGTGAGTTAACTGAGTTAAGTGTGAGTTAGGTTGAGTTCAATCTATATTTGGAGAAGTCCAAATTTAGTATGTATGTGCATGCTAAGTTATTTTGGGTGAATCACTAGTCGAAAAAGTTTAAATACCCTACATCTGGTTCATTGTAATCAAGTCAACGTTTGTGTGATCAATAGATAAGAGCAACAATTCGTGTGTCAGCTCATGTGTTTTGTGTGTGTCAATTTTTCGTCTTTCTTCCTCTACCTTACCATCAATTAAAAATTTAAATATATATAATTTTGTTTGCTAACAAAAATGTTTTTTCCTAATTTTCTTCCTTATTCATTTAAACTAAACCATTTTTAAAATACATTTGAAAAAAATATACAATAAAAAATTAGTTTTGCACTCTTTCTCATAAATGTATCTTCCTTTCGAACCATAAATCTAAAACCCTGATTCAAAATCGTTCTCTAATAAATATATATATATATATATAACACCTGTTTTCAAAATTTATTTATCTAAAAACCTTTTACATAAAAGCAGGGTTATCTGTTTGTATTTAGGCATATACTTCCTAAATGAAAAATCTCTGTAAATAAATAACAAAACATGCGGTATGCTAGCAAGCCTCGACTTATTTTCTCTTATTTATGAATTGAGTGGCTCTTCATAAGCCAACAAGGACTTTTAAATAGCTAAGTCAAGTCAATGCAAGGACTTTTAAATAGCTAATTCAAGTCAATGAAAATAATTGAAGGATGAATTTAAGGGGTTGTGAAAGAGAAGAGGGTATGTTCCAGTGACCCAGTCAATACAATGGACAAATGGCGTTCTATGAATAAACTGCAAAACATGGACAAATGGAATTTTAATCTCTGTGAATAAACTCCAAAACATGCATTTTCAAACGAACGCGATCGAATCATATTATATGATGTTCGAATCGAATCACGAAATTGGTAACTATGATGTTAATTAATCTTCAAGTCAGGAGAGACAGTGTAATTCACATTAATTGTTGTTCTTAGTGAGTTCCGTTTGAAGTTTGATTTTGTGTTAATTGCTAATTTCTAATCTTAGTGAGATCCATTGGAAGCTTGATTCACTCTATGATCAATATCTCAACCTCTACCTTGGCGAATCATCTATTTACCGAATTCCACTATGTCATTTTCTATATCTATTTAATGGGAGACACAGGAATAGAATGCTTGTGCCCTTTCCTGTAAATCCTTTTTAGCATGCTAAAATTGTTTAGCAGCTTTTTTTGGAGCCACAGGATCGTTTCAGAATTACACTATAGCAGTTATGTGATTGTTCAACTGATGAGATCGCTGTATCAGATTCATATCAGAGCAAACCATAGTGACCCAGAGGAGATTCCATCTTAGCTGGGGAAGATGAGGCAGGAGCAATGTGAAGTAAAGAGAAAATATATAGGAAATTCCAAAAGTTAGTGGTAATTCTGTTTAGGTTTCCTCGGGAGGATTTTGAGGAAGAGTTAGAAGTTCATAGGGGTTGGTTCGAGCCAAATATCCTATGGAAAGACCCATTGAAGCTATAGCATGGAGATGCGTACAATTGAAGCAATGATTTAAAGGTGAGTTAAATTGAGAATTGTTCATGGATTTAAAGGTGAGTTAAATAGCAAGAGGATGATGAACATGCAACAACAAGATACATCAATTCCTTCCACTTTCAACTCCTAGATGAATTTTCTCTACAAAGTGAATAGGTCAAGCAAACTGGTAGCCAAATGGGGCAGCCCTAATTTGAATAGGGAAAGATGAAGTTTTCCCAAACCTACCAATGAGGAAGAACCGGTTGATATTGTTAAGCCATATTTGCAACATAGGGTAGCCTTTGGAGTCTATCTTATATATGTAGTTGACCACATAAGGTGATATATTGCCTTCAGAATCTTAAAAGGGTGATAGTAGCCCAAGAATGAGATGAATAAGAGCTCTGGATGGAAGAATGTAACATCTCTTTTCATCCACAGATTTTGTAAAATGTAATTAAAACTAATGATGGATGATGGCCACTAAGATTTTTCCCATGTTTTATTTATTTATTTATTTCTAACACTGAAGAAGAGGGAAATCAACACGGTTCTTGATTCTTGAGAAGGAAAGCTTGATTGAGGTAAATCTTTAACGAGGATTTGCGAAAATTACTATCCACTGAATTAATTCACCAGATCTCTAATGTTGTATCCGAAGTACACAAATCTAGCAGTTATGAGAAGAATGCGGGAGGTGATACTGAACTGCTGTAGATTATTGGATACATAGCATTCTTGAGGCTTCTACTTCACCCGGCATCTCAAGAAGGGATCTAGAACTTCGTTTAAAAGGGGGTATTAAAAAAAAAAGTACAAACAAAACCTGCAGCCTCAAATTGAACGAAATCGAGTTAATATAATCAAATGTTCGATTGTGAGAGTCAACGGCAAGGAAAAGTTGAAGATAATTAATATTATTTTGTATTAATGGAGAAATGGTTACACAAGTTGTAACGTATCTCCTTAGTTTAGGATTTGTTCCTAGAGTTTAGGAGTTTGGTTGCAACTTCCTGAGTTCTAGTAATGTACTTAATGATATAATTGCTCATTTGATGAATAGTAGAGTGTACAGAGAGATTTCACTTTGTTTGAGTGCAGTCTCTAGGTGCAGTACTCACCTGTGAGCTGCAACTCCTTTTTTTTAATTCAATTCTAATTTTTATCTTGGTATCAGAGCACAGAGTAGGGATAGCCTTAATTTTTTTTTTTAGGATGCATCATTGATTATAGAACTGTAGTGGCGGTGGAGTGTACAAAAGCAGTCGTAGGATCAGGTGGACTGCAGTAACACCTGATGACAGGTCTCAGATGATTGATCATCTCTGAGCACAAGAAAGGGTTGGCGCAGTTTAGTCGCAAACAGTCGCGCCATTTTTGAGTAGAACGAAGAGCTGGCGCAGTTTATTAAGGAACAGTCGTGCCATTTGGCACGGGTTTGAGAGCGATAGTCGCGCCAGCACGCCAGAAGGTCCTAATTGCGCAGAAAATCAAGGATTAATCACGCCAATTTCGTAAGATGCATCAATTTTGTTTCTGGCATGGGTATTTCGTTGTCGAAGAGCGCCAACCTCTTTCTCTTTGAAAAATCTACAATTTTTTGCAGATCGGAGTTGCCCGGTGGTGGCACTTTGAATTTCCGGATCTGTTCGATGGAAAAAAATCGGAGTAGCTCGGTGGTGGCACATTGGAGTTCCTGATCTACTCGGTGGTAGCAGATCGGACTTGCCCAATGGTGGCATGTTGAAGTTCTTGATCTACTCGGTGGCAGCAGATCGGACTTGCCCGGTTGTGGCGCATTGAAGTTCCTGATTTGTTCGGTGACAACAGATCAGATTTGCCCGGTGGTGGCGCATTGGAGTTTCCAATCTGTTCGGTGGCAACAGATTGGACTTGCCCGGTGGTGGCGCATTGAAGATACAATTTTTTTTTTCTCGAGCAAAAAAGAGGTTTGGATCTGGTATGTGATGACTCTTTTTTAGTGTACAGTTGGATAGACTTATTCATCAGGGGATCAGAAATTTTATCAATCCAATATGAATAACAGTATAGAATCATATCTCCACGAGTCTGGCAAACTCGATGGATCAAACATCACCAACTGGAAATTCAAGATGTAGACTTTACTTGAAAGTGCAAATGCGTGGTCGATCGTTACAGGAAATGAGCTGAGATCAGGATTAGCCACACAAGAACAAGATTGGGATAAAAGGGAGACAAAAGCAAAGGTCATATTGAAGATGTCCGTCAAGGACAATGTTATCCCACATATTAGAGAATGTAAATCGGCCACTGACATTTGGACGATGATCAAAAACCTATATCATACGCAGAATACAAACCATGTCTTTTCACTCAAAGGCATGCTGTTTGCATTGAAGATGGAGGAGAATGAATCTGCAGCTGGATTCATTGCTAGAGTCAAAGACCTGAAGGACAGATTGGGAGATATCAGAGAGAAAGTTTCTGATTCGGATCTGGTCACGATCACATTGAATGGAATGATTGATGAATACCAGACGTTTATCACAGGGCTGTCAGCAAGGGAGAAAGCCCCTTCATTTGAAGAGCTGACAGGGATTTTGATACAGGAAGAAGAGCGACGACAAAATTTGAAATCACAGAGCAATGACCTTGCTCTGATGGCAAAAAGGAGACAGTATAAAGGGAAGCAGCATCAGCAATCGCAGCAGCAGCAGCAGAAAGGAGCCAACACATTTCAGAAAAGACCGTTTAAAGGTATGTCTGCTAATAATTTTCCCATCAAAAAATGTTTTTACTGTGGAAAACATGGACATGAGATTAGAGATTGTTATAAGAGGCAGGCAGACGAAGGAAGAAACAAATAGAGGAAACGTAAGGGCTACTTTGTTAAGGAAGAAGAGGATCATAGCCACGAACTTCGACTATTTATAGTCAATTGTGCCCTTTCAGCTTCAAAGGGAGATGAGGACGACATATTGTATGTTGACTCGGGTGCATCGTCACACATGACTGGTAAGAAGGATTGGTTTGAATTTCTTGAAGAAACTTCATGTGGGTCAAAAATCTATTTAGGAGATGATAGTGGACATGAGATCAAAGGAAATGGTGACATTCCTGTAAAGTTACCTAGCGGTGATATTAGAAACCTTAAAAATGTATTGTATTTTCCAGGAATTAAGAAAAATTTGGTCTCTGTCTCAATGATTACTGATCAGGACATGCAAGTTCAATTCTTTAAGACTAACTGTGTCATTAAGGATAGCCAGATGGAAACAGTTGCAACAGGAGTGCGCGTGGGGAATTTGTACAGACTAGATGTGAAGAGTATGCCACAGCAAGCAATGGTTGCAGCTGGATCGACAGCTGAAAATCTCTGGCATCAAAGATTTAGCCATCTTAATCTGCAAGACCTCATCCTACTTCAGAGAAAAGGTGTGGTCGATGGACTCCCTATTTTCCATAATGTTAAGCTGGATTGTGATGGATGTGCATTAGGGAAAATACATAGAGAAGAGTTCCCTTTGCATGTTAATAGAAAGGAAAGAGACATTTTAGAACTGGTGCATACAGACATCTGTGGACCTATGCAAACCAAGTCATTAGGAGGAGCATATTAATTTCTCTTATTTACAGATGATTGCACTAGATTTTCATGGGTATACTTTCTGAGTAAAAAGAGTTAAGCTTTTCAGTATTTTAAAGAGTTTAAATCCATGGTAGAAAACCAGACAGGAAAAAGAATAAAAATTATCCGCTCGGATCAAGGGGGAGAATACAGGTTGGGAGAGTTCATGGATTTCTGCAAGCATCATGGGATTGTCCAATAGTTTACAGTGCCCCACACTCCACAGTAGAATGGAGTGGCAGAATGGAAGAACAGAACGCTTGTTGAGTGCACAAGGAGCATTCTTAAAGGTAAGGGTCTATCAAATGGTCTTTGGGCAGAAGCTATTAACACTGCTGTGTATTTAAAGAATAGGAGTCCTACTAGATGTCTAGGCTTCAAAACCCTTTTTGAAGCATTGTTTGGATTCAAACCAGAAGTAAGTCACTTAAGAATATTTGGGTCAAAAGCTTATGCTCATATACCTAAGGCAGATAGAAAGAAGTTAGATACTAAAGCCCTCAAATGTATATTTTTTGGATATGGCACTGAGTTCAAGGCATATAAGTTATTTAATTTTGTGACTCACAAGGTTTTTGCAAGCAGAGGTGTCATATTTCATGAACAGGTTGAAGAAGGAAAGAATGACTCTAACTGTGATTGGCACATTCCATTGCTAATGGAAGAAAACAATGAGGAAGATGAAGAGTAGGAGGAGAAACAAGAAGAAGAAGTAACAGACGATGTAATCAATGAAGATGCAAGCCCAGAAAAGGCTAAAATAGACAGAATTGAGGTAAGACCCCCAGCAAGGAGATCAGGTAGGAAGACTTTATTATCATCTAAATTGAAAGACTATGCATTAATGTCAAAGATTTTAAACATTGTAGAACCTGCAAATTATGAGGAAGCAAGTAAATCTGATGCATGGAGGGCTGCAATGTATGAGGAAATAGAATCAATAAATAGAAACCATACTTGGGATTTGGTTGAATTTCTTGAAGGTAAAACCCCCATAGGATACAAATGGCTATATAAACCAAAAATAATGCAGATGGGAGTATGGAGAAACTTAAAGCTAGACTGGTAGCAAAGTGTTACTCACAGAAAGAGGGAATAGACTTCGATGACACCTTTGCTCCTGTAGCCAAATTAAACACCATTAGAATGATAATTTCCTTAGCAAAAAAACACAAATGGCAGCTACACCAGCTAGATGTTAAGTCTGCATTTCTAAATGGTGACTTGAAGGAAGAAATTTATTTAGTACAGCCTGAAGATTTTGTGAAAAAGGGGCAGGAACATCTCGTGTGTAAATTGAAAAAGGCACTTTATGGTTTAAAACACGCACCCAGGTTGTGGTATGAGAAAATTGACTCATTTTTTGTACAACATGGCTTTCATAGGAGCTTGAATGATCCAAATCTATATACCAAGTTTAATAAACAGAGGAAAATTATTTTGATTTCTTTGTATGTAGATGATATGATCATAACAGGGAATGCTAACAATCTGATCAAAGAAATCAAACAGCAGATGTCACAAGTGTTTGAGATGAAAGATCTCGGAAACCTTCATTATTTCTTGGGATTGGAGGTATGGAAAGACTCTGGACAAACTTTTCTCACTCAAGGGAAGTATGCCAGAAGCTTGCTGGAAAGGTTCAGAATGGAGCAGTGCAGATCAGCAGCAACACCATTACAGCATAGCTTAAAGTTGAGCAGTGACAACGGTACTAAAGTGGTGGATGCTACCATGTACAGACAACTAGTTGGCAGTTTGATATATCTGACTACAACTAGACTAGATTTGGCATATTCTGTTAGTGCATTGAGCCAGTTCATGTCAAAACCACTCGAATGTCATTGGGTCGCAGCAAAAAGTGTGTTGAGGTATCTAAGTGGTACTAGTAATTATGGCATTTTGTACACTGACACTTCTGATGTTATTCTAGCAGCTTTTTCAGATTCCGATTGGGCAGGTAACTTGGGTGATCGAAGATCTATCACAGGTTACGCATTCAGCATTGGATCCGAGGTCATAGCATGGAGCAGTAAAAAGCAGCACACTGTAGCTCTATCCTCATGTGAAGCTGAGTACCAAGCATTGTGTGCAGCCACATGTGAAGCTATCTGGTTAAGAAGACTTCTCAACGATGCAGGAGAAGAGCAGAAAGAATCAACTATTATCAAAATCGACAACCAGAGTACCATCAAGCTTGCATACAATCCAGTCTTTCATAAAAATACGAAGCATATCGATACTCAGGTTCATTTTGTTCGAGAGAAACAACAGTCAAAAGAGATATGTGTTGAATATTGTAAAACTTGTGATAACATGGCTGATATTTTTACTAAGCCTCTTGGGCGTGTAAAGTTTGAATTGTTTAGAGGGATGCTAGGAGTTCAGGATAATCCTTTCTCCATTAATGGGGGGAGTTGAAAATAATTAATATTATTTTGTATTAATGGAGAAATGGTTACACAAGTTGTAATGTATCTCCTTAGTTTAGGATTTGTTCCTAGAGTTTAGGAGTTTGGTTGCAACTTCCCGAGTTCTAGTAATGTACTTAATGATGTAATTGCTCATTTGATGAATAGTAGAGTGTACGGAGAGATTTCTCTTTGTTTTAGTGCAGTCTCCAGGTGCAGTACTCACCTGTGAGCTGCAACTCCTTCTTTTTAATTCAATTCTGATTTTTATCTGGAAAGGTATCTGCATATGTTTTGGGGAATTCTTATGCAAAGCCGGCATGCAGTTTTCTTTTTAAAAAGTACTCACGTCATTTTTGCGTGCCTTTAGTATTATTTCTAAATCCATTGTGTAAATTAAAAAAATAAAATAAAGGCCTTATGTGATTTATTTAAAAAAATCCCATCTCTCATAATTTAAAGATATTACGGATTATTAAAAAAAAACCAAAGTGATATTGTCCAATTAAAAAAAAAAAAGAGAGTGTGCTTCAAAAATAAGAGAGTTTGCTTCAAATGAGGAAGGGTTGTATTTTTTTTTGGTTAAAGAACGAGTTTATGAAAACCTTTTTGTATCTTTTGTTTTTTTAGAGAATTTGTCTAGCTTGTGGAAGTTAAGTAATAAAGAAGTCACCATGGAGGTATTTTTACTAGTTATGTTTGTAGATTCATTTGCTTGTTAAGTCGTAGTGAGCTAGTGCTTAAGAAATGGGAAAAGCCAAGATGTTGATAAGGTAAAAATGACAACAAGAGATGTTCGAGATATTTTTGGAAGAATTGGAAGCTAAAAGGAAAAAGAATGCTTACGCATTGAAATACATGAAGGAATGCATAGATGATAACATTCTTCCTCTCATTAGAGATGCAAAGACAGCCAAGGTGGCTTGGCATATCCTAGAGAGGAATTTTGGTGTAGGGGGGAGTATTCATGTTGAAGATGAAGGTGGATCTATAACATCAGATCTACAAGAGATGAAGAATTTGGTGAATCCCACTTCAAAGTGGATAACAATGATAATGCAGGGAAAGGGCACACAGATGCTCGTGAATCTCACTATGCACAACCACAACTAGATGACAATTTTGTGAATCTAGCAACAATGCTTGTTCTTGACAATGAAGTTGCCACTGGAGCAACCAGTGTTATGGTGAATCCAACAATTAAATTTCTTGATGTCAATTTTGATGAAGACCAGTTAATTAAAGATGAATGGTTGCATAAGATGGAAGAAAATCATCTCATTGATAAACTATAATTTGGTGACAAAAACTCACTTGGGTTTGAAAACCAAGTGGAAGACAACATCTTTGAAGCAGTTGAGGTTCATAAAGAAGTGGAAGTGGTAGAGGAAAAGAAAGAAGTGCAATAAGAGAAATATATAATTGCAGAGAAAAAAAAATAGAATCGATCTCGTTCTGCATATGTTTTTAAACCAAACCTTGATTTTGAATGTCCAAATGTTAGGAGCAACTAGGAAGAAGGAACAATAATTGAGATTGAATTAAGGTTCCTTGAAGCATGGCCTACAACACCATGTTTTGATATAGTTTGCATTGAAGTTGCAGAAATGAATGTTTAAGAAAGTTTAAGAAATCAAATGTTTAATAATAAATACTTTTATTTATTATTAAATCATTATTAGTAAATAAAACGAATTACTTAATTATTATTATTTATTAATAATTACTTAATTAATTATTGTTAATTAATATTATTAATTAATTATTATTTACAGATTTTATTGATGATGAGGATGATGATTAACGTCCACTAAGACCAATGTGGTCTATTAGACCTATAAAAAAAAAGAGTAATTGTCATTCTACAAAATATCGTTTCTGTGATCAAGGAGAAGCAAAAGAAGTGCTCTAGGATCGTTATAGTTGGGCTGAATTAATAAGTTAAGAATATTGGAGGTGTGCCTAATGATAGGGAATTGAAAGCGGATATGGGCAAGATTCAGGTAGTTTAAAAGGATGTGTTTTTCATCTTCCACCTTCTTAGTATCACAAATTTAACAGATTCTATCATCCTAGGGAGTCTTGGGAGTAGACGACCACCCGATATCCCTTTGAATCTAATGAGAATTAGTTCTTATCCTAGCGATGTTCATTTTCTTCTTAGTGCTAGTCAACATAGAGAGATAATTCTGGTTATCAAATGTGGGGTTGATCACCTCCTTATAGTATCTTAACTTCCTTTTACCCTCCATCTCCTTATCATGTCACATCTTCTCCTTAAAATTGGAGGTAAGAGTATCTTTGATGCTATCATTTCTTCCCAAGATGATCTCCTCCTTAATCCCGCAAAGGTTCAACCAAGACTGGGCATCCTTATGATATCTGCGCTTGAGGCGCATGTGGGGGTTTGGACTAAAGTTAGAAGCAATTTTTGGGAGCCTCTTGGATTCCATATTGTAAATATTTTTCTTATACATCATATATTTAAACATAGTCATAGTTTCAGTGGGGGACATGCCCGCTTCGATCAAGAGGATAGAATAGGGAGTATTTCCCTTGATCTTGAGGTTATAGGTTATAAATTTCTTTTGGATCATCTCAATATTTCTCCTTGACTCTCTAGATATACTGTAACTCCAAACTTCACATCTGTATAAGACAACAGGGGTGACAAGAGTCTCAAAGTGGAACCGTTTTTACTCCAAATGTAAATATTAACCAACTTACAATTGTTTTCAAGCTCATAATAAGCTTTCCAACCTCCAATACTTATTTTCTTGACGCTATAGATCTAGTTGAGCTTCTGAGGAAAGTCAATACCCAAATATTTATAAGAAGAAACCTGCTATAGACAATGGTTATCATAGATAAAACTATCATGGGCGATCTTTTTAGATTTAATGATCACGACTTTAATCTTTTCTATATTAACTATCATACCCATCTTGGAGCAGCAGACATGAAGAGTCTTAAGTTTCTTGTATAGGTCATTATGGATTTTTGTAAGAAGAATGATAAAATCAATATAAAGGAGAAGGGTATTGATTATGCTAGCGAGCTCGGTTCATTTTCAACCCAGAGTTTCCAAACACCCCTCTTGCTTATTGATGCAAATACCAAAAAGGGTCGGGGATAGGGGACACCCTTGTTTAACCTTGATATTGCATTTAATAACTTTGGACCACCCTTTGTTGGTCTTAAGCTTGACAATGAAAGTCTCATAGAGGTGGATCACAACAATCCTCAGTTCAAGAGGAACCATGATCTCTTCAAGTCTCTCCCAGAGCTTATCTCGAGGGACAGTGTCGAAAGATTTTCTAAAATCCACAAAACAACAGAAGAGATCGGTTTTACTGTTGCAAAATTCCTCTGCAATGATCATGAGAGTGACAAGTTGGTCGATAGTCGAGTGTTGTCTCCTAAAATTGGCTTTCCCTTTAGCCCTTTTATAATGGTTCTCGAGCCAAAAACTAAGCTTATTTTCTAAAATGAGCCCATAAAGCTTCGCTAGGATGTGGCTAATCATAATTGTCCTGTAGTTAGATGGAACGATTTGTCCCCATTTTTAAATATAGGCACAATAAGGATTTGCGTCCAAAGCTTGTGGAAGCCATGCTTTATAGCCAAATTGAGAAGCTTTTGGAGATGAGGAATGAGGATAGATATTTCCATTTTAAAGATCTCAGTTTGGTATCCATCAATATCTTTAGCTTTCCCATTATCAAGCTTATTAATCCCAGACTCAATGTCTTCCAAAGAAAATATATCTTCCTTAATAGGAGTATTTAAGACGGTTTCCATGGTGTCTCGAGCATCAGACAACTTCTTAAGATAGTTATTCCAATTTTCTAAGGGGATAGAATGATTATCTTTTGTTTTACGAACAAGCACATTCCGTCAAAACTTTCTTGATGCAACTTTAGAAAGGTGGAGAAGTTGCTTTTGTATCTTATTAATATATGACCTCTTCTTCCTTTTGATGAGAGCTTTGTATATACTTACACTTATATTAATATTTATTTAATTATTAATTATTATTATTTGTTCATTATTAATATTTATTTATTGATAATTAATAATTAATAATAATAATATAAATTATTATTATCATAGTTATTTTTGTAATATTATTATTATTTTTATTATTAAATATTTATCAATATGAATATGAATATTATGATTAATATTAGATTTATACTATTAAACTCTATCCACATTTTTCAATCACATTTTCTAATATAATTGTAAATATGATGATATATGTTTAAATTTATATCAACCATGAAAAAAAATTTCATCTACTAGTTAGACTAAAACTATTATAATTAATGACAAAAATAATGAATATAAATCAAACATAAAAAAATAATAAGATTTTTAATCATTAAAATTCTTAATTTTAAATAAGATGTATTATAATATAATGAGTCAATATCATGATTTATCATCCTTATATATTTAAAAATCATAACCACTTTCATATGACTCTGGTTGATATAATATTTTTTAAATAATTAATTAATTAAAAAAACATAAATATTTTAGAAATAAAATTAAATAGTTATTGTCTATATGTAAAATATTTCATATTTATATATATTATAGAAAATATAATAAATGTCAACATTTTTTTGATATTTTTTATAGGAGTAAAATTAAAAAAACATAAAAATAACTAAATTATAACATTAATTTAATAGTACAGTCTAATTAATAGATCAAGTGATTTTTTTATTGGAATTTGGCAATATAATTTCAAAAAAAATTGTTATATTTTGGAATGGATAAATAAATTTAGTTCTCTGAAAAATCTGTAGGAAACTTGGATTAAACAAGTTTTTAAAAACATACTGTCATGAATCCCACTTACCGGTCGAGACGTGCAGGAGGATTTGAAGTTTACGGCATCGTTTGGCGAATTCCACAACATTTTCAGCTCCCCGTGTGTTGACATTGAGTGAAACGTCATATCTACGCTTGCTTGATGTTAGGCAATAGGCACTTAAATTATATAATTGGAACAATTACAACTAGCTATGAACGCAACAAACCTGTCATCAAACGCTGTGCTTGCTGCAATATTTACGACGGCATCCAGAATCTCCCAAAAATGCTCTCTCGTGCTCTCTTGGTCAATTCCAAGATTATGATCTGTTGCAACGTCTCCCACTACAGGGACAACTTTCTGGAACACGAAGTTTTCAAAGTTGTCCCCATGTTGCCCCCTCAAAGTCTTGAACAACTCTGCTCCTATAACCTGCCATTCATAGCGCAAGAAACTATTTCTTTACTGAACGCTAACAGTAGTCATAGATTTAATCCATGGATGAATACAATCTTACTTCGTTTTTAAATCGGAGTTTGGCAGATTCCAAATCTTCCGCTCTTAACAAAACAAAAATGCGTCTAATCCCGGGCTGCGTACGCAATATTTTCTCCACGAAAACTGCATCAAGTAAACAAAATGCAATTAGCATCATTGTGAGCGTGAAAACCAGATATAAGTAAGAATAACATTACTGTCTCAAATACTTTTGCCGAGGAAACCGGTCGATCCAGTTACTAATATGCTCTTGTCATTGAGAAAACCTAAAACATTTGACGCCATAGTTCGCTATGTGCTCTGCTAATATCAAACAACTCCAAATAACAATATCAGACGGAGGGAACAGCCACAGGTACTATGTATGAACTAGTTTTCATATAGCATGCAAGCTGATTGAAGTGGGCGCAGTGATCAACCTTATATGGAAGAAATTCACCGCTTATCTCGGGATCTCTTCCGCAAGTATCTCATTCCGCCGTTCAAAATACGTTAACACTTGTTCAAAATACAAAGGAACCAATATCTTTATTCCTTTCTTATTTAAAAATCAACCCAGCAAGTTATCTCACTCAATTAAAACCACAGAATTTTGGAATTCATATGCATTTTTTTATGTTCATCCACAACCACCATCGATCAAAATATATTATCTCACTCGGCCCGTTTCCGCAGTCAACATACAAAATTATTGATTTCGTATTAATGTTTACTGTTCATCTATAACAAACATCAATTCCAATGTAAAGCTCACCTATTCACAACGGGTGTTCGGTGCCGTGACTCTAGCAATCCATAGTGTTCGGTGGCCAGCCGCTCCCATGGCATTCTACTAAACCTTTTGACGTTACATAGCATTTAATTTAGTTTCATTTCACATTTTATCAAATGTCTTATGAATTAGCTACGTAACTTAATATTCATTTACTTTCATACATCTTTTCAGGTTAATTTTGAATTTTTTGAATTATATTAGCACAATCATATTAATTAATGTGGTTGTTAGGCGAAAAACATATATCAATTATATTTACATTTACAGTATACATACATTTACATTATTAAATAGATATATATTTAATATAAATATTATTATTCATATTAATAAATGTATAAATATTATAATAATAATAATAATACAATAAAAATAATTATACGTAAATGAGTTGTCTTTAGTCTGTTAAATTTCATTGGAAGTGCCCTAGGGATTTTTCAGGGTGATGAATCCATATGCAGTGAAAAACTAGTTTATATAACACAAATCAAGATTTCACCTCAAATTTTTCCATCCAAAAAGTCACACTAAAGACAACTCCTATTATAAATATGATAATAATTAAAACAATTATAATGACATTTTGAAATAAATACTATTATATTATAATAATATGATAATATTATTATGGAACTCGCTATGCTAAGGTTTGCAGTAATTCGCTTTCAGCAGGAAGAATGACACAACCCTTGCCACAACCACCTCAGAAGGCAAATCGAATAATCATTGAAAACAAGTTGGAGTTTTTTGAGCCGTTGACTGAGTGGGAAGCTCATGAGTGCCCCCCCCCCACAGGGGAGGGCACAATCCTCCTCCTTTTGCGAGATCAAAAAAAATCTGGTTTCAATGAGGCAACGTGGGCACATCAATTTCCCCTACTATGGGGGCACAATGGCAGTCTAAAGGACGAGACCGTTGCCTCCTGAAAGTTGTTAAAAACCCCAAATTTGTGATCCCCAAAAATTGACTGGAGAAAACACGGTAGTTCATGAAAGATCATGCTTGGATTTGTAAATTTATGGGCATCTGGCCCAACGAACAAGATATTGTGCAGTGGATCCAAACCAAATGGAACTTGAGTGGAGTAGTCGAACTACATTTGAGGGCAAAGGGTTTCTTCACAATGAGCCTTTGCGGACTTGGAGGACCAGAAACAAATGTTTACAAATGACCCGTATTTCATGGGTAATGAGGGTCTATTCCTCGGAAACTAGGAAGAGTGTTACAACCCAGAGAAAGAGATATGTTTAGCATCCCTACTGTGTGTTCAATTCTTCTCCCTCCTAGTGGATGTTGTTGGAAAATGTAACTAGGTTTGGTCTTCATTTAATGTATTTGAGTCATCTTGCAATGTACTTGTCAAAACAATAAAGAAAAGAATTATTATTATTATTATTATGACTTATTAAAGCATGGGTTTCTTGCTTGGGTCATCATGTTTTAGGTCAAAGTCCCCATTGAGGACTTCTAAGATTTATTCCGAGTCAACTAAGTCATTGTAATTTTAAAGAGACCCTTCTTGGGATATTGAATCATGTAAAAAGTTTAAGTATTAAGTCAAATATGAATTATGTTGCCTCCACACCAAGTCGACCTTAAGATGATAAAGTCGGCCTCAAGGAGGGTTATTCGACCTCACCAATGGACTATAAATAGAGAAGTTTGAATCCCATTTCAAGCATACTTTGTCAAAAGCAAGTTCGATCTCTCATGAAGCTGTAAGAAGTGTGAAACAGAAGGAGGAGAAGTAAGTGCAATTTTTTTCTAGGAGAAGGATAAAGGGAAAATCAAACCTTTGGTTCAACTATCTCTATCTTTGGTGCCCTAGTTTGGAAGATCAAAGTTCTCTTTTTGATGTCGTAGCCAGTTGTCGTATGATGTCGTAACCAATTGCCATTTTGACATTGTCACCTCAGGGCCAATATCGAAGTTTATAAGTGAAGATCAAAGTCTTTCAGTGAAGATCAAAGTCTCTAATGCAAGGTCGAAGTTGTTGGGTCAAAGAAAGTGTTGCCATTGTTGTTGCTACTGCTAGGTCAAGAAGGATCATTTGCAGGTAAGGAAGAAGGCTCACTTG
The DNA here is from genome assembly GCA_031772625.1 of Pinus tabuliformis. Lineage (NCBI taxonomy): Eukaryota > Viridiplantae > Streptophyta > Pinopsida > Pinales > Pinaceae > Pinus > Pinus tabuliformis. The sequence goes on along the minus strand of CM062811.1, from coordinate 597,860,826 downwards.
GTGTGGAGGAAAGTTTGTGTCAAGGTTACGAGTCTTGGAATATATCTAAAAAACAATTGAAGGAAGAATTATTGACTGGGTTTTCCCCTAGACAAGGGTTTTGCCCTCACTGTGAGCCTACATCTAGTGTCCATCGTTGATGTGTTATTACTTTTCTAATTGCTCGACGAACTAAAGGAAAGAAGATATAAAAGAATCCTAATAAGAAGTCAAGAACATCATAAGTAATTATCAAGTATAAAGAAAATCTTTCTGCCTTTTTGATTTTCTAACATGGTTTTGAGCTTCGGGGAATAGAAAATAAAAAGGTAGTCTCAAGCTTTATCTGTGAAGCATTCAAAAGGATTCTCAAGGAAGGAATCTACTAAAGTCAAGGAAAATGCCTAACACAATCAAGGGAGAGAAAAAAATTTAAGGATCCTCAAACTATAGGTCTTGGAAGAAGAGGATTGACCTTATCCATGAAAGGAACAAGGTACTAGACTTGGTCAAAGGAAATGTAAAGAATCCTATAGATGACTCAAGTGATGTTGAGAAAGTAAAATTCATAGCATTAGAATTGGTGGCCATGACTCTAATGGTAGAAGGAATAAAAGACAATTATGTGCCATTCATAGCCAACATCAATTATGCTCAGGAAATGTATGAATCCTTTTCAAAATTATTCACTATTAAGAGCATTGGCCAAGTGGCAAGCATGAAGAATGAACTAAGGACCATAAATATGACTAAATAATTTATAGTGGCCTCCTTTGTGAAGATGGTGATAATCAGATATGATCTTTTGGCCATTGATGAAATTTTTCTAGACAAAGAACTTGTGATTACTACTCTATTAGGATTTCCACCTACTTGGGGTGTTGGTACAGGTCTCAACAGTTGGAAGGAAGCTCCTACTTTAGAAGAAATATGGACTTCCTGCAGTCAAGAAGAATTGAGGATCTCTCTAGTTTCCAATGCTGAAGGAGTATAAAATACCTACATTTCTCAACACAAAGGAAAGAAATAGAAAGGACCAAGGACGGAAGTAGACATGTCCAAGGTATAATGCTATCAATGCCATAAGAAGGGTCACTACAGGAGTGACTATCCCGATAATCCAAAGAAAAATAAGAGAGATAGATATCATGCTAACATTGTTGAAGAAGGAGACCCAAATAAATTAAAATGCGAAGAATCTGATATAATGGATTTACACTATTAAGTTTTTTCCGTTTATTCTTAGATATTCTATTTTTCATTTTTAGAATTTATAGGTTTTAACATGTTTTTAGAAAATACTTTTTCTTTTGTTTTATAAGTTTATAGGTAACCCTAAAGTTTTGGATGGATCCCCCAACAACTCCCAAAGATAGGTATCTCATTTCGTTTCAGTTTTGGTTTCATGTACTCATTTAGTTTTGATTATGTTAAATACTAATCACCACTCTCCCTCTATTGTCTTGATTAGGAAGACATCTCATATATCCTCAAGGAGTATGGAAGAAAGCACCCAAAGATAAGGTTTTTCAAGAAAGAAAGGTATGCCTTAAACTAACAAACATTGATTTCTTTATAGTAAATGTTTATTCATTTGATAATCTATTACTAACATTTTTATGTATATCTGTATTGAATCATAATGATTCTTGTTCTGGGTGATTCATCAATTGATAAATATACCACAATCATATTCTTAACTGATTTTATAGAACCATAGATAGGTTCTCTAGAAAACCATAATTTAAGGCTATGTGTGAAACTCTAGCTTGCTTAGGGTTATTGTGAAATGCTATTTGAATTTCTTGTTGACGATGTCATGTTTGGGTTTTCGGTATGATCATGAAATCTTAACTTATTAGGGTTGAATGATGCTTTTATGAGATCTCAAACCTTTGAAATTTTGGAATAATAGGGTTTTCTTTGCCAAGTTATGAAACCCTAGATCTTTAGGATTTGGTTGAGCCTATAAGGAAAACAATTGTTATGTGTTTAAAGTAAGATCCTAGGAATGAAGCCCTAGGTATATATATGTTGTCGAAACCATACCTTGGACTAGGTCAGTATATGTCTAATGTATTAATTTTTGTGACATATGATATGCTTATGCATGATAACAATTTCTTACATATTTGTGTTGACCTAGTTATTGATGGACATAAGTCTTAGATATAGGTCCTTGTCTGAGATTCTAGGATGATGATATTTGGAAATCTAGGGTTTTGCAGGTAAACCCTAGTAGTATTTAAATTCTCTAGTATGTGTGATATAACAATATGAAATCTATTTATAATGATTGTTGAGATTGTGAAAAACAAATTCTAGGTTTTTGGAGTTAAACCTTAGTAGAAGTAAAAATCTCTGATGTATGATGACAATGTGATAATTTGAGATTTGTGTAAGATGATTAAAATTTGAGATTTAGTTGTGACTTGTTGATTATATGAAAATCTAGGGGTTGGAACTAACCCTTGTGGAAGTTATTCTTGTTGATGACTAAGTTGTGGTTGGTTTTAATTTATTTTTTATGAAATCTAGGATTTGTAGGAAACCCTAGTAGAAAGTCTAACATATGAATTCTGAAAGTTGTTAGAGGAAATGTAGATCTATATTTGTTTGAATTGTTTCTATGGTTTATGGTGTGGGAGTTTATGTCATACCTTTGGAAGAAACATTGAAACCCCCGATATAATGAAAGTTGTCATGGAGTAAGCTAGGTTTATGACAAAGTCCCTAACGATATGTTGAAGAGTTATGCCGCTTGTTTGTAATTAAGTTAGGGTATATGACATGTATAAGGTTGAACTGCTTCCATAATTGTAATATGAATAACTTCATTCTTCTATAGATTTGGTTGTACTTTCTATCTCAATTCTATAGGTACACAATCTTGAATATGGTGAAGATGTTCAATGTGAATAGTGACGGCAATAATAACTCTGATGAAATAGTTCTAAGCCACAAAAGATTCTATGATGTCAAAGTAAATAAGTTGATCTCCCTGGGTTAAGAGGGAGCCTGAATGATAAAGATCTCCTTGATATTAAGAGGGATCTTGGTTAAAGGGAAGCTCCTTGGTTGAGAGGGAGGGCATAGCATGGTTTTGATTGGAGAATGAATTTTGCAGGATATGTTGCTACATGAGAAGTAGGAAAGTGTATTATTGACGAACCTTCTATCAAAGATTTAGTTGATAGTCCTACTATGAAAATTTGAACATCAAGCTGCCTGGAAGAACCTAGAGGATTGTATATGATTATGTACATATGAAAATATATTATTAATTAGGGTTGTGTTTGTACAGGTCAATCTCTCGAAGTTTTTTATAGCATGTTGGTTACTAATTAGGTTGATTGGGAGAGATTGGTTATCCTTGGTCTGCTAGATGAATAAGTGTTGAGGCTTTGTGAGTGAAGCATTTCCTGGGAGGGCATTTGGCCGATACTTTGTGTTGATCTCTAGGCCCCGAAGTTGGAAAAATATGGTGTTGATTATAGATCTTTGTTTTTGGATACACACCTAGATCTTTGGGTTGGTGGTTAGCAAGTAATCCTAATGCTACCTAGAGAGGATGAAAGACTGAGTGTATGTTATCTCCACTTCGATAGATTTCCTTGGCTAGGAATCTAGTCTGTGTCATTGTGGTGATGAAATTGTTGAGAGACAACTAGATAGATTTCCCTGGTCAGGAATCAAGTCCATGTCATTGTGGTGCCTAAAGTTATTCATGGTTCATATAGATGAGATCTTCCTTGTACTTGTATATGATGAATACGTCCTTAGTTAAGAGGGTGTGTTGGAAAATGTAACTAGTTTCAGTCTTCATTTAATATATTTGAGTCACCTTGTAATGTGCATGTCAAAATAATGAAGAAAACAATTATTATTATTATTATTATTATTATTATTATTATGACTTATTAAAGCATGGGTTTCATTCTTGGGTCATCATGTTTTAGGTAAAAGTTCCCATTTAGGACTTCTACGATTTATTCTAAGTTGATAGAGTCATTATACTTTTAAAGATACCTTTCTTGGGCATTTGAATCATGTAAGAAGGTTAAGTATTGAGTCAAATATGAATTATGTTGTCTCCACACCAATTCGGCCTTAAGATGATCAAGTCAACCTCAAGGAGGGCTACTCGACCTCACCAAAGGACTATAAATAGAGCAGTATGAATTCCATTTGAAGCATATTCTCTCACAAGCAAGTTCGATCTCTCTTGAACCCTAAAGAAGTGTGAAATTGAAGAAGGATGAGAAGGAAGTGTGAGTTTGGTCCAGGAGAAGGAGAAAGGTAAAATCAAACCTTTGTTGCAACTATCTCTCTCTCTCGTGCCCTAGTTTGGAAGATCAAATTTTATTGTTACGTGTAGCCAGTTGTCGTATGATTCCCTAAC
>CM062811.1:597651876-597856345 GCA_031772625.1 Pinus tabuliformis | reverse complement strand
TTCGGCCGTCGCCGTGTCATTCGACACAAAGTCCTAGGATGTCGACGGTTGTTCAGTCATTTTTAGTCTATCCAATTGATCACCTAGTGATTCTACAGGAACTTCCACTGGTGTTGGGACAAACTTCTGTTGTTAGTAGGAAATAGAGTGACCCTTCTCCAAATTGATTTGGACGGTAATTCTTGCGAGTTCCTCTATATTTTCCTCTATCGCAATCAGACCAGGTGGAAGAGGAAGACCGTCAGGTCCGTAAAAGATTTCCGGTGCCGAAGAAGGGGTTGTTGTATTCGACCGCGACAGATGTTTGAGGAACAAAACTTTCTGGACCGGTTACAGATGGAACTGGTTCAGTCATACAAGTATTTTCCCTCAGACTAGGATCAGTATTACTGTCCCTCTGTGGCAATCGAACTTCTTCTATAGAGGCAGGGTTTCCGGAAATGTTTGGAGTGACCAGAATCTCAGATGTTGTTGGAACACTTGTTCTAACTTTTCAAGGAGATTTTGAACTGGTTCGACGAGTTTGCTTTGCCCGGATTGTTTTCGATTCCGGAGACAAAGATGGTTGACTCGCAAGCCTCCGAGAACGACGGATATTCAATTGACTTTCTTCCACGATTGCGGATTACTCGATCAACTAAATATATAAAGGGGAAAATTTGTGTTTCCGATTTGAATGAATTTTATTAGACGCTTTTAGACATAACTTTGCTTTTTCATGTTTTAAGAGTCGAGAAAAAGCTAAAGATGACTCTAGTCACCTTCGATGTATTAACGAGCCCGAAGTGACAAATGCTCGGTTGGACCTTTTCAGTTATAGAGTTTGAAAAAGGCCAAAAGAAACTGCTCTGGAGATCTAGGCAGGGGGGTGTGCCAAACCTTTTGCGAAACCACAGAATACGTTTTACGGTACGGGTGGTCGATCTTCGTGAATGCTGTGTTCACTGCATCGCGATCAGTAGGGCGGCCGACACGGCTTCCTATGGATAAAGGATAATTGCCTATAGGGGTCTCCCAATATATACGCGACGGTACGTGGGAGCACAAGTCCGTATTAGTGCCACCGACTCTCAGGAGGAATCACCCACCTTCGTAGAGATCGACAGTCACTATGTTTAACGACGCCGGAACACGTCTCTACCTAGACCTCTAGATGTTTGCGTTATGTTTCAAATGCGTTGTTAGGTTCATTCAGTATATTTTAAGTTGATCTTTTTAAAGTTTGCCTTTCAAGGTTCACCACGAGATGTATATGACAAATTCCTAAATGCAGCCTAAGATGAGAAGCAAGCTTTTTCAAATCTTTTTGACTGATGAAAATCTTAACTACTGAGGGAGAAGAAAGGCAAATTCTTTTCACACAGTTCATACAGCACAAACTAATGTACTTTCTCCTAAATCATCATGCAAACTTTTTCAAATGCAAAATGCACAATGCATGTATTTTCTTTTCCCTTTCTTAATGTGGATGGATTACAAAAAGAAAGTGGTCATATAACTTTGATTTCGATTTAAAGCGACAGTAAACAAGTTTGTCCAAAATCAAAAGACACCTTAAGATTCACTTGCTTAATCACTGGAAATACATGAAATCAAACCATACTAACGAAAGTAAAATGACTAATCAGCTATGGACAGCAAACAAGCTAACTCTTTAGTCCAGCAAAATGCCTAACACAGGTTCAGATCTAAGAGGCCAAAAGCATGACTAATTTACTTTTCGTTATGGGAAATTGTAAATGAGTAAGAAATACAAAGAACAAGTATAATTTCATTATATAACAGAGGCAGAATGATGGCAAGCAATATTGGTTTCAGAACAGGTACAAGACTGACACCTAGCAGCAAAATCTAAGTGAAAACAGGCAAGAGAAAGTGAGGAAACCCCAAATGCACTAGGCAAATTTGGGCCAATGCAGGTGCTGCACAGCCAATCTGGCTCTCAGCGCAGGTAGCCCCTTCGGGACCTGCGTTGCAAAGCAGGTAGCCTGTGTACTACCTGCTTTGGAAAACGAAACTTGCGTTTTCACAGTTTCCGGGTCATAATTTTCTCAAAAATGCACGGTTTTTGCTCAAATCAGAAGCAAACAGTCAGGCACACTCAAAGGGATGATTAGGAAGGTGCAAAACTATCACTAAGAGCTTACAAGGATCCTTGTAGATCAGCTCTTCAAATCATGAATTTGCTCAGAAAATGAGCAAGAGTAGCTGCCCTCTACTTCGCTTTTGATATAGTCAAAAGCTTTTCGAGTTGGTACTCTTTTGTTCAGGAAATGAATAGCAAAATACTACAAACACAATCAAATGGATACGATCCCCAGCGGAGTCGCCAGTTTGTTGTAGGGAAAAGTATCCGACTCGGATGACCCTATCCCACTCTAAGGGTGACAGTTCCTTAGCAACAACTGTAAAACAAACTACTTAAGGTTTACTTCTTTATGAAAGCAAAAGAGAATGGAGAAAGCACTAACCGTTGCCTTGCGCTTAATGTCAAATCCAAACTCTTCTCTTTGGCCGCTTGCTCCTAGCTCTTTGTTCTTCTGCTCGCCCAGCTACGATGAGATCCTGCAAAATAACAAAGAAGGAAACTACAAGAGGCATGCAATCATAACTGGTTCATGGATTAGTGTAAACCAAACATGCAATCATCACAATATATAATTGAAACAAGAGCACATAAAAGAACCTCAATAGCTTTTATTAATGAAGAAATAAAGATTCTGAGAGTATTACAACCATTGAAGGCTCCAACCCAGCAACACCTCCCAGCAGAAAGAATTGCTCTTCTTTACCTCTCTCAAACAATCACCCAATAACTCAATAGTGAAACCAACAGCATATCATTACTTTGCACAAAATTCCAGCCTCCTGAGCTCATAGGAGAGAGCTCAATATATAGATGAATTGAGAAAGGATGAGTCAGCTTGCAACTGATGTGTAGCTGCCTTGTGTCCTCTCTCTTCAGTTAATCTTTAGTTGATCTTCAGTTCTTGAGTCCACTTGGAGAACTTTGCTTCCACTTGGAGAAACAGAGCCTCTGACTCATCACAAGGCGAAATACCTGATCCAAGTGTCATTTTTGGAAGATTCCAAAGCAATGACTCACTGTGCCACTTGTCCCTTCTCGCTCAGCGCAGGTGGCCTTTGTCCCACTTGCTTTGCAACGCAGGTACACCATGGAGCAACTGAGTTTCAGCGCAGAAACCTAGTGGAGCACCTGCTTTGATTTCAGGATTGCTTGTTTTTGAGTGTTTTCAGGTGGAGAACTGATCTGAGAGTTGTTGGTTTGCTGACCTTGTTCCTCTAGGGGTAGGAACATCATGTTTAGGGAACTTTGGATCCCTTGGATTATTGACAATTCATGCTTGTTGCTGTAAGGCACAAAATTGTCTATAACACGTTGTACCAATGCATACAACTCCTTATCATATGTAGGATAATTTACAACAACACCATTAAAAGTTTCAGAATGAAAAGCAATAGGCTTACCATGTTGTAGAAGAACTGCACCCATAGCATAATCACTAGCATCAGTTTGTATCTCAAATGGCTGTCTCAAATCTGGTAATGCAAGGACTGGAGCTGAACTAATCTTCTCTTTCAAAGATTCGAAAGCTTTTTGCTGCTTGCCTCCCCATTGGAAAACATGCTTCACACTTATCACTGCATGCATAGGAGCTGCTATAGAAGAGAAGTTAGAGATAAACTTCCTCCAATATTGAGCTGCACCCAAAAAACTTCTTATCTCTGTTATGGATTTGGGAGTAGGCCACTTCACAATAGCCTCAATCTTAGCAGGATCAATTCTCAAAGCACCTCCTCCTACTATGTGTCCCAAATAAACCAAAGAAGTCTTTCCAAATTCACACTTTGACATTTTAAGAAATAACTGATTCTTCTTCAAAACATCAAGTACTCTCCTAACATGCATGACATGATCTTCTCTAGACTTGTTGAAAATTAAGATGTCATCTAAGTAGACAATAACGAAATCATCAAGAAAATGATGCAAGACATCATCCATTACCCGCATGAAAGTTGCAGGTGCATTACACAAACCAAACGGAATCACAAGCCACTCAAAGAGTCCTTGTTTGGTTTTAAAGGCTCTCTTCCAAATGTCACTTTCTTCAATTCTTACTTGATGATATCCACTGCGCAAGTCTAGCTTAGTGAAATATCGAGCATCTTTCAACTGGTCTAGCAAATCATCTATCCTTGGGAGTGGGTAACGATTCTTTACCGTTATCTTGTTCAAGGCCCTGAAATCAACACACATACGCCAAGTTCCATCTTTCTTTGGAATCAATACAATCGGTGACCCACATGGCGAAGTACTTGGCCTTATGAAACCCTTGTCCAACAAGTCCTTGATTTGCTTCTTTATTTCAGCATTCTCCATAATAGACATGTGGTACATGCCTATGTTTGGGAGAGGACAATCTGGATGCAAATGGATTCATGTTGAATCTCCCTCTTAGGAGGCAAACCTGTTGGCTCCTGAAACATCTCATGATATGCATCAACTACATCATACAGATCTGATTTAAGCTTTGGATCACAATTGTCGAATGACTCATGATTCACATCAACCTTGGGCTTAATCATAAGAAGAACAAAATTCTTACTTGAATTGACCAGCCTTTTTACCTGTCCTGCATTCACCATCGCTATATTTGTCTTCTTGCGATGAGCTCTAACAATGAACTCCTTGCCATCTCTGAAAAGATGATATTTGTTTTCATGGCGATGAAAGATAGCTTTCCTGTCCAACAAGTAAGGACTTCCCAAAATAATTCCTGCTATATCAAAAGGTACCACATGAAGTTCAACTGTGTCAATAAAATGTGCAGTAATTGCAAAGCGCAATGTGCACTTTCTTGAAACTTGTAAATTTGCATCCTTGCAAATCCATCCAAGTGGATATGGCTTCGGATGTGGAACGGTCTCAAGTTTAATCTGCTTGACCAAGTCCTCTGATATAAGGTTTGCTTGTGACCCACTATCAAAAACTGTGTCAATTTTAGTATGTTTTGAAATCACCCTCACATAAAACAGTTCAATTCTTTCTTCCTCATTAGGAGCTTGTACATGGCAGTTTGAGGTACTAGTGCTGGCTTGAGTTTCAATTTCTTTTCCCTTCAAGTTTTTCAAACCCATGGCTGCAATTTTGGTTTCATCACCTGAGTCATCCCCTAAATCCTGTTGTGTAGATGTAGTAGCAGCACTTTTCTGTTTCCCTTTGGATTTGTTAGATTGAGGTCTTTTTTCAGGATATAATTTCCAACAGTTTTTCTCCTCATGGCCTGGTTTAGAACAGTGTTTACAGATCACTTTCTCACTCTCCTGTTTGACAGATGCATTCTTTTTGCCCTTTCCCTTGGAGGTTTTCTCTTTGTTTTTCCCCTTGGGGGACTTGTTTCTACCCTCTTCAAATGTGTTTTTTCCCCTTGCCTCTAAATGGGTAGCTTGGACACAAACCTCGTCCAGGTTAGTAGGGTTAAACATCAAGATGGTGTGTCTAAGGTAGCTATGCAAGCCACCAATGTATTTTAGCAAGGTTTCTTGGGTCTGTAAATCTACCCCTAACAAGAGAGCTCTTCTCCTGAATTCTTGGGTGTAATCTTGGACACTCTGACCCTTAAGTTGTCTGAAATTTTGCCAATTCATAATGGCTTTTTGCATGTGAGCAAGAGGATAAAACTGTTTTTTAATGGTTAACAGAAATTCAGGCCATGTTAAGGTAACCTTACCAAATTTCTTGATCTCCTCTTTAGTCTTGGCCTCCCACCAGACCAATGCTGCTCCATCCATTCTCAAAGAAGCCAACTGAATCTTTGTGGCATCATCATGCATATTCTGGATCCTCAAGTAAACTTCCAACTGCCTAATCCAGTTGTCAAGCTTTTCTGCATTCACTTCACCATTAAACATAGGTAATTTGAATTTTACATCAAGCTTCAAAAAAGGACTTTTTCCAGAGGATCTATGCTTATGCACAGAAGAAGACGAGGATGAAGAGGAAGAAGGTGAAGATGGGGGTTGTGGATCACCATTTCCTCCATGTCCTTTCTTGGAATGATCATCATCCTTCTTACCTCCTGAAGAGCCCTCTCCTTCATGTGGATGTTTGGACCCTTCTCCAGCCAATTTCTCATTTCTTTCTTGGTACAATATCCTCACCATTTCAGTGAGGTTTAAGAAAGCCTTTCTGAAGACTCTTTCTTCTTTTCTTGGATCTATCTCTGTAGGAATTTCTCCTTCATGTTTAAACATCCTTGAAGCTTCTGCTGAGACTCTTGAGGGTGAAATTGAAGGTGGATGTGATGACTCTCTGGCCTTCCTTGACTGAGGATTCTCTCGTTCTCTAGTCAACTATCCTTCCCCTCTTTTAAGTTTCAACCTGGTAAGCATTAATTACTTGCAAGACAGTTAGAAGATCTTTGCACAAAAACCCTGAGCTCTGATACCAACTTGATCTGAATTTGAAACTACTTGTAATTTGTTTGCAAGATATTCAATTCAGAATTATACATGTTTAAAAGATTTCCATGTCTTGCAGAAAGAAAACAAATGAAATTTTCAACTGTTCATGACCCATTTAAGCATAGCAGATTTATTTCCTTTTACTGTTTAACACACTAAAACGAATTTGTTCTGCAAAATAACTCAACCACAGATGCAAAAGAAGTTGATAAAGCAGTTCACACCTCCTAGGCTACGTCTGCTGGGTCCAAAGCTCCCAACTGGGCTTGTCCTTGTTTTCATTAAATGCTCAAATTGAAAATACAGTTGAATAGAAGCATATACAGGAGAAATAGATGGTAAAAATGGATTCAAAACACTTGAATCCTTCAGGATTGACTATTGGATCACCTCCAATGGATACCTGCAACCCTATACAGTCTTCACAAAACTGGGCCCTGGTGGCTCCTACAACTTTCACGGCTCTACAACCTCTACAGATGACCTCAGATGGCTGTAAGACCTACACCAATGGCTTTATAAGGTCGAAAATACCCAAAATAAAAAAAAAAATCGTCCAAAACCGCCTTTCCTAGCCAAAGTTATGGCCATTTAATGATCCCCTCCAGTTTAGCCTAAAAGAACTCCAGCTAACTTTAGTTAATGTGCAGTTAGCTCCGCCAAATCTGGGCATCCGCCAAATTTGGCACCACCGCCAAAAAAACTGCCAGTCTAACTGCAGTTGCATTAACAGCGCATGTGACCGGTTGCCTTGGATTGCGCGTTGGTGGTTTAAATGTGCTGGCGGTTATGGACAAGCTCCCGGTTCTCGGCCCAAGGTCATATGCAATGGGGGGGCTGGCCCTTAGGGGCTGGCCCCCTTTGGTTTCCACCCAACGCAAATTTAAAGTTTTTAAATACATAAATCCACCTCATAACAAACACCGCCTCCATAGCCTAACGGTAAGGCGGAGGGCTTGTGGCAGGCAGGTCATGAGTTCGAACCTTGCCCATGCCAACCAAAATTTTTCACAACGCGCCCATAGGTCTGCTGATGTCATCTGGGGCCACGTGGCGGCCTCCGGGCCTGCCACATGGCAGATTTCTATTGGCTGAGCGAAGGGAATATTCCCTGGAATATTCGAAGGAATATTCTGCAGAATATTCCTTTTTTAATTTTTTTCAAAAAAATTAAAATTTCCAATGTTATTGACAAATTTTTCTTTTTTCCATAACTTCCTCATACGGCGACCGTTTTTCGAACCGTTTGCGGCACTGGAATCGGGAAGATGAGCGCTTTCCATTCGTTTAACTTTGAACCAGTTTTGAGCAATTTAAATATTGAGCATTTTACGACACTTAGGACATGAGCACCTGATCATAAATAAATTTAACTTTATGACATGTTTCATTGTGCCTCATGAATGGAAACCCAAATTCCGTTTGATAATTATTAAGTTTCAATTTATCAAATATTTCCAATTAAAAAAATAAATTAAATTAATGAAATTTAATATGTAAAGTTTGAACTCTTAAATTCATAATTCAAGCTTTATAAATATGAAATTTACACAAATTTCTTATTCAACATTGTAATTATCCTTCAAATACTATAACATAGCCATATAATTTGACAACTCCCTTGTACATCTTCAAAATTTGTATGGCCACATGTACCCTTGGATCTGGCACGATCCTTTGCACACAAGCAAAGAATCCAACGATTGTCTCACTATAGTAGTCAAAGTTACCAGAGTAAAACAATGTATGGTTCAGAATGCGCCCTCTTGTATGAAGTGTGCATTGGAGCATATTGTTCCATATATTATCTAGAAAATCCCATGATGTACATGATATTTCCCTCCTTACCTGGTCTCTCACAAAATGTTGGGTTAGATTGATTGTGACTCTATCCACTACCTCATACGAGTAGGTTGTGATGGGCTTGTCACTATTAACCAAGAAATATTTATTAAAGATTCACTAAGAGAAAAAAACCTCCCTTCCTAAAACCCATAAGGATTCTCTCGAAGCAAGTGAAGGTAAACCCTATCCCCCATCTATTTTGTTAAAGATATTAGCATACCATTCTACACAAACAAACATTTTCCTCCACTCTAATTGACAATTGAGAATGGATTGACGCTGGTAGGGTGATGGTACAACACAAATTTTTTATTTTATTTGTGATGTCGTCATGAGGGCATGATCATAAATGGATTTGGTGATGCTCATATTCTCCTCATTTCCTCCTTAACAACGTCAATTTTTCTGATATCCTCCAATATTAAATCAATGCAACATATAAAGAAAAAAAAATATAGGTCGTCTCTTCATTATCAATTTGTTAAGTACCACATAATTATCACCTTAGTAGTTATGCCTTGAATAACATGCTCCACACCTATCTCTATGTTGAATTTATTCAACAAATTATAGAAAATTGGAGCATCCTCAAATTTTGTTATTAAAAAATCAACACTTAAAAAGAGAAGATCAATAGCTAAGATAAATATAAGCGATTATACAAACACTGCCTCTAGATTACATTTCTATTGGATAGTGAAGTTTCATATTTCATATGTCACAACATATAAAATTTTCAGTGTCTTAAAGATGGAAAGACAAGTCAAGCTCTACATCTTTTGTATTAAAAATGGTCTTGTTTCAATCAGCAGCTGGTTATAGATTGATGCAATTATCATGACAACAAATCAATCTGAATCACTCTCTTGGCTCTTCATGCCTTCAAACCTCTTGGCTTCTGCATCAAAGTACACAATAAATAGATTCACAGTGAACCTCAACCTATAAGGTAGTTTCCTACCTAAATTATGAGGTATGTTATAGTGACAATCTTTCATAGTGCCTGGTGATGTAAGCTCATTGTGACCTAAGTTCTTGCAGCAATGTTATCAACCAACAAGAAAAATTTTATTTGGCATGTAGTTTATAGATAAGGTTTTCCATGACTTCCAAGATCCATTAGATTACCCTCTAATGAAAATTAAATATTACGTTTCTCAACAAATCAATATGAATCACTCTCTTAGCTCTCCATGGCCTTCAAACCTTTTCTTCTCTACATCAATGTACACAATGAGATAAATATGCTAGGCAATTGAAGCATATGCATACCAATCTTATCAGTAGGATGTAGAAAGGATTCAATCTCTGAAGATAATACACAATTGGGATCCATGCAATCCCCTACAGCCCCAATAGTAAAATCATTATGAGGGGCCATATTATCGGGCTTCTTAGAAGATGGCAGAGAATGTCTACCTGATTTAAAGAGAAACCATTTCATGTGAAAGAAAGAAGGTCTTCGGAGTCCCTGACAATATCCAAGTAGACAAATTTTGAACCCAAAAAAAAAATATTCTAAAAAATTCTAGTTCCTAAAGATGTGTTGTACATAAATAAATTTCTATGCATATGGATATTGGCTGAAGGGGAATAATGTACGGTGTATACAAAGCGTTTTCTTGATGTGGTTGGTCAACAATTTTAATTATTTCCTTGGTGTTAATATTATTGAATAATCAATCTCTGGTGGAATCAAGGAAGAATCTTACTTGGGCTCATTTATGAGCAAACAATAATAGCATCTGATTAGTGCAACAACATGTTTTCTAATTTGTAGATAGGGAAATCCTCATTCTCATGTTTCTAACAAGTTTTAAGTACTTTAAGAATTCATTTCACGATCTTTTCCCTTTTGATCATGAGCCACAATGGACCTTGTTCTTTTACCTTTAACGTGCCCCACACACATTGTATGTAGATACTCAACCAGAATTCTCTATGTTGTCATATAGTTCTCCAAAATGTTCAGATTTTTGAAACCTTGTGAGATTTTCTCATGTTCCAATGCATTAGGTTGAATATTTTTGTCATTGCAGGCCTCAACACCAAAGCTCCCAAGGCTCCTTGACTACATTCATCCTTTCTCCTTCAAACATGAAATACTTGAGCTTCATGGTGATGGGTATACTTTACACTGCAAGTTCCTCCACTCCAACCTCTCCCCTCATCCGATCGTAGTGGACACAAAGAATGGAACTTAGGTTATGTTAGACCTACTTATTTCTAACATATTATTAAGAGTTATTTATATTACAATGTATAACCTATCATGAGTTATTTAGGATTGCAGTGGCACATTTGAGTTTATAAATCTAGGAAATTTACATCATATTTGAACCTATCTTAATCCTATCTTGTTGGAGTAGGGTTTCTTAACTTATGCACTTCATTGTTGTGGAATGTTCATATCCACAAGGTTTGGTTTGTCTATGGTTTATTTCATGAATGGGAGCTATGCTAGGGAATGCAGTTGGGGAAGGAATTCTGAAACCAGGAATATGAAATATTGTTTGTAGCATTTGTGGAGATGTGTTGTACATAAAGAATTTTATGTGCATATAGATATTGGTTGAAGGGGAATCATGTGCGATGTAAACAAAGTGTCTTCTTGATGTGGTTGGACAACACTTCCCACTGTTTCCTTGGTTTTAATACTATTGAATATTCCATCTCTGGTGGAATCAAGGAAGAACCTTATTTGGGATGAATTATGAGCAAACAATAATGGCATCTAATTAGTGCAGTAGCAAGTTTTCTATTTTGTAGATAGGGAAATCCACATTCTCAAGTTTATAACAAGTATTTAAGTACTATAAGCAGTTAATTCACGCTCTTTTCCCTTTTGATCATGAGCCATAATGGAACCTGTTATTTTTTGTCTATCGTGTCCCTCACAAATTTTATGTAGATGTTCAACCACAATTCTCTATGTTGTCATATACTTCTCCAAAATGTTAAGCTTATTGAAACCCTGTGAGATTTCCTCATGTTCCAACACAATAGGTTGAATATTTTTGTCATTGCAGTCCTCAACAACAAAGCTCCAAATGCTCCTAGCTCTCATGGTGATGGGTGAACTTCAACGTACAAATTTCTCTACTCCAACCTCTCCCCTCATCTAATCTTAGTGCACACAAAAATGGAACTTTGGATCTATTAGACCTACTTACTAACCTACGATTAACAATTATTTATACTACATTGTATAACCTATCATGAATTATTTAGGATTGCAGTGGAAAATTTGAGTTTATAAATCTAGGCAATTTACATCGTATTTGAACCTTCTTCATATGGAGTCTGTGTATGCATAGAAATATGTATATGGATTTGAAACCAAACAATCTGCAAGCATTATCCACATAACTTGTTGGACTAGGGTGTCTTATCTTTTAATGTTACCCTAGAAGATATGCTAGGTTAATGTATTGTGTTGCACTCTCCTTAGTTATTGGGTTACATGCTTTCATTATCCATGTTTCTTGTGATAGATGGCACTAACTTATTTTAGAACAATATACAACCCCTAGGGACATCCCCTTTAGACTACAAAGCCACTCTTCCATCCCAGGAAATTCAATAGGCCTATAAAAGATGACACCGAAAATAAAGGCTAGGCCACATCATTTGTCGTTAGATTAATATAATCTAATTCTTGGTAGTCATGTATCAGTATTGAGCTCATGGCTTTTTGTATGAACTTAATTATTGTAGAATGTTCATATCCACAAGGTTCAATTTGGCTATGTTTTATTTCGTGAATGGGAGCTATATTATGGAATGCAGTTGGGGAAGGAATTCTAAAAATATGGATATGAAATATTGGTTTTTAGAATTTGTGATGGATCTATGTTAGTTTTTCTCAAATTATATATTATATCATTTTATTATAATATAATAAAAAATATTATCAAATTTTATTATCCTCCTCATGGTCTTTCTGATTTCCTTCGGATTTAGGGTTGTCCTCCCTTTGTCTGTGTGTTATGGACTGATTTTTAGAGTCAAGTCTTATCCTTTGCTATCAGTGGTTCTGTCTGTCAGAAAGGCTCTTCAAAATAATTTCCCGCTCTTGCATTAATTGTTCATTATTCGCTCATAACCTTTCCATTTCACTCTTTAACTGCTGCACTATTTCCTATAGAGCTGCACTAACATTCTGTGACTCTTCCCCCAATTTCACCCACATCTCAAGGTGTCTTTTATTTTCTAAATCAGGACTAACACCACCATTCGTTCTTGGTGATGTGTGTCCCATTCTCCTCATTATCCTCACTGTTATCACAAAGAAAAGACATATAATTATTAATGAAAGGACAAGAAAACATATTATTTTCTCCCTAAGGCCACAATGCTGAAAACTTGGCTCTGACACCACTTGTCACAACCCTAGGTGAATTCCCAAGTAAAATATAGAATGAGGAGGTACTTTATCATAGCATAAGGTTCCATTATGTAGCAATTCATATTTTGGTGACTCTATAATTCTTTCTTATGTTATTTTTACTTTAAACTTCCATTGAGAAAGGCATTTCCAAACACCTCACCATTATTATTATATGTATTTGATATACTTATTTTATTATCATCAAATAGTGACCTTCATGCTGAGGCCAATGTGAGTTTAAATCAAGCCTCCTATTCTTATTCCAATGTTCAATCTACGCACCATCAAACCATGTCATGCCTTATAAGCTTACTATTTAGTTTAAATGTTTGTACATTCGATGGATAAGGTTGGTGGAAATTTCAATGGTGTTTTCTTTATGCTTTTGAACCCTCTCAAAGCCAATCTATGCCCTGTCCATCTGTCGCGGTGACTTTGGGATTTTCTACTGATCGACGGTCCCCTGCACTGTGGTCAAATGGATGGTGTAGATTGAAATCTGGGTAACTAATTCCGCTACCCCTCTCTCTTTCCGCCATAATTAAATATGGCTCAAGGTAGGGTTCTTTCCTTGGAGGTCTGGGAGGATTTCCTACCTCCAGTTCCATTTTCATGGTTTCCACTACTCCAACACCAACTATTAGATGGTTTCAATAGTCCTGGTTTTCAAATGGGGTCATGGAAAGTGATATTCATTCGTATACGTCTAATTATATCTGCTTCCATTCGACTACAACTGTTCTAATACCACCATATTTTCCTTTTTTCTTTCTAGTGTTTGTTTAATCATGGAGTCGGGTTTTATCATTTCACCTCCTGTGGTTCGTTTATTTACAACGTGGGTGAGGCCTTAACCCTTCCCTTCATTTTCCATCTTGTTTTCATTGATAGTCTTAATACCAAACTTGTTTACATCTAGGCCTGCAGATGGACTACCTCTGTGCTGAAGATAATGACTATGAGTGAGACTTTTTAATAGTTTAATAGATTTTTTTTTTCATTTCTGAGGTGATGACTTCTAACCACTTTCTCACTTTTGGAATGAAAGTATCACCCATACCCATTTCTAGGGTTTAGTTTCAAAGTCTCCACTCCTGGCCTTCTTAACAATGTGTTTTGGCATGTTTCACCAGGTGTGTATTTCTCCTAGCTTTGTGTGGAAAGGTTGTCTCTCAGCCCAATGGACAACTAGAAATCATGGTTTACTATTTTTGTTATTTTAATTTATTGACCTTGCTAGTGTCGGTATCTTCATCCCTCCGTCAGAGATCAAATCCTCTTGTTTCATTGCATATTAGGTGTCCCGCTCAGTCAGCTGCATTCCATTAGGAGCATGGATCATCTGACGATAGTGGCTTGTTGTACATTTTCCCTCATGTCCTTTACCTGCTGACCCATTTTTTATTCATCAAAATCATATGCAGTCACCTTTTTGTCTTTAAAATTTTTTCAAGAGTTATTCTTTTAGGGTTTCACTGTCATTAGGTCTAGGTTTTCATTAAAAAGGGTTTCAAAATGTCCAATAACAGTCAGCAAGCACATGAGGGGGTTCCAGTACCAATAAATTTCATAATAAATTGTTCAGAGATGTATTTTTCCTCAAAACTCTGTTTTGAGGAAAAACTGAGTATTTTAGATTTTATTGTATTAATTCATGTATTTTCAGTTCTCTTGTATGTAAAGAAGTTCAGAGGCAACCCTGGTATCCTTGCCAAGCCTCAGTAGCTCCATCCCCTGCAAAGCAAACAAAAAACAAGTCATTCAGTTCATCAAAAGCTCAAATAAAGTGAAAAGCTCAAAAAATAGAGTGGAAAAGTAACATCATATTGCAAACATTGTAAAAGTGGGTTTTATAAAACAAAAATTAAAAGCTCTTGGGTATAAATCCTTCTTCTCAATTAAAGGGCTCATTTGCATTCAAAAAACAAAGTGTGAGTAAAGTGGAAGTTGTGTTTGAGCAAAAGGAGAGAAACTTGGAGAAAATTGTGCAAAATTAGAGGTGCGGCGCACTAGGTGGAAGTCGCGGCGCATAGGGCCGCGATTTTCAGTGTAAATTTGTTCTGGTGCGGCGCACACAGAAGGCGCAGTGCGTTGGGTTTGAGGTGCGGCGCATAGAGCTGCCAAGCCTAATTTCTTCAACAACTCCCTAAAATCGCCCAAAACGCTCAAACCTTCCATTGTGCAAGTAAGTCACGATATTTCCATTGCTAGTAAAGGAGTTTTTCATACAATTTATGGTAGTTGTCTAAAACAAAAATCAAACCCTATCTCCTTGCCATTTCTCAAGAAACTATTGCCTAGGGTTTGCATTGGTTATTTTGGCTGCGAAGTCCATTCTGCCATTCCGTCACCTTTTCACTCCTTCACTCATTTTCTCATCTTATTCCCCCATTCCCTAACTCCCATATTCCTAAAAGTCATCTTCCCCTATCCCTAAGTCCCATTTCTAAAATCCTAACTACAAATTACCAAACTGTAAGTGATGTCCCTAAAGCTTACATATCACCCCGTAATCCCCTGTTTTCCTAACAAAACCCTGTCCCAACAGTCCCAAAATCCATTATACTCTCTCCCTCCACAGCCCCTCATATACTTTTCCCTTCATGGTAGAAAATTAAAGGAACCATTAATTTCATACTACTCATCAAGAAAACTCACTTACTAGCAAAAATGGAGTCAGGTCCTTCATATGGTCGTGGAGAAGAAACACACAGTGACTCTCCTAAAGAGGTACATGCACCCAGGAGGCCTCATAGAGGTGGAAAACATATACGAGAGGAACCCACTACCCTTGCTGAGCTACAGGCCTATCCTCTCGTCATCACATGCTTCGAACACCAATCCTGCTATGAGTTCTATGAGATGGTTGCTAGAATTCAGTATCACCATGAGTTGGCTCGGTTCTTTGTGCTTCATTGACATGATGGTCAAACTACTCTAGCTGGTGTAACATTCACTTTAACACCAGAATCTATTTCTCTAGCAACCGATATTCCTAATATTGGAGAGCAATGGAACAAGAGGCAGCAAATTGATAGCCAACATTATGAACCATACACCAAGCTCGGTTATTTGAGACAACTGAGCAGATTTTTTCCTTTTCAGTACCTGAAATATTCCTATGCTCCTTTGATGAAACTGATAACGAAGTATTTCAGTTGTGAGGGCTGGTTTTCGCGTTTATATGCCTATCATATCAGGTTGTTGATGCATTTTACCAGGGTGAGGATGATGAACCTCCACTACTTTATGTGCCGAAATATTGAGAAGATGACCACCCTAGTACAACAAAAGACTCCTTAGCAGCAGTTCAAAAGTATATATCATTTTTCTCTCATTAAGATTGTGGTCGTGCATCAGCTTGGTTTGTAGGATATCTCATGGGAGGATTTCATTTCTCGTGAGTTCTCCACAGCTCCTCAGGTACCTCTAGAGACTTTTCATGAGGCAGGTGGACCTTCTCATTAGCAGGAGCGTCATGAGACATACATCACTAGTGTGCCAGTGTTTGTCACCTATCAGAGGGGCACTAGACGGTTATTTGTAGCAGCAAAGCGAGTATTATCTCCACACAAGGTGGAAGGGGTCTCGCTTCCTTCATCGGCACAGCAGGTTCAAGACAATGGAAAGAGGCCAGTACATGATGAGGGGCCTTCGGGTGAGCAAGAGACTGAGTTCATTGTCACTGAGGGTGATGATACTGATTTGGGCCCACAAAGCTCAAATCTCAAAGAAGTCATCCAAGAGCAGCAGGCAGACATCGATGCTTTGTCCCTCAACTTGGAAAGAGCCAAGTAGATAATAAAGTACTTGGAGTAAAGAAAAAAGTAGCTTCAGTATCAGCAAGTGATTATGGAATTGAAAAACATACAAGAAAACCGCCAAGCTGCTGAAAGAAGGAAAGTGAAGCTCACATCATTTGAGCAAGAAATCAATGTTGATTGAGAATGATGGCTTGAAAGAGCTAATATCCACTTGGAGAGGAGGTTGGAGAAAGCCATCAATGAGAAGAATATGTTGAGAAACATGGCATATCATTATTTGTCAAGGAATATGGTGTGCCAAGCTAGAATCAGGAGCTTGAAGGCAAAATTGAAGAAGAGATCGAGGAGGAAAAAAGCATGAGATAAACTTCAGATATTGGCTGAGGCTTCCTTGGCCCAACACAACACTTGATGAAGAAGACTCGGCCCAAATTTCAAAAATTTGGGGCACTTTTTGCATTTTTGGAATTTTTGGCTCAAAAAATAGAATTTTCTGCCCTATGCGCCGTGCCACCTGGCGCTCGCTATTGATAGGAGCCTCCAAATGACAAAAACTCAGCATTTGTATATTTGGCATGAAAACATATGCTTTCCTATAGATGGCCAGGAAAATTTGATAGGTTTTGAGCCCTCAAAAAGGTCAAAAGCACTCAAAAAATGACCTTACTGCCCCTATTTTGACACACAGGAAGTAGTGTTGGGAGAACTGACCTTTTGAGGGGCAAATGGAGTCCAAATTCAAAAATTCCACTTGGGTTGGAAAGACGATAGACAGACCTTTCCAACAATCACACTTGGAGCAAATTTGGAGACTGGGAAGACCTCCAAAGGTGGCCGAAAACAGGCGCTACACATAAAGAATTTAGCACGACGCATAGGGGAAATTTTGCTCAGTTTGCCCAAGTGCACTCTATTTTTCACCTAGCTTTTGACAGTTTGACTTTTTATCCTTCTCAATGTCAAACTTGTGATGTAATTTAATGTAAATTGATGGATCTTGATGTAATTATGTCTAATTTTCACTTATGGAAGTAGATTCATCTATCAAAAAGTTGTTTGAAACTGAATGAATCAGTTCCCTAGTTTCTAGAGGCAAGCTGTTCCACTCCCTGATTTCTAGTTCTCAGTTTAGAATTAGTTGGAATAGCTCCTAAACTTGTGAGCTAGACCCCTAGAGGCTAGGATGAGTTATTGTTTGTCTATATCTTGTGATCTTTCAGTCATTAGCATGGTTGGACTTTTGAGAAAGCAAGGAGCTTCATTGTATACTCATATCAGCATTTTGGCTAAGGAATTGAGACCAGGGTTTGCAGCACTCTTTGGGATTCATGTGGCATTATGTCTTGGTATAGTGCTTTCTTCTGTAATTGTGAATTTACTTATGTGTTATGTATTCCATTATCTATATTGTTTTTTCTTAACTAAAACAAACAAGGGAAAAGGTAGAATCCATTGAAAATGCAGTGCTCTACCTAGGGTTTTCTTTAGCTTTTGATGTTTTTAGCTGTTTGAAGGGGATCCCTGAGCTTTATTGCCCTCTTCAACTCGTCACCTATCTAATATCTCCATCTCATTCAATTTGAAGTGCCAAATCAGTTGCCTACCTTGCCCTATAGAGATCTCTGCAAAACTGAACCTCATTCCCCGCACCCAAAATCTGCTTTTCCATTTGAGCCAACAAAAACATCATTTTATTCAATCAAACTCTTTAGCACACATACCTAGCCTAAGATCAGCATTTATATAAGTCATCTCAAGCCTTCATTGATCATATTTTTGCTAAGATTGACAGGAGAGAGCCCTCTCCCGACCTGGTAGGGCTAGCTACCAGGTTAAGTGTGGTTTGATGTTGTCCTAGATCCTACCTTTCTCAGCCTGAGGTAGATTTAGTCCCTAACATAGTGGTGACCATACTGGATAAGAAATTGTTTTTTTGTTTGTATTCTTCGTTTTATAAACTACAGACAAAGTCTGAAGATTAGCCAGGTAGCCTTCGAAACGCTTTTTCTTTGCATTAGCGCAAGTAGATAAAAGCTATTTCAGTCAATCTCCAGTCTAGTTTTATAAACGGAGTATCTAACCTGCAAATCGCCCCAATACATCTCATAATTCTAAGCTTTTGGATGATAAGTTTAGGATTTGATAGGTTGAACAAGTTGCTAATGTCCATTTGATTTCTTGGAACTAAATAACACACTGGCTTGCAGAAGATATAGTAGAGCAAATCCAAATCCTGATCCTCCTCCTCTATATGAAAAATCCAATCTTATTCCAAAAATCCTTCACCGAGGAAGTTCTGTAGTTCACGTGTTCAAATCTCATTCGTGTCTCATGGTTTTTGAGTATCTTGAAGATCTTGAGTTTGACGAGTAGTTTGAGTTGTCTTTGTTTGAAACCAATTCTGAAAGTGTTGTTGCTTCAACTGCGTTAAATCCAGAGTTTGTTAAAGATCTTGAAACTGAAAGGGCCAATAAATCAATTGACGATTATATCTTGAATTAGCTCCAAACTTCAATTGTGTCTTCAAATATCGTTGATTTCTTAGAGACTGCATCTACAACCCTTGGGTCTTTTGTAATCGCATCTAGCTCTAGAATTCCCACCGAACCTCCTTTCATTCCCACCATCCCCGTGCAGCCTTCTATCTCTGATAAAAAATATACAGTGGTGTCACCTCCGTCTACTCCTTCTACCCCTCAAGCATCCAAGATTTCTTCACCACCATCCCCACCTCATACACCCCATACACCAGTTGTACCCACTCCCCCAACATCTCCAAGACCGATTGCAAATCCACCAAGAGCAATGGCTGCTCGTTTTTCACCCCTTGTGCTGCCTCAAAATTTAGATGATATGCCCGCCGATTATCAAAGCAAAATTCCATTGTTTGATGTCACTCCTTACGGTGTTATAGCTCAGCAACATGTGGACAGGATGACAGATTTCTTCAACCTTCATGAGATTGATGTAGAAAATGTGACAATGAGACTGTTTGTACAAACCTTTGGTGGTGAAGTGAGGAAATGGTTCAAAGCTTTGCCGGCTGCAAGTATCACTACATTGGCTAATCTGCAGAGGAAATTCTTAGATCGTTGGGAAGTGAAGAAAAATCCTCTTCAGATCCTTTCCAAATATGGGAACATCAAGCAGAATGTTGGTGAGTCTGTTCAAGATTATTGTATTAGATTCAATTCATTTTACAATGCAATTCCTAAGCACATAAAGCCACCTATGGGGCTGGCTTTGATTAAGTTTCCGGATGGTTTCAATCCTGATATGGCCTATAAATTAAGGGAAAGAGATCCGGCCACTTTGGAAGACATGCAGAAAATTACAGTCAGCGTTGAAGCTAATCTCCTTGCTCAGAGAGCTAGAACAAAGGCTGAAAAGAAAGTGACAATAAAGGAAGAGATGTCCACTTCATATCAAGTACTCAAGAAGATGGAGAAGATGTTTGAAAAATTGACAATTGACAAGTCTGAACCACAAGTCAGAAATCCCAACTTCCGTGGTCAGCAGCAACCACAATTTAGAATCAAGCAAAGAGAGCAGCGGACACAAGACCAGGCAGCGCAGCAGTAGGTGAAGACACCCTTACAGCAAAATTTTGTACATGGTCCGGAATCAGATGGGGAGGAGAATGTAATTGGATAAGAGAATCATTTCTTTATGCCTGATGATATGCCAATTTTTATCACTAAATATGAGGAGTATTCCAAGAATTCAGCTATACAAAGGGACGAAAATTTCATTTTGGCAAATGAAATAGTTCTTGAGGAAGAGTCTGATGAGTACCAAAGAGGATACATGAATGATTTATCAGCTCAGCAGTGACAATATTCACTCAGAAGTAGAGAAGTGCCCATAAATTCAATTCAGAAAAGGAAGGAGATAACAACACCAAAGAATGATCCTCCCATTGTGCCGAAAAAGGGAAAAGAGATAGCTGATCCTACCACCAACAAAACACCATCAGCAAATGAAAGATCCAATCAACCAAGTATGTCAAAAGAGAAAACTGAAAAGGAGGATGTTTCAGTGAAAGAAGTAGAAAAGATTTCAGTTTTTAACTTAGAAAATGAAATTGCTAAGTTAAAAGTATCTATTCCTTTGACTAAGTGATGAAAAATAGTAGCTACAAAGGTCAGGTGTCTAAGATTTTAAATTTGGATCCATCATTTGATATCGTGAACGTGGAGGATGATAGACCTGAGTTGATTTTTGGTCCTGCATTGGAAGGTTAGTCTCAAGATAGTGATGTAGCTCCTTTTTACATCATCTTGCGGGTGCATGAATATATATTACACAATGCTATGTTTGATTCTGGAGCCTCTCATAATCTCATGCCTAAGGCCATCATGGAGAAATTGGGATTGGATATCACTAGAAAATATCATGACCTTTACTCTTTTGATTCTGGTAGAGTAAGGTGCATTGATCTTATCAAAGATTTGGTAGTTAGTTTGGATCAGATTCCGGCTAGAAATGTTTCGATGGATGTGGTTGTGGCGGATATACCTCCTAGATTTGGCATGCTTCTTTCCAGATCTTGGGGAGCAAATATTAAAGGGACAATGCAGCTTGATTTCTCCTATGCTACCATTCCCGTGTTTGGTCAGATGAGGAAACTATACTAGGAACAAAATATGAAGTACATGATCACTAGCAAGGAGAAACTGGTAAATCATCCAATCAACTATGTACATACTGATTTAGAACCATTTGTTTTGTATTCAGATAGCTTTAATGATGTAAATAGCCAAGTAGTTGAAGTAGAAGACATTCCCGAGATCACTGAGAATTTCAGAGAGGTCTTAAATCAAGAAAGACAAAGACTTGATAGTACAGTTGAGCAATCAACCTTCCGAAAATAGTAACATATTAATGGACAACAAGGAGGAGAAACAGAACAAACAGAATTTCAGCATTTGGAAGAGGATGAAGCAGGCCTATGGAGCACGGATTTTGATGGCACTGTAGGAAGGGAAGGTGCTGGAATTGGCATTTGGATACACAGCCTTGTTTTCGCCCCAAACAAAGTGCCAAGCAATGTCAGGGTCTATTCTTATAAATTAGCTTTTGACTGTTCAAATAATGAGGCTGAATATGAGGATTTAATTGTTGGTTTGAAAATTCTTAGAAAATTGAATGCTAAAAGGATTTCAGTTTATGGCGACTCCGAGTCAGTTATCAAGCAAGTGAAAGGGGAATACCAAGCTAAACATCCTCGAATGCGAGCCTACTGCAATGTGGTACTAAATATTTTGAGAGTATTTTCATATTATATTTTGACATGTGTCCCTCATGTTCAGAATGCCATTGTGGATTCACTTGCAACAACAGCAAGTAATTTGAAAATTCCGATGAATTCAAACAACAAGTTTGAGATTCACGTGAAGCATCACCCCGTTGTCCCCGACAACCAAAGGTATTGACAAGTGTTTCAAGATGATGATGAGATCGATGAATTTCTGCAAAATGAAGGTAAATTCAAAGACACTTCTATTGATGTAGAATATGATGATGGTGAGGCGGATATAGAAGTCAATCAGATGGAAGTTTTGCAGCTGAAAGACAACATAATTCCTAAAGGTCTAATACCTTTAGAGGAGCTTTTCGATCAAGATGATGTCACTCGAAAACCGAGCTTGTTGCCAATCGAGAAAGGAGTTGAAGATGTGAACATTGGATCAACTAAAAAATCCTAAAATGGTGAAATTATCAAAGGCGTTGCCTCCACAGGTAAAAGAAAAGTATATCAGTTTACTATCTTCTTTTACTGATGTTTTGCTTGGGATTATTCAGATTTGAAGTCATATGACACAAGCATAATTCAACATATCATCCCGATCAAGCCAAATCAAAAGCATTTTCGTCAGAAGCTAAGAAGAATAAATCCAAAGCTGCTACCCTCAATTGAGAAGGAAGTGAATCGGTTGTACAAAGCAGGTATCATTGTTCCCATATGGTTTTCCGATTGGATTTCTAATTTGGTGCCTGTGCACAAGAAAATAGGTGAGATTTAGTTATGTATTGATTTTAGAAATCTGAATAAAGTATCTTTGAAAGATAATTATCCTTTCCAAAGATGGATCACATACTTCAAAGGGTAGTGGGGGCTTCCCGCCTATTGCTACTTGATGGGTATTTCAGGTATAACCAAATTTTGGTCCATGAGCATGACAGATACAAAACAACGTTCACCACTCCATGGGGAACTTTTCATTATGCAAAGATGCCTTTCGGATTAAAAAATGCTGGTGAAACCTTTCAGCGGGCGATGGATATCGCATTTTCTAATGAAAAAGATGTCTTTCTAGTTGTTTATCTTGATGACTTGACAAGTTTTTCTAATTCAAATGAAGAGCACCTTTATCATTTGAAGATTGTATTTTAGCGGTGTAGGAAGTATGGTATATCTCTCAATCGAAAGAAAAGTTTGTTCGCCATGGATGAAGGTAAGCTTCTCGGTCATATTATATCAAAGGAGGGCATCCGTATTGATCTAGCTTTGGTGGAATCCATTCAAAAGATTGATTTTCCACGGAGTAAGAAAGAAATCCAATCATTCAATGGTAAGATGAATTTCTTAAGTCGCTGTGTGCCTAATCTTGGAGAACATTTAAGGGAAATCACAAACATGCTCAAAAAATATAGTGTAGTGAGATGGACTGAGGAAGCAATTAAATCTTTTAATTGGGTGAAATTAGCCCTTTCTTCAGCTCTGGTTTTGATAAGCTCGGACTATACTCAGGATTTTATTTTGTCTTCATTTGCTTCGGATCATACTATGGCAGCGGTCTTGATGCAGAAAAGGGACCAGCTTGAGAAATCAACTGCATTTTTCAGCTGAACCATAAGAGATGCAACACTAAAGTACAATATTATTGAAAAACAGGCCTTTGCTTTGGTCAAGGCATTGAAAGACTTTCAGGTTTATATTTTACATTCTCACATCCTTGCTTATGTCCCTAATGCTGTTGTTAAGGATGTCTTAGTGCAAATAGATTCAGAAGGGAGGAGAGGCAAATGGATTGCTACCTTGTTGGAATATGATGTGGAGATCAAACTGACAAAGCTCATCAAAGGACAAGGGTTGGCTAAGCTAATGTCTGAGTCAAATTTTCATGCCTTGGACATCAATCTCATTGCTGCTATGTCCAAGGAAAATGAAGAAAGTCTGCCCACTCAGGTATTAGAAATTTTTCTTCTTTCTCCTTAGTATTCGGACATTGTCTATGTACTCCAAAATTTTTCATCACCACCCAGAATGGCTAAGAAAAAAAGTAGGACATTGAAATTGAAGGCTGAAAAGTTTTGTATCATGAATAATGTGCTTTATTGGAAAGATCCCGGTGGTGTCTTGCTCAATTTTTTGGTTGAAGAAGAGGCAAAACAGGTTATGGAAGAATTTCATAAAGGAGATTGCAGAGGCCATCTTTTCTGGAAGACAAAAGCCAATAAAATCTTGAGAGCGGGATATTATTGGCCAACTCTTTTTGCTGATGTGTACAAAATGGTAGCAAGCTGCCACAAATGTCAGATTTTTCAAGGTAAGAGGAAGTTGCAGCCTTTACCACTCAAAGCCATTGAAGTAAGTGCTCCATTTTAGTAGTGGGGTTTGGATTTCATTGGCCAGCGAGATCCATCCTTCTTCTTCAACGCAGCATAAATGGATCCTCACAATGACGGATTATTTCACCAAATGGATTGAGGTGATTCCCATGAGGCAAGCCACTGATTTGGTAATTATCTCATTTCCTGAAAACAACATTTTATCTCGTTTTGGCTGTCCAAATAAGCTGATCACTGACAATGCAACAACCTTTAAATCTAAAAGAATGATTTACTTTTGTCATAAATATCAAATCACTTTGGGGCACTCGACTGCCTATTACCCACAAGGCAATGGATTAGCGGAATCCTCAAATAAATCTTTCGTCAACATTATCAAAAAGCTGCTGGAAACGAACAAGAAAAGTTGGCATAAAAAGCTAGTCAATGCAATTTGGTCAGATAGAGTAAGTCAAAAGAAATCTATAGGCATGTCTCCTTTTGAACTCATGTATGGTGTAGACACGGTTTTTCCGACCACTCTTGCGGTCCCGATGGTCAAACTCCTACAAGAAGTGGGTAGCGAAGACGATCATTTGCAACGAAGAATCAATCAAATGATTCATTTGTAGCAAACTAGAGAGGATGTATTTCAGAGCACTTTCAAGCTGCAAGAGAGAATCAAAAAGATATATGATCGAAAGGTGAAGGCAGACAGGTTTCAAATAGAAGACATAGTGCTAAAATGGAATGCAAGGAATGAAGAGAAAGGTAAACATGGTAAGTTTGAAAATATTTGGAAAGGACCTTATAGGATCGCTGCATATCGGGGCCCAAATTCTTTTCTCATGAAAGAAATTAATGGCGAAGACTATTCCGGTGGGCTGGTAAACGGTCGGCTACTCAAACGGTACTATTTGTGAAATGTTTTCTGTTGTCATTGTACATACTGGTTTGTTTAAATTCCATTGCAAGTGTGTACTGTTTTCATTCTTCAATTTGGGGCCCGAGGTGAAGGCTATAAAACTGAGGTTTGATTTCAGTTTGGTTTGGTTTGTTAGAGTTAGGTCTTTCAGTCGATTTCAGTCTTGAAATTGAGTCAATTTTGAGTCACATTTCAATCCTGGAATTGAGTCAAGAGTTTGGTTTTGATTTGTCGAAGTTATTGACTCCATAGCCCAATGGACAAAGGCACTATCTGCTTCCCCAGAGATCTGTAGCTCTTGGCATCTCCAAGGAGCTACCATCCCCATTGGAGCCAATGTTAGTGTCGGTATCTTCATCCCTCCGTCAGAGATCAAATCCTCTTGTTGCATTGCATATTAGGTGTCCCGATCAGTTAGCTGCATTCCATTAGGAGCATGAATCATCTAATGGTAGTGGCTTGTTGTACATTTTCCCTCATGTCCTTTACCTACTGACCCATTTTTTATTCATCAAAATCATATGCAGTCACCTTTTTGTCTTTAAAAAAATTTCAAGAGTCATTCTTTTAGGGTTTCACTGTCATTAGGTCTAGGGTTTCATCAAAAAGGGTTTTAAAATGTCTAATAACAGTCAGCAGGAACATGAGGGGGTTCTAGTACCAATAAATTTCATAATAAATTACTCAGAGATGTATTTTTCCTCAAAACTCTGTTTTGAGGAAAAACTGAGTATTTTATATTTTATTGTATTAATTCATGTATTTTCAGTTCTCTTGTATGTAAAGCAATTCAGAGGCAACCCTGGTCTCCTTCCCAAGCCTCAGTAGCTCCATCCCCTGCAAAGCAAACAAAAAACAAGTCATTCAGTTCATCAAAAGATCAAATAAAGTGAAAAGCTCAAAAAACAGAGTGAAAAAGTAAAGTCATATTGCAAACATTGTAAAAGTGGGTTTTATGAAACAAAAATTAAAAGCTCTTGGGTATAAATCATTATTCTCAATTAAAGGGCTCATTTGCATTTAAAGAACAAAGTGGGAGTAAAGTGGAAGCAGTGTTTGAGCAAAAGGAAAGAAACTTGGAGAAAACTATGCAAAATCGGAGGCGCGACGCCCTGGGTGGAAGGCGCGGTGCATAGGGCCACGATTTTCAGTGTAAATTTGTTCTACCGCGGTGCACACAGAAGGCACGGCGTGTTGGGTTTGAGGTGCGGTGCATAGAGCTGCCAGGCCCGAATTCTTCAAAACCTCCCTAAAATCACCCAAAATGCTCAAATTTTCCATTTTCCAAGTAAGTCACGATCTCTCCATTGCTAGTAAAGGAGTTTTTCTTACAATTTATGGTGATTGTCTAAAAGAAAAATCAAACCCTATCTCCTTGCCATTTCTCAAGAAACTATTGCCTAGGGTTTGCATTAGTTATTTTGGCTGCCAAGTCCATTCTGCCATTCCCTCACCTTTTCACTGTTTCACTCATTTTCTCATCTTATTCCCCCATTCCCTAACTCCCATATTCCTTAAAATCATCTTCCTCTATCCCCAATTCCCATTTCCCAAATCCTAACTACAAATTCCCAAACCATAAGTGTTGTCCCTAAAGCTTACATGTCACCCCCTAATCCCATGTTTCCCTAACAAAACCCTGTCCCAACAGTCCCAAAATCCCTTATACTCTCTCCCTCCATAGTCCCTCATATACTTTTCCCTTGGTGGCAGAAAATTAAAGACACCATAAATTTCATACTACTCATCAAGAAAATTCACTTACTAGCAAAAATGGAGTCAGGCCCTTCATATGGTCATGGAGAAGAAACACACAGTGACTCTCCTACAGAGGTACATCCACCCAGGAGGCCTCATAGAGGTGGCAAACATATACAAGAGGAACCCACTACCCTTGCTGAGCTACAGGCCTGCCCTCTCACCATCACATGCTTCTAACACCAATCCTGCTATGAGTTCTGTGAGATGGTTTCTAGAATTCAGTATCATCATGAGTTGGCCCGGTTGTTTGTTCTTCATTTACATGATGGTCAAGCCACTCTAGTTGGTGTAACATTCACTTTAACACCAGAATATATTTCTCTAGCAATCGGTATTCCTAATATTGGAGAGCAATGGAACAAGAGGCAGCAAATTGACAGGAAACATTATGAACCATACATCAAGCTTGGTTATTTGAGACAACTCAACAGAGTTTTTCCTTTTCGGTACCTGAAAGATTCCTATGCTCCTTTGGTGAAACTGATAATGAAGTATTTCAGCTGCGAGGGCCGGTTTTCTCGTTTATATGCCTATCATATCAGGTTGCTAATGCATTTTACTAGGGTGAGGATGATGAACCTCCCCTACTTTATGTGCGGAAATGTTGAGAAGATGACCACCGTAGTACAACAAAGGACTCCTTAGTAGCAGTTCAACTGTATATATCATGTTTCTCTCATTAAGACTGTGGTCATGCACCAGCTTGGTTTGCAAGGCATCTCATGGGAGGATTTCACTTCTCATGAGTTCTTCATAGCTCCTCAGGTACCTCCAGAGGCTTTTCATGAGGCAGGTGGACCTTCTCATCAGCAGGAGGGTCATGAGACATAGGCTGCTTGTGTGCCGATGTTTGCCACCTATCAGAGGGGCACTAGACAGTTATTTGCAGCAGCAAAGCGAGTATTATCTCCACCCAGGGTGGAAGGGGTCTTGCTTTCTTCATCGACACAGCAGGTTCAGGACAAGGGAAAGAGGCCAGTACATGATGAGGGGCCTTCAGGTGAGCAAGAGACTGGGTTCATTCTCATTGAGGGTGATGATACTGATTTGGGCCCACAAAGCTCAAATCTCAAAGAAGTCATCCAAGAGCAGCAGGAGGACATCAATGCTTTGTCCCTCAACTTGGAAAGAGCTGAGTGGATAATAAAGTACCTGGATCAAAGAAACAATCAACTTGAGGATCAGCAAGTGATTATGGAATTGCAAAACATACGAGAAAACTACCAAGCTGCCAAAAGAAGGAAAGTGAAGCTCACATCACTTGAGCAAGAAATCAATGCCAATCGAAAATCATGGCTTGAAAGAGCTAATATCCACTTGGAGAGGAGGTTGGAGAAAGCCATCAATGAGAATAATATGTTGAGAAACATGGCATATCATTATTTGTCAAGGAATATGGTGTGCCAAGCTAGAATCAGGAGCTTGAAGGCAAAATTGAAGAAGAGATCGAGGAGGAAAAAAGCGCAAGATAAACTTCAGATATTGGCTGAGGCTTCCTTGGCCCAACACAACACTTGATGAAGAATACTTAGCCCAAATTTCAAAATGTTTGGGGAACTTTTTGCATTTTTGGAATTTTTGGCTCAAAAAACAGAATTTTCTGCCTTATGCGCTATGCCACCTGGCGCTCACTTCTGATAGGAGCCTCCAAATGACAAAAACTCAAAATTTTTGGATTTGGCACGAAAAAATATTCTTTCCTACCAATGGCCAAGAAATTTTGACAGGTTTTGAGCCCTCAAAAAAGCCAAAACCACTCAAAAAATGACCTTACTACCCCTATTTTGACACACAGGAAGCAGTGTTGGAAGAACTGACTTTTGGAGGGGCAAATGAAGGCCAAATTCAAAAATTCCACTTGGGTTGGATAATAGACAGGCAGACCTTTCCAAAAGGCACACTTGGAGAAAATTTGGACACTAGGAAGGTCTCCAAAAGTGACCTCAAATAGGCACTACGCATAGAGAATTCAGCACGGCGCATAGGGGAAATTTTGCTCAGTTTGACCAAGTACACTCTGTTTTTCACCTAGTTTTTGACAGTTTGACTTTTTATCCTTCTTAATTTCAAACTTGTGATGTAATTTAATATAAATTGATGGATCTTGATGTAATTATGTCTAATTTTCACTTATGGAGGTAGATTCATCTATCTAAAAGTTGTTTGAAACTGAATGAATCAGTTCCGTACTTTCTAGAGGCAAGCTGTTCCACTGCTTGATTTATAGTTCTCAGTTTAGAATTAGTTGGAACAGCTCCTAAACTTGTGAGCTCGACCCCTAGAGGCTAGGATGAATTATGGTTTGTCTATATCTTGTGATCTTTCAGTCATTAGCATGGTTGGACTTTTGAGAAAGCAAGGAGCTTCATTTTATACTCATATCAACATTTTGGCTAAGGAATTGAGACCAGGGTTTGCAGCACTCTTTGGGATTCATGTGGCATTTTGTCTTGGTATAGTGCTTTCTTCTGTAATTTTGAATTTACTTATGTGTTATGTATGCCATTATCTATCTTGTTTCTTCTTAACTAAATTAAACAAGGGAAAAGGTAGAATAGATTGAAAATGCAGTGCTCTACCTCGGGTTTGCTTTAGCTTTTGATGTTTTCAGTTGTTTGAAGGGGATCCCTGAGCTTTCTTGCCCTCTTCAAGTCCTCACCTGTCTAATCTCTCCATCTCATTCAATTTGAAGTGCCAAATCAGTTGCCTACCTTGCCCCATTGAGATCTCTGCAAAACTGAGCCTCATTCCCTGCACCCAAAATCTGCTTTTCCATTTGAGCCAACAAAAACATCATTTTATTTAATCAAACTCTTTAGCACACATACCTAGCGTAAGATCAGCATTTATATCAGTCATCTCAAGCCCTCATTGATCATAATTTTGTTGAGATTGACAGGAGAGAGCCCTCTCCCGACCTGGTAGGGCTAGCTACCAGGTTAAACATGGTTTGATGTTGTCCTAGATCCTACCTTTCTCAGCTTGAGGTAGATTTAGGCCCTAACAGACCTCAACCAAGAAGGCGAGGGTTTAGAATTTAAACGTTTGTGCTTAATTCTGATGACCTCAGCTGGAACGACGAGGGTTTATAATGTTTCTCTTTAATATATTGGCCTCGAAAAACTGTGATAGGCTCTGTTATGGTTTTAATTGAAGAAATGTATATATTTTAGCATACTGGGTTTCAAGTTTTTTCCTTGCTACATCAGTAATTCTTCACATGGATTGAATTATAAAATTCTCTGGAAAAAGACATTTTTCTTCTAAGATTTATTTTACCAAATGCAAACTTTTACAGGGTTTCTGCCCTCCCTTTGAAGTATATCCATTAATTTTATATTATTTAGAGAGTAGTTATATTTAAATGGTTACATTCAATTGAGATTATTCTACTCTATAGTCATTTCTTTGTTTCATAATTTATTATTCCAGAAACTTACTATTCTTTATAGGATTTTTATCTGTATAGCTTATAATTATTTATTTTCTTCTTCTAGCCAAACAATGAAGGGAATATCCTCGGTATTGGTCCTCTCTGGTTCCACCAGAACTAACCCTCCCATGATTGAACTATAATATTGTTATCTTTAATCAATTATGGGTATTTTTTTAATTAATCAAAATAGTTGTATCTTCCTTATAACAATATTGTCCTGTCAGTAATCTGTAACTAGTTTCGTTAATCAAACTAATTTTGTGATTGTTCCTTCAGTCTCCTCTTCTTCTCAACACGTAGTTTAGTTAATATACACATTTTCTCAAACACATTTTGGATAAATCGTCACCAATATTCTATAAAACATGACTATGTAATTTTCAGAAAAATATTTCAATAAAAACAGTCATAATAAGCATATGTACATCATACAAAGTATTTAAGGAATATTACTTATATGAGTTCTTTCCTCTCTGTGGTGTGCAACCACCAGAGTGAGCAATGCTCCTCCCAACCATGAGTTCAGTCGCTTACTCCACCTCCCCCGAGCTAGCTTAACCCAATGTAGTTTTCTCTTTTTTCTCTGGATAGTATGATCAGTTAGGATTATATTTCAAGCTATCTAATCCTTACCAGACATAACCCAGATAGACTTCATTGGAAAACCAACTCTTGAGTCTGTTTCCCTCTTTGTCTCTTCTTCTCTTGCCTTAGGTTCATGATACCCTCTTGGCCTTTTTTTGGGAGTTTTTATTTCCCAAGGAGAAGTTTGGGTAAGTAACTACTTCACCCATAATTGTCCAACTACCTGGGTCAGCTTACTCTAGCATTGCCACTTAACCATGGTTTACAAAAGCAATAGGATGACATAATTTTTATTAGAACTGGCCATACATTCATGTCTTTCCTTCTAAATGTCCTAGCCTTTCCAACCCACACTTTTACGTTAATTCCTTTAACTGTAAAAGTAAATTAACAACTTAAAGTCTGTGAAGTTACAAGGGGTCATTACACAGACATATCAGAGCAAGAAGACTTGGTACTTCATACTTGGTAACTTCATAATCAATACCAAGCCCTCCTCTATTGTCAATGATCTTCATATTGGCATGCAGCTTAACCAGCTCACATTATATATATGTTGCTTTGCTCACACCATCATTAAGAACTTCAACACATCGGATCTGAAACCCAATATGGAAATGAAGAATCTCAAGACAATCGAGCATCCGTAATTTTTGTAATTTCTAAAAGACGTTGACGATCATGTTTGGTCCTCAACTTGGCTTGAACCCCAATAACAGTTTTCACAATTAACTTGCGCCTCACACTCAGCACCAAATCCAATTCTTCTTTTTTCTCGAGTCCAGTAATGCAATAAAAATTCATGTGTCTAGCAGTAAGTGCCACCAAAATATATTCTTCATCTTTGAGTGGCATGGGTTGTTACTATAACGAACTTCTGGCCAACATTTACTATAGTGAATAACAAACTTCCAATGCAACGTTTCCCATAGTGTGTGAGGAACTTCCACCAATCATTTACTATAACGAATAATGAACTTCCAACGCAACATTTTCCATAGCCTTTAATGATACAAGGGAAGATTTTTTTTAATCGTCTAACATATCATATCAACAACACAAGACCATACATCATGAGACATAAGGGAGTTATTTCTAGAGTGAAATGCCATACGGCGTAATTAGCACAACAATAGAAATTACATGGTTGATAAATGCATATACTCATTAATTCATGATATGCAGGAAAACACTTATTTAACAATACATCTCAAATTGTTAAAATTAAAAAATCATAAAACATAACAAAATTATAGCTTTATTTAAAATTATTATTAATGATAAAAATAGCTAATAAATAAGTTACACTTGTATACAATTTAAAAACAACATGTAACGAGATTCTTAACTATAGAGATCGGTTCTCATTTTATCATGGAGATTATTAATTTATAAATAAATTTTGTTACAATACAATAATTTTTCAATATCACATATCCAAGAAACCATAACTTACTTCATATAACACTTGTTCATATGACATATTTCTTTAATTAATAAATTTAACTAAAAGTACAAAAAATTATAACTATTATCAAATAAATTTAGTGTTTTTGATTGTAGTTATTTAGATTTATCAATAATTTCTATATAAAAATATTTATATTTTTTTATTGTTAGATATTTTACAAGAATAAATCATGTGATGCTTACTTAAAATATTTTTAACTATGATATCTATATTTTAAACTAATGTGGTTGATCATTTTGTTTTGATGATGGGCCACATTAGTTGGTTCAAAATGTTGACAATGTAATGGATCTAGAAGAAGAATATTTAAACAAATTTCCTCATAAAAGTCTTAGTTCACAAATTAAATAGATGCTAAATATCGGTAGACATCAATCCATAAAAAGTGATGCATGGCAACATAGTCACTAGCACACAAATTTGCAAAGATATATTACTTAATTATTAGCATGAAACAAGTGATTACAAAAACATTTAATTCAATTTTTATATGAAGTGACATAAATTGAATATTTATGACCTTATCCTAATGATTTTGTGTAGTTGATTTACACACAATGCAAAATGATAGATATTGCTTAGTTCTTAGCCCAAACCAAGTAATTACATGAGCATTTAATTCAATTTATGTATGAAGTTGCATGAGTTGAACCTTTATGACCTTATATTATACACAAAACTAAAAGAACTTGAACCATGAGTGATGCAAGAAATGTTCATAAAATTATTATGATATCTTAATGAAGCATGCAATCCAAATCTTTGCACCAAGATCCATGGATGATTGCTATTATGAAAAAAGTATTATGCAAAAATTACTACTCTATTATCTCATTCAAATATTTAGTTGTTTCATCTTTGTTTCTAACATATCCACTTCTATTTCTTACAAAATTAAAGCTAAAAAATCTAATATGGTTCTTTTTATGTTGCTATGCTGCCTATATGCTTCTATGATATGTAGCTTCTATTGCATTACATATAGAGAATTGACTTAGTTCTATCAAATGATAAAAAAAATTATAATATTTTATTTTAAAGTTATCTCTATTTTATAAATTCTTGAAAATATACGAGATTAATAAAATCAAGATGATGGTGAAGGTGGGTGACTTTACTCAGTTAAGCATGTCTGAAACTATTCATCAATAGTCTATAAATAGCCATTGATAAAAAATTTGAAAAATCTACATGTTGCAATAAGAAATTAAAAGTTCATTTTATGGACCTATCATATTTAAAAAAAAAAACTATCAAGTTAAAAAATAAACACATCTTTGTGTTAAAATAAGCTCTACATAAAGTACAAGAAAAATATTATGCAATAACCATAACTTCTTCCATATCACTATAACATGATATTTTTTTTAATTAATAAATTTAATAAAAACTTAAAAAAACATGGCTATTTTAAAAATAAATTTTAAATATTTTATAAAATATTATTGATAATTAGAAAACATTTTCAATAAATTTACATTTAAGCGATAGCTTTACATGTATCCAAATGGTCTCGCTTTCTTCACTACTACTGTATGTTTATTAATATTTACACCACATTTTATATTCACTAAAATGACGCTAAATACTTTACTTTCTTCTACTAAATATGTTTGAGCAAAAGGAACTTGAAAATTATCATTTTCCATCGCTGAAAACACAATCCCTTCCCACTCATTATTTGGATCAACTCTAGGTTGGAGCTTATTCACACCAACATTTGGTAAAGTGTTCATTCATCCATCAGAGCCGGTAACAGTGACCAATTTTCTTGGTAGTGGAGATTATTTGCTTGAGCTGTACTGATCGAGCAATAGATAATATTAGAATATTTTATGCCTTCAACTAAAAATGAGAACGAAAACAACAATGGAAACCAAAATATCTTAATATTCCATATCCATATTTGAGGAGCCATGGTTGGTAATCTTCAAATCAAAATTATATCTTCAATTGCTTTCTTTGTTTAAAATAGCTTTTCATAATCGTTGCTGGTATATATGGTTTCCCAATTTTTATTTTTTAATTTATGACGTGCAGTCCTCACTTTTTTTTTGTGTTCCAAATCGTTTAATCTAAATCGAAAGCTTCAGGCTCTCGGATAATCAATTCCAAAAATTTACTAGATAAATTACTATTGTTTTGTGAGTGGTTACTTAGTTTTAATTTTTATTTATTATGAGTGGTTACTTAGTTTTAATTTTTATTTATTATTAGATATTTGAAAATTGATAAACATGGAATACATTGGTATCGTGATTTTCACTTCTCTATTTACTAAGAAAAAGACACCTTAAAAATATGAACTCATAAAACAATTATAATTTGATTTCTTTATTATATATATATATTTATTTATTTATTTATTTATTGATCAAAGCTCTATATATATATATTTTGATCAAAGCTCAATCTAATAGGTATCCAAAAGCAAATGAATTATTAGACTTTCCAAGGACTAATAAACATAAAAACACTTACTACATAATACATCTCACAATGATAAAACTAGAAAAACATTAAAAAAATTCACTAAATTATAATTTTATTTTAAATTATTATTATCATTTTATTAATTATATAAAAAATTTATATATATGAGAAACTTTGGAACAATATTCTTAACCATGGATATTTACTCTCATTTTACCATTGATATTATTAATTTATAAATGGGTTTTGTTACAATAATATGGGAAAATAGTATGACTTATCAATACCACATGCCCAAAAACCATAACTCTTACCATTGATATTATTAATATATAAATGGGATTCGTTACAATAATATGGAGATTACCATGACTTATCAATACCACATGCCCAAAAACAATAACTCAATTCATATGGCACTTGTTCATGTGACATTTTTTTAATTAATCAATTTAATTAAAGGTGAAAAAAGTTTATAACTACTTTGTTGATAAATCCCAACCAAAAATTTGTGTATACTACTATGAATATTCTATAATACTTTATGGAGCTTAAATCCTACCAGTGACCTAATAATCATTTCAACATAATTAAACATACAACAATTTTCATTCTGGTGAAAAGAATCTTTAGACACATGCTATATGATTTATTCATAATTAGCACAACCGTATAAATTAAATGGTTGATAAATGCAGATACCCATTAATTCATGATAGGTATGAAAACACTTATTTAATAATATATCTCAAATTGCTAAAATTAAAAAATCATAAAGAAATAACAAAATTATAGCTTTATTGAGAATTATTATTAATGATAAAAATAAGTAATATATAAATTAAACATATATACATTTAAAAAAAACAAGTAACAAGATTCTTAATTATGGGCTTGATTCCCTTTTTGTCACGAAGATTATTAATTTATAAATAGATTTTGTTACAATACCATAATTTTTAAGTACCACATGTCCAAAAAACAAAAAATTATTTCATATAACACTTATTCATATGACCTTTTTTAATTAATAAATTTAACTAAGGGTAAAAAAAACATAACTATTATCAAATAAAAAATCATAACTATTATCAAATAAATCTTGGGTTTTTATTTGTCTATATTACAAAAAAATATTTTGTTAAAGTTAAATCTCTACCATTCACTTAATAATTATATATAAATAAATTAAAATTCTTAAAACCAATTATGAAATAAACATACCTAGGGTTAGAATTTCAAAACAGAGTCACCAGTGATAGTTTTCATACTTTCTCTGCTGATTTCCTAATATCAAGTAAGGATTTTGACAACTTTATAAACTTTTGAATTGTATTTCACTGACAAATCACCCCATTGCAAGTGAATTGCCCATCAAATTCCATCCCAAAACATACCTATTAACATAATTATAAAATTAAACAATCTCAATCTTTACAAATTTATACTCAATGTCAATATGAGAGAGTAAAAGCAAACGTTTTTTCAAATACGATATATACACATTTATTTATTTTTATCTTTTTACGAAGCAAGACATCTGGATAGTTATAAAATTAAGCCATCCGGGCCTTGCCAAATAGATACAATGTCAATTTAAGAGTAAAGGTAGCGGTTTATTCCAAAAATCCTGTTTATGAAGCAAATGGTGTAGGAATTATTTGGTTGAAAGACTTCATAATCATATGATATAGTATAACTGGACTTAGCTGTTGACGAGGTTATCAATGTCATTGCCAATGTTTCACTTAAGCACATATTTGACTACCCCAGGGATATGCACGTTTGACAGGTAATCGACCCAATCGATGCATTTTACATCGAAGTTGAACGCTTTCAAGTCTTCTGCGGAAATCTTTTGCAATAGGCGTTCAGTATTTGTTATGTCAAAGCTGATATAGCCACAGAATCAACCACCTTATTATAATGGTGACAACAGATAGAGAAAAACAGTATAATGCGTGACGAAATGAGAAATTGAAAAAAAAAGTTAGCGACAATACCTTCCCTGAAAGAAGATGTAAGGCGCGTACAATTCTGCTAAATACATGATGAAGTTGTAATTTCGGAGCATACGGTCGTAACGAGGTGTAAAACGTGCTGTGAAGATGGAGATGACTTTGTTTACTACACCGATCACCTATTCATAACCAACAACCAACATCACTGTGCTAATTAATCGGTAAAAGTTAAAACTATACTGAAAGCGCAATATTGAAATTAAGATGATGTTTGTAACGAAGAATGGAGTATTAGCTTGCCTGAAGAGGTACTTTGTAGCGTTGTAACATGTACAGGCGAAAGCTGCTCATGCTCTCCAGAAAGAAGACCTCTTTTACGTGAATTAGTTTTCCATCGTTGCTCACACAAGGATTCCTTGAAAAATAATTATATGCCTCGTCCTTTAGAAGGGAGCAAGGCAATGGATTTCCCACGGATGATGCGGCGTGATAAATAAACAGATCATTCTCGTAATCATGTGTCGCCATAGCTGCTAGCATCTGGTTCACCACCATATCTGCTGGAATCTGTTGATCTCCAAACAAATAATGTCAATAAACAATAATATACGGTTTATTTCTACAGGAGGAGAGGCACGTTTTACAGCGCGATAAGAGGTCGGTATGCCTCATTAAATGATATATATATATAAAAAGAGAAGTAAAACAAAAATAACTAATTCCATAGAAAGGGTTTTGAAATAGTTTAGTGAGTTGTTAATTAAAAAATTATAATTATATTAAAAGGATTTATAATAAGTATATTGTTATTTGGAAGGTGAGAAGAATGCTTATCTATTTTAAATTTAGTTTTTTATAAAATAATATATAAAAATTTGGAATAGATTTGTAAATAGCTTTATCTGTATAGATATTAATCTAGGATAAATATCAAAATATCTATTTGACTAATTAAAAAATATTATAAAATTTATTTAAATTATAATTTAATTTAAACTTAGTATTTATTATTAGTTATAAAAGATTAATATTTGAGTTAAATATATATACATTTAAAAAACATAACGTCTAACAATATTTGTAATAATATTTATTATAGAAATTTTTAACTTCTAAATGCTTTTTGGGTGAATACCATGGTTTGATGAATACTACATGTTTAATATAACATGTGTTGATATAACATTTTTTTTGAATTAATTTGAAATGAATTAATTAAAATAACATAATAATTTAAAAATAAATTCTAAATTTTATTATAAATATTCTATTATATTCCAGGATGATTACATTTCTATCATTTATCTAATAATTACTAAAAATTAAATTAAAATTATTAAATAACTTATTCTCAAATAAACACATCTACTACCTTTTTTCTAAATTTAATTATAAAGAAAGAAAAGAAAACACCAACATAAATTATATAATTTTTAAAATATTTTATTACAAAATGTTATAAATCTTCCCTATTGTATATATAAAATAAGGACAAGATCAAATCTATAGAAATTAAATCGCCTAAATATTAAAAATAATTTATAGCTAAAATAATTTAATTTTCTAAATAAAGAAAAAAATTTAGCAATAAATCTTGACATCAACATGAATCTAATTTATTAAGAAAAAAATTTAACAAAAAATCTAATTTATTGAGAAAAGTTTTCAGCGAAAATCGAGTATGTAATTCATGGTCACGAAAAAGTATGGACAACCAAAAAAAATATCTAAATAATCCTGACATCGACATCAATCTAATTCTAGACTTATGGACAACAAAAAAAATATTAATGCTTGGAGTAGCGGACAAACCACGTCTAGGATGAGCTCTGGATCGGCCATGAAGCAAGAGAGTCGCCCCTTTCCGTATGCTACTATAAAGGTGTCCATGGTTCTGCATTACATTCCCGAGAAAGCATATTATCATGAGCTTATGACATTCATACTAATAATATCAATGCGAAAAATTGGTGGTGATGGAGACGGTGAAGGAAATGTGATAAATAAAGACCTGGTGCCTTCCATCCAGCCAGGGAAGGGCTCTGCCAATGTGCTCTCAATAATGGTCGGTCGGACGATGACCACCGGAAGGTTTCCCCTCGCGTTCACCAGTAACATCTCTCCCATAGCTTTGGTAAATGTGTAAGTATTTGGCCACCCAAACATTTTTGCCCTGCTCAGATATCCATACCCAGCGCGTGAATGATTCTATTTTGATTTATAATTTTTAAATGAATTCCTTATATATATGACATGTATAACATGATAGGAGATTTTAATGTCCACAAAACTAAAAATAATCCATGAAACATTTAAAATGTAAAAAGCTGAATGCAAGGTTTCTCAGGAAAAAAATACCTTTCTAAACCCAACTCTTTGAGCTGTTTAATGGCTTCTTTTTGTGAACGAGAACCCGTGCTACTTGTAGCAGTGGTGGGTGACGAGTCCATTTGTAACTTGGCTAGTGTATTCTCCAGCAACCCGAATTCCGCTTCAATATTTAGGCTCATAGGTGTACCGTTTTCGTCGTCCAGTCCATTGGCGGCGGTCATAGATACTCCCATTTGCAGCTGGCTCTCTTTTATTCTTCCACTTCCATGCCCAACAACGTAAGCTTTTGTCGTATTACAGTAAGATCAGTCTATT
Organism: Pinus tabuliformis; assembly: GCA_031772625.1. Taxonomy (NCBI): domain Eukaryota; kingdom Viridiplantae; phylum Streptophyta; class Pinopsida; order Pinales; family Pinaceae; genus Pinus; species Pinus tabuliformis. The sequence goes on along the minus strand of CM062811.1, from coordinate 597,817,088 downwards.
TTAATTTTGAGGATAGCATACATATATATTCGCATTCTTAATTAAATTGAGATAAAAAAATTGTATGGTAAAGAGACGATAAGGTTTATGGTTAAAATAATCTAATTACTATTTAATGAGGAGTTGGTTAAAATTAGAGTCAGTGAATTGAGCGTTGAGTCAGATTGAGTTAAGTCATAATTTCTGCTACACGAAACTGCTCTTTAGAGGTGGGAAACTCGTTCCAATGGTTCCTGCACTCCCGAAAGCTTTGGAATTGTATGGGAACGTTCCCTTTTCAATGGGATCTTGGGGAAGCTTTGGAACTATATGGGAACATCTCATTTTCAATGGGCGCTGCAATGGAAGCTTGGGAAAGTTCTGAGAGCTTTGAAGACTTTCCTTTGGAGTTCACACATTCCCTTGGTTGGGGAATACAAAGCATGTAGACAAATATGTTGAACTGCGCACAAAATGTGAGTCTTTGTTGAAACCTTCACAAGAAGAAAGGCGAAACACATCCTTAACACAGATATCCTTAATTGATAAACTCGAGCAATCTCTTGATGGGTTACGGAAGCATCTGACACCTTAAGTTGATGAGTATTTATTTTGTTGTTTATGTATATGTATCCCAGAATATTGTGTGCATATTTTATGTGGCATTCAATGGTTAACCACTAGAGTTGCTTTACTTTTTCTCATAAAAATAACTAGAGAAACATAGGTAAAATTGTTCCTTAGTATTTTTAAGGCAAATTGTTTCAAACACTGATCATGTGTCAGAGAACTGATAATGAAGTTGACATTTCAATATTATATGTATATATATAAAGGGAGAGACTCAGGGAGAGACACCCATAGAATATATTTATATATAAGAGAGATCATATATTTAAATTGATTTTAATATTTGAATATTTTGATTTAATATTAATTTTCATTATTATATAATATTACCGTTTCCGATTAGCCATTTCCCATAAATTTTGGGGAAACCTCTAGCCCCTGATACTCATACCCAAGTTCCCAACGTTCCTAACACCCATACTCAAATTCCCAACATTCCCACTTTCCAGAAACTTGTGCAACACAAGTCATAATCCAATTTAGTGTGTGATTATATATAAGTTATTTTAGACAGGTCTTTCTAGTTGGAAACATATAAATATCCGAAACTCATGCAACATAGGTCATAATCTAATTTAGTGTATAATTATATGTAATTTATTTTTAGACAAGTCTTTCTGATTGGAAACATATAAATATCTGGTCCTGCCTTCATTGTAAAAAATATATTTTGTATAATCAATAGAAGATAATTAATATGTGAAATTTGTGTTTTGCTTTTCCAACCAATTAATATATCAACCAATTAATTGATCAACCATGGTCTAACGTCACGTCATGACAAAGATTGTCTCAATATGAAACTCAACCATGGTTAACCATGGTCAGCCATGATGCAACTGTCACACTGTGACAAAGATTTTGTCAATACAAAAATCAATCATGGTCAACCATGTTTATTTTAGGGTTATAATATTTACCTTAAGATTTATATATCTTTGGTTTACAATATTTATCCCTTCAGTTTATTAATGTCTTGGCTTATAATATCAATCCCCTGGGTTTAATAATCTAAGGGTTCATATTCCTAGGGTATAATATTGTTGACGAGATTTATAATATTAATCCTAGGGTTTATAATCCACTATGTTTATAATAAAAGATTGTTGGGTTTAATAATACTTAGGTTTATAATATTAAGAATTTCTTACATTTATAATATTAATCATGGTCAACCATGGTCAACCTTGGTCAATCATGACTGACCATGGCGAATAACCATGGTCACATTTTGAAATAGATTGTCACTTGGTCCAACATCATATTGTGACAATGATGGTCATCCATGGTCCAATGTCGCACTGTGAGAAAAATTGTCTCAATATAAAAATCAACCATGGTCAACCATAGTCCAACATCACATTGTGTCAAATATTGTCTCTATATGAAAATCAATCATGCTCAACCATGTAACAACGTTGCATTGTGACCAAGATTGTGTTAATATGAAATTGAATCATGGTCAACCATGTTTATTTTAGAGTTTATTATATTTATATTAGGGTTTATGTATCTTGGGTTTATAATGTTAATCCCTTGGGTTTAATATTATTCCTTTGGGTTTATAATCCCTTGTATTTTTAGTATTAATCCTTGGGTTTATCAGTCCCTTAGGTTTATACTTGCTCGCCCTTTCTTTATTGCCCCCAAAGCCCTACTTATCAAAGGGCTCTACTCAGGTAAGGGACCCCATCACCCCACCTTCCAAACCCTTCAAACCCCCTATAGGGCCAATACACCTTCTTTTTTTAATCTTTATAATTTAATCTACCAGTACTCAAACCCATACTTTGCCCTTTGACCCCGCCCTAGGCTTATCTCTTTTAATCAATCCCTTGGGTTAATTAATATAAGGGTTCATATTCCTAGGATATAATATTATTCATAGGGTTTATAATATTAATTTTGGGGTTTAATATAAATCCCTTGAGTTTATAACCATGGTCAACCATGGCCCAACTTCCCATGGTGACAAACATGGTCATCCATGATCATCCATGGTTAACCATGGTCAACCATGTTCCAACGTTGCATTGTGACAAATATTATCTCAATATAAAAATCAACCGTGGTCCAACGTTGCATTATGACAAAGATTTTCTCAATATGAAAATCAATCATGGTCAAACATGGTCCAACATCGCATTGTGACAAAGATTATCTCAAATGAAAAGCAACCATTGTAAACCATGGTCAACGATGATCATTTTAGGGTTTATAATATTTATCTTAAGGTTTATATACGTAGGGTTGATAATATTAACCCCTTGGGTTTAATATTATTGCCTTAGGTTTATAATATGAATCCCTTATGTTTATTAATCTAAGGATTCATATTCTTAGGGTATAATATTATTCATAGGGTTTATAATATTAATCATTGGGTTTATTTAATTAGCAATAATTAATATAAATTATTAATCTATATATATATATATATATATATATATATAGTAAATAATAATAATAAAATTAATTATTGCTAGTTAGTTAGTTAATTAATATTAAATAAAAATGAATGAACTAATTATTATTAGTTAAAATGATTAATTAATTATTATGAATATTTAATTAAATTATAAATTAATTAATATTATTAGTAACAATGTTATTGTTACTATTATTATTTAATTCAATTAATTAATATTATTTAAATTATTTAATATTTAATAAATTTAATTAAATGTTATTTCTTTGGGTTTATAATATCTTGGGTTTTTATAATTAATATAAAAGTTCTCTTGGGTTTTTATTATTAATCGAAAGGTTCATATTCCTAAGGTACAATGTTATTCTGAGGTTTGTAATATTAATCTTTGGATTTATAACAATGGTCAGCTATGGTACAGTGTCACATTGTGACAAAGATTTTCTCAATATGAAAATCAATCAGGTCCAATGTCGCATTGTGAAAAATATTGTCTTGATATGAAAATCAACCATGATCGACCATGGTCAATCATGGTCCAATGCCACATTCTGACAAGATTATTTCGATATGAAAGTCAATCATGCTCAACCATAGCCAATCATGGTCGAATGTCACATTGTGTTAAAGATTGTTTCAATATGAAATTTAACAATGGTCAACCATCATCAATCATGTTTATTTTAGGGTTTATAATCATGGTCAACCATAGTCCAATGTCACATTGCAACAATGATTGTCTCAATATGAAAATGAATCATGGTCAACCATTGTCCAACCTCTCATTGTGACAAATATTGTCTCAATATGAAAATCAACCCTAGTAAACTATGGTTAACCATGTTTATTTTATGATTTATAATATTTATCTTACGGTATATATACCTTAGGTTTATAATATTTATCACTTTGGTTTAATATTACTCCCTTAGGTTTTTAATCCATTGGGATTTTAGTATTAATCCCTTGACTTTATAATATCAATCCTTTGGGTTTATTAATCTAACTGTTCTTATTTCTAGGTATAGTATTATTCATAGGATTTATAATATTAAGCATTGGGATTAATATAAATCTCTTGAGTTTATAATCATGGTCAACCATCCTCCAGCATCACATTGTGACAAATATTTTCTCAATATGAAAATCAACCATGGTACAGTGTTGCATTGTGAAAAAATTGTGTTTATATGAAAATCAATCATGGCCAACTGTGGTCCATTGTGACAAAGATTGTCTCAAATGAAAATCAACTATGATAAACCATGGTCAACAATAATTATTATTTATTCGATTAATTAATATTACTAGTAATAATGCTATTGTTATTTAATTAAATTATTTAATAATATTTAATAATTTAATATATAATAAATTCACTCATTTATTTATTTATTTGATATTTAATATTATTTTTTTTTTATTAAATATTAAATATTTAATTTTTATTATTACTATTATTATTATTGTTATTAAAAAGTTAATTAATTAATTATTATTTATTTTCTTATGAAATAATTTTATTAATTATTATTAATGTTTTTATTAATAATTAATAATAATAATAATTATAATAATATAATTATATATTTATCAATATTAATATTAAATTTATTCATATCAACTACATTTATTAAATATTTATTAGTATCACTATGGTAATAACTATTAGAAAACGATTATGATAATCATTTCTCTAAATAATTAATATTAAAATTTACTTAAACACACCTTTAATATTATTTTTTATAAAATATAAAACCATAACTCTTTCTTCATATTAAAATAATCGCTTCTCCCAATCACAAAATAAAACATAAGGACTTTATGTTTTCATTGTTTTCTTTATCTTTCACATTCCAGGGAGCATAAGTTGGCTGGTAAAACATAAATATTTTGTTTTAAAAAAAATAAAACAACCAACCTAATATGGAATAACTAACATGTTGCACTAATGAAATAATCAAAATAACAAAGCATAACAATTTATCTTTCCAGAGATAAATATGAACTAACTAAAACTAGAAACAACTACTTTTACTAAATTAGTACCACTAGCTCAACTGTTAACTAACATGATGCACTAATGAAATAATCAAAATAACAAAGCATAACAATTTATCTTTCCAGAGATAAATATGAACTAACTAAAACTAGAAATAACTAGTTTTACTAAATTAGTACCACTAGCTCAACTATATGACTAATAAAATTTATGGACATCAATGAATCCATGATAACTGTTAAAATATTTATAATATTTTTATGGTGTGAAAATTAAAAAAATATATATAATATTTTTATGTTGTTAAAATTAAAAAAATTATTAAAAATAATTAAATTTTAATGTTAGAATTTGGAAATATAATTTTAAGAAAAATTGTTATATTTTTTTGGTTAAAATATATTTTTGAAAATATAAATAGATTTAATTTTTCAAAAAATTAAAGAATTTGAATTATGTAAATTAAATAAGTTTTTAAAATTTTATGTTAAATTTCATTGAAATTAACTAAAAAATGTCAAGAAAAAGATAATTTCATCTATTAGTTAGACTAAAATTATTATTATTAATTATAAAAAGATAATAAGATAATAAAATTCTTGATCATAGAAATTCTTAATTTTAAATAGGCTTTATTATGATATATTGAATCAATATCATGATTTATCAATATTATACTTTGAAAAATCTATAACTAAATTTTTATAAGACTTATTCATATAATATATTTTTTAAATAATTAATTAATTAAAAAACAAAAAAATCATAACAAAAATATAACCAAATCTTTCTATATATCTTAAATATTATAAAAACATAAAACTAAATCTTTCTATATATATTTTAAGTATTTATATTTATATGTATATTATTAAAAATATTTTAAAATTTTAAATCTCTCTAAATAATTATTTAACTATTAATAATAACTAAATTAAAATTTTAAAAACTCTATTACATAATAACACTAAAGAAAATTATTTTCTAATAAAAAAATATAATTTATAAATCAAATAAAAATTAGAATTCTAAAAACTCTATTACATCAATATCACTAAAACACAGGGTTTTCCAATAAAGAAATATATCATACAAGTCAAATAAATTGATAAGTCAAAAAAGAGAGATGTAGCCACAACATATAAATCCAATTTATTATGCATCATAAGCGTAACTGTAATGTATCCCACTTACCGGTCGAGACGTGCAGGAGGATTTGGAGTTTACGGCATCGTTTGGCGAATTCCACGACATTTTCAGCTCCACGTGTGTTGACATTGAGTGAAACGTCATATCTACGCTTGCTTGATGTTAGGCAATAAGCACTTAAATTATGTAATTGGAACGATTACAACTAGATATGAACTCAACAAACCTGTCATCAAACGCTGTGCTTGCTGCAATATTTACAACGGCGTCCAGAATCTCCCAAAGATGCTCTCTCGTGCTCTCTTGGTCAATTCCAAGATTATGATCTGCTGCAACGTCTCCCACTACAGGGACAACTTTCTGCAACACGAAGTTTTCAAAGTTGTCCCCATGCTGCCCCCTCAAAGTCTTGAACAACTCTGCTCCTATAACCTGCCATTGATAGCGCAAGAAACTATTTCTTTACTGAACGATAACAGTAGTCATAGATGAATACAAATAGTCCAGCGATTTCTTACTTCGTTTTTAAAACGAAGTTTGGCAGATTCCAGATCTTCCGCTCTTAACAAAACAAAAATGCATCTAATCCCGGGCAGCGTACGCAAGATTTTCTCCACAAAAACTGCACCAAGTAAACAAACTGCAGTTAGCATCACTGTGAGCGTGAAAACCAGATATAAGTAAGAATAACATTACTGTCTCAAATACTTTTGCCGAGGAAACCGGTCGATCCAGTTACTAATATGCTCTTGTCATTGAGAAAACCTAGAACATTTGACGCCATAGATCGCTGTGTGCTCTGCTAATATCAAACAACTCCAAATAAGAATACGAGACGGAGCGAACAGTCACAGGTAGTATGTATGAACTAGTTTTCATAGAGCATGCAAGCTGATTGAAGTGGGCGCAGTGATCAACCTTACATAGAAGAAATTCACCGCTTATGTCCGGATCTCTAATTCAAACAAGAGAAAGTCAAATTTCCCACCTATAACAAGGTATCTCATTCCGCCCTTCAACGTCCCAATCATAAACCCAACTCTATCAAATTTCAAAACTATGATTTCTTATCACTTGTTCAAAATACGTAGGAAGCAATATCCTTTTTCCTTTCAAATCAACCCAGCAAGATATCTCACTAAATTAAAACAACAAAATTTTGGAATTCAGATACATTTCTGATGTTCATCCACAACAATCATCGATCACAACGAAAAGATGACCAATTTAACCAATCAAAATATCTCACTCGCAGTTAAACTTACAAAATTATGGATTTTGTATTGATGTTTGATGTTCATCCATAACACGCATCAATCCCAATGTAAAGGTGACCTATTCGGAACAAGTCTTCGGTGGCGTGACTCTAGCAATCCATAGCGTTCGGTCACCTGCCTCTCCCATGCCATTCTACTAAACCTTTAGCAATCCAGAGTGTTCGGCCACCTGCCTCTCCCATGCCATTCTACTAAACGTTTTGACTTTACATAGCATTTCATTTACTTATTTACTCTAGCAAGTTAATATTCATTTACTTATTTACTTTAGCATGTTCGATCGCCCTGCCTCTCCCGCCATTCTACTAAACCTTTCGACGTTATATAGCATTTAATTTAGTTTCATTTCACATTTTATCGAATGTATTATAATCATCTTATGGATTAACTATGAAGTGTAAGTAAGTTAATATTCATTTACTTATTTTAATACATATTTTCATCTCAAATTTGAATTTAATTTTTTTGGACATTTTTATAATTATTTGAACTATATTAGCACAATCATATTAATTAATATGGTTATACTTTTTCTCTATACATAAATCATTTCACATTTTATCAAATGTATTATAATCATTTTATGGATTAGCTATGAAGTGTAAGTAAGTTAATATTTATTTACTTATTTTAATACATATTTTCATCTCAATTTTGAACATAAATTTTTCCTCCGACATTTTTATAATTATTTGAATTATACTAGCACAATCATATTAATTAATGTGGTTAATACACCTTTTCTATAGATAAATATATATATCAATTATATGCACATTCACATTATTAAATAAATATAAATTTAATATTAATTATATGCACATTCACATTATTCAATAGATATAGATTTAATATTAATATTATTATCGATATTAATAAATATATAAATATAATAATAATAATACAATAAAAATAATTATATTAAAAAATATAATTATTATTATATTATAAATATGATAATAATTAAAACAATTAGAATCAGAGTTTAAAATAAATACTATTATATTTTAATAATATGATAATATTATTACAGAGCTCCCTCTGCTAAGGTTTGCACTAATTAGTTTTCAGCAGGAAGAGTGATGCAACCCCTGCCACAATCGCCTCGGAAGGCAGATCAAACAATTATTGAAAACAAGTTAGAGTTTTTTGAGCTGCCAAATGAGAGGGAGGCTCATGAGTGGCCCCCATGCAGGGGAGGGTAGGACCCTCCCCCTTTCGCGATGTCGTCAAAGGACCAATTATACAGCATCCCAAAAATTCAAGTTTGGATGAGACAATGTGGGCACAACAAATTCCCCAACTATGGGGGCACAATGGTAGTCTAAAGGATGAAACCGTTGCCTCTTGAAAATTGTCAAAAACCCCAAATTTGTGATCCCCAAAAATCGACTGGAGAAAACACGACAGTTCATGAAAGATCATGCTTGGATTTGTAAATTCATGGGCATCTGGCCCAAGGAACAAGATATTGTGCACTGGATCCAAACCAAATGGAACCTAAGTGGAGTAGTGGAACTACATTTGAGGGAAAAGGGTTTGTTCACAATGAGGCTTTGTAGACTTGGAGGACCGAAAACAGTGTTTGAGAATGGCTCGTATTTCATGGGTAATGTGGGGCTATTCCTTAGAAACTAGCAAGAATGTTACAACCTGGAGAAAGAGAAATTTTTAGCATCCCCGGTGTGGGTTTAATTCTTCTCCCTCCTAGTGGATGTTGTTGGAAAATGTAACTAGGTTTGGTCTTCATTTAATCTATTTGAGCCATCTTGCAATGTACTTGTCAAAACAATAAAGAAAACAATTATTATTGTTATTTTTATGACTTATTAAAGCATGGATTTCATGCTTGGGTCATCATGCTTTAGGTCAAAGTCCCCATTTAGGACTTCTTGGATTTATTATGAGTCAGTAGAGCCATTGTACTTTTAAAGAGACCCTTGTTGGGCTTTTGAATCATGTAAAAAGGTTAAGTATTGAGTCAATATGAATTATGTTGTCTCCACACCAAGCCACCCTTAAAATGATCAAGTTGGCCTCACGGAAGGCTATTAAACCTCACCAATGGATTATAAATAGAGAAGTTTGAATTCCATTTGAAGCGTATTCTCTCATAAGCAAGTTCGATCTCTCGTGAATCTGGAAGAAGTGCGAAATAGAAGAAGGAGGAGAAGGAAGTGCAAGCTTTGTCTAGGAGAAGGAGAAAGTGAAAATCGAACCTTTGGTGGAACTCTCTCTCTCTCTCTCGTGCTCTAGTTTGGAAGATAAAATTTCTCTTATTGATGTCATAGCCAATTGTTGTATGATGTCGTAAGCAATTGTTGTGTTGACGTTGTCACCTCAAGAAGATGTATTGGTCCAATATCAAAGGTTATGAGTGAAGATCGAAGTCTTTCAATGAAGATAAAAGTCTCTAAGGCAAGGTCGAAGTTGTTGGGTCCAAGAAAGTGTTGCCATTGTTGTTGTTGCTGCTAGGTCAAGAAGGACCATTTGCAAGTAAGGAAGAAGGCTCACTTGGTGTAGAGGAAAGATTGTGTCAAGGTTATGAGTCTTGGAATATCTCTTGAAAAGAATTGAAGGAAGAATTATTGACAGGGTTTTCCCCTAGAGAGGGGTTTCTCCTTGGCTGTGAGCCTACATCTAGTGTCCATTGTTGATGTGTTATTACTTTTGCAATTCCTCGATGAAGTAAAAGAAAGAAGATATAAAAAAATCCTAATAAGAAGTCATGAACATCATAAGTAATTATCAAGTATAAAGAAAAATCCTAATAAGAAGTCATGAACATCATAAGTAATTATCAAGTATAAAGAAAATATTTCTATGTTTTTTATTTTTTAACATGGTTTTGAGCTTTGGGGAAGAAAAAATAAAGAGGTAGTCTCAAGTTTGATCTGTAAACCATTCAAAAGGATTATCTAAGGGAAGGAGTCTACTATAGTCAAGGAAAATGCCTAACACAATCAAGGGAGAGAAAAAAATTTAAGGATCCTCAAACTATAGGTCTTGGAAGAAGAGGCTCGACCTCATCCTTAAAAAGAACAAGGTACTAGACTTGGTCAAAGGAAATGTAAAGAATCCTATAGATGATTCCAATGATGCTGACAAGGTAAAATTCATATAATTAGAATTGGTGGCCATGAATCTAATGGTAGATGGAATAAAAGGCAATTGTGTACCATTCATAGCCAACATCAATCATGCTCAGGAAATGTATGAATCCTTTTCAAAGTTATTCTCTACTAAGAGCATTGGTCAAGTGGCAAGCGTGAAGAATGAAATAAGTACCACAAATATGACTAAAGAATATATAGTGTCATCCTTCTCTGTGAAGATGGTGAGAATCAAATATGATCTTTTGACCATTGATGAAATTGTTCTAAACAAAGAACTTGTGATTACTACTCTATTAGGATTTCCACCTACTTGGGGTGTTGGTACAGGTCTTAATAGTTGGAAGGAAGCTCCTACTTTAGAAGAAAGATGGATTTCTTGTAGTCAAGAAGAATTGAGGATATCTCTAGTTGCCAATCCTGAAGGAGTATCAAATACCTACATTTCTCAACACAAAAGAAAGAAATAGAAAGGACCAAGGACGGAAGTAGACATGTCGAAGGTATAATGCTATCAATGCCATAAGAAGGGTCACTACAGGAGTGACTATCTTGATAATCCAAAGAATAATAAGAGAGATAGAGATCATGCTAACATTGTGTTGAAGCCCCGAAAATCAGGTTGACAACAAGGGGGATACCCGCCCGGTCTGGACCTTGGTTGGAAGCTCCTTATCCATTTGGTATAGCGGGTCCGACTGGGGATAATGGGACCAGTTTCCCAATCTATGGGTGTGTGTGTGTAGAATTGGATGTTTCTGATCTAACAATTCCTATCTAAGCTATTCTAATTCAAACTTTAATCTAATTCTATGCTATTGTAATCTAATAAAAACAACACATCTAATCTATGCTAGCCCGGGATGTAATTCTTTCGTTATGCGATCTAAAGAGATTTCATATAACAACTGGTAATAAAGATCATTCAGCGATTATAAGAAAGGAAATCAATTAAGATGAACTATTTCGCATAAAAAGTTAGGCAAAACAGTTGTGAACAGCATATCGCATAATAAGTTATTCGTACAGTAAACATAAATAAATAGCTACCACCATACAAAAGTGCCAAATGGTAACTCAAGCATTCATGCAATAACATATAAACAACTAAAATCTGTATATCACTTTAACATATAAGCAGAAATGGTCAAGAGATAAAAGTACCATTTATGACTGGTCCTACTCATAAGCTTCAAGAAACAATGATTTATCTCTCCTTGTTCTAACATCTAGTAAGAGTACAGAAGTGCAACATCAGTAGCAGATATCAAATGCAAACATCAATAAATCTTGATCCATTCATTCACCAAAACCTCCTCTGAGGGTGCAAAAGTGCATGTTCCGAGGACAAGTTTTTGATAAATTTCTGGACCCTTCTCTAAATGCATGAGAAGGGTTTAAATACTACCAACTAAATAACTTAATTACACAGATTCAGGATACCGTTTAAATGACTGCCCTTTTTCTAAGCAAAATTATTTCTAAAAATTAAATCTAATATCTAACTATTTCTGCATTTGCTCCTTAATGTTGCGAGCATTCAATATTTTCCTGGGTAGAGTCGGTTGACTGTCTTCCGCTTTTGGTTGAGCTAAGCAAACAGAAATGGCAAGCGCTGGCACCATCTTTTCCAGCAAAATAGCAGATATACTTGAGAATCATCTCTGGCTATGTGGTTTTATTGTGTATGCTCAGTAATAACCCAAATTCCACTTGGTTAACCCTCAAATTGCCTCTGCCTTTGCTTTCTTGCGTTTTCTGGGCTTACGAGTGACTAAGCAGTTAGGGACTTTGCTTTTTGAGAAATTTTCTCAGCGATGCGCAATTAGCGCTAGGCGCTAATCGCACATCAAAAACTGCCTCCGTTCTTTGATCCGGGCCCTTCTGGTGCATTTTTCGCCTTTCGCGCTTTTTCCTTCTCCAGGTATAAGCTTTAAAATTTTGCAAACATACTGCTTTCGTGAGCTTCTAACCTTGAGCGTTAAATCGCCTGTTGATATCAGCATTGTTCAACTACTCATTGAACCATGGCTCTGATTGATAGATCTGTAATGGATAGCTCAGCAGTGCTCTGGAATTTGCAGCTCTCTTGCATGTGGTATCCGTTCATGAAGGCATCTCTTCTCTGCTTCTGAGCTTTTGGAGCTTTTACCCTTTTCCTTAATCGCTCCCTGCACATTGCTTCATATTGTTTCTGTTTTTCATTCCTGCAGTTCACACATAAGGAGAGAGTAATGATAATAAAAATTGACAAGAAAGCTCTGAGCTCTACGGATGTACAAAAACATGCCACCTGACGTGAACTAACTCTTCGAAAAACACAAAACTGTCTTTCATTAACACTTGGCGTACATTCATTAATTTTCATTAAGGCGCGTATCCAATTTTTGGTTTATGGACAGCTTTTCTTGAATGTTGAGCCGGGGAAAATTTGCCATGGAAAATTTTTGCGATTCGCATCGCATCATCGTGTTATCGCATTATCGCATTTTCATCAAGATGTGTTATCGAAGGGTTTCCTGATCATGTTATCGCAGAATCGTAGATTACTGTTTTGCGCGATCGCAAGATCGCTGATCGCAGTATCGCGTTATCGCAAGATCGCAGATTTGTTACAATCGTTAAATGGTTATGTGTTGTTTATGCGATGTTGCGATATGCGATGTCGCATATTGGCCATCGGCGATTTCTTAAGGTTTTCATTTATGAGCGTTTCTTAATGCATGCGATGCGATGGATTTCGCGTCGCACTCTCGCAGTTTATCATTCTACTCACAAGGAAATGTCCTATCTTCTTCACGCGATGCGATGTTTTCTTAAGGAGTATAATACATGAGTTTTAATTGAATTTTTGAATTTTTTACTAAGGGTCCCCACTTACTTAGTGTTATTGCTAATACTAAATAAATAGGGGGGGTTGTTGGTGGCCACAACAAATGGCGATTCACTTGGAAGAACCAGTTATCTCTGTTTTTTCTATTGAATTTTTCAAACTTCTAAAACAGAAAATTTTTCAGAAATTAAACTTTGTTATGGAAAGATAGAGTACATTATGCTTTAAACTGTCAATGATATTTTGTTTCAACTTCTTTCTATTCTAATTATTTGCTTCCTCAGGCTAGTCCTTGTATTTACATCAGCCATTACTTGGTCTTGTAAAGATAAAATAAAGTCTCCTTTGTAAACTGGTTTTAAATATGTTCATTTGTCGTAGCTAGAACCTCTGCTGCCAGTAGGTGTTTATAGCCTCGACAGGGTTACCTGTTACCCAGTAATGATCCTGTATCCTACTTAAGGTGACCTACAACTTTCAAAGAAAAATCCATATTCACACTTATTGCTTTGATTTTCTTTTTATTCTTAAAGAATAATGTCTTGGTTTGGTAGCCAAATTATGACACAGTCACTCACTTGATTCATAACTTTGCTGAACAAGTTGGCTCGTGATGAGACCCCTTGTCTTTTGATTGCAACAATCTTGAGTCATTGCCCTGTTGTGGTAGACAGTATTGGCAACGTCAACAAGTTATAATATCTGTGATCATGATAAGCCGGCTCGTGATGAGACCTCTTATTCTTCAAGATATAGTGTATCCTTGGATTATCCCTCTGAAAGCTGCGATTTTCCTTAGCAGGGAGGAAGTCATTGTTTCCTTAAGATAGCTCTAGATGACAATAATAGAGTTTTTGGAAACAGCTGTTCTATAGAGAATCTTCATTTTGTTATTGATACCTTTAATTGTGCTGATATAAAACAATTTCTTCACTAAAGGTTGCTTTCATCAAATTCTTTGAAGTTGAAACTCGTATCATATCTACGCTAAAGTTTTTAACTGTATCTGTTAATAATAAAGAACAATTTTCCAAAAGACTTGCTATTTATACAAGCGTAAAGCTCAAAATCTGAAAGAGAATTGGTGTCTCTTTCGTAAATACCTAATGTAACCACTCACAACTGGTTTTATTATGAAAGGAAAACTATTCTACAAAAATAGAAGAATAATCTTCTATGGAAAATATTTCTTGAGAATTTGTCCATTAACAGGCAAAGGATCCCTCTTACCTGCTAAATCCTGTAACACAAATGTTGATGGACCTATGACTTCAACAATCTGAAAAGGGCCAAGCCACATCCTTTGAAATTTTGTATGTTTTCCCTTTTCTTCATGAGCCTTATCCCACTTTAAAACTAAATCTCCCATCTGAAAATCTTTTCTGGTCATTATGTTTAAATCAAAAGAGGATTTTACTAGCGCTTGATGATGAGCATGTGTTTTCTTGGCTTGTTCTCGTTTTTCTTCTAATTTAATTATTTCCATTTGTCTCAGCTGTAAGGAGGAAGTGGGTACTTCATCAATGTATTGTACTAAAGACAAAGAGGGAATGGCTAAGTGAGTTGGAAGCACCACTTCTTTCCCATAAACTAAATTAAAGGGAGAAGTGCCGATTGAAGCTTTTTGCGTTATCCTATTTGCCCATAAAGCATATACCAAAGCTTTGTGCCAATTCTTTTGATTCTGGTCAATTGTTCTTTTAATAATCCTGATTAGGTTTTTATTTGTTGACTCAGCTAACCCATTACCTTGCGGATAGTAATTGGCCGAATATTTAAGTTTGAATCCTCTTTTAAGCGCAAATTCAGTCATTTCATTCCTAGAAAAGTATGATGGATTATCAAACATTAAAGCGTATGGCAATCCAAACCTAGTGATTATGAATTGATCTATGAACTCAATAATATTTTCAGAATTAGCTGTCTTGAGCGGAACTGCTTCTACCCTTTTTGTGAAATAATCTGTTGCCGTGAGGATGTATCTATGCTGCTTAGAAGAGTGAGGAACGATCTCACCTATTATGTCCAAACCCCATTGACTGAAAGGTTGCTCGATGTTTACTGGCTGTAGTGGCAGGGACGACTTCTTCTGTCTTCCAGGAGTAGTTTGGCAGACTTGACATC
Organism: Pinus tabuliformis; assembly: GCA_031772625.1. Classification (NCBI taxonomy): domain Eukaryota; kingdom Viridiplantae; phylum Streptophyta; class Pinopsida; order Pinales; family Pinaceae; genus Pinus; species Pinus tabuliformis. The sequence continues at coordinate 597,801,550 of CM062811.1, read as the reverse complement.
TCCTCACGTAATTGTGTGAGTCTTCGAACAGCGTGGGCTGGTAATATCCTGCGCGTAAGATTTTATGTGCAGTAGCATCTCCAACATAGTGTCCGTCTACTGGCCCATCATGGAGTTCCTGCAAAACTTTTTCAGCTTCAGTTTTTTCAAGACACCTAAGAAGAACATAATCATAATTTTTTCTGAAAAGAATATCATTTATGAGCTGATATTGTTTAGCTTTCAATCTTAGAGATCTTTTCTTAGTATGATCAAGGTGTGACGGAGAATACCCATTCTTAAGATAATCAATGATATCAGCATATAATGATTCTGCATTGTTTAGGCTTACCTCACACATTTTTACCTCTTAAGATGGAATTTCAGAAATTTGCAATGCTCTGGTCAGCATTTTGCAGAAGCCTTGACCTCTTACAATGTTTGCTGGTTTGATCTCAAGGTCGTATTCCTGTAAGGAAGTAACCCAATTGGCCCTTTTCTCACCCACATCCTTCTGTACTAGAAGATGCCTTACCGCTGGAAACGGTACTATGATCTTAGTATGGGTTTTAAGTAAGAAAGGTTTGAAGTATTTGACCGCTTTGAAAACAACATAAGCCTGTTTCTCCACGTCTGAATAATTGAGTTCAACACCTTGTAAATTTGAGCTAAAAAACGCAATTGGAGCTTCCGCTTTTTCTTGATTCACTTGAGTTAGTATCCCGACATATGACTTATCTGAGGCAAATGTGTATAAAATAAAAGATTCTGAAAAATTTGGGGTTGCTAAAGATGGAGCATTAATAATAGCTTGCTTGATCAGGTTGAATGCTTCATGTTCATCTTGACCCCATTTAAAATTTGAATTCTTCTTAATCATGGTTTGTAAAGGAGACACAATTCGCGAAAAATCTGGAACAAATCTCTTTACAAAATTGATTTGACCAAGGAAATATTGCATGGCTTTTTTGTTATGAGGTAGGGATATTTTAGAAATTTCTTTGATTCTGTCGGGATCAATGTGAATATCGGACTTTGACACTATGAATCCTAGAAGTTTCCCTTCACTTAATGCGAAAAAAGATTTCTTTGGGTTAAGTGAAATTCCATACCTTAAACACCGTTGAAAGATTTGTTTCAGGTCTTTGAGATGGTCGCTTCACTTCTTGAAGTACACTGTTATATCATCCAAATAAATTACTACAGATTTATTGACTAAACCTTTGAATGCGATGTCCATGGCTCTCTGAAATGTAGCACCAGCATTAATCATACCAAATGGCATCTTCCGATATGCATATGTGCCCCATTTAGTTCTGAATGTTGTTTTCAACTGATCATCAGGATGTACCAACACTTGATTGTATCCTGAAAATCCATCCAAGAAAGACATTAGTTTCGAGCCTGCCACCGCCTGCAGTATTTGCTCCATAGGTGGAAGAGGAAAATTGCCTTTTTGACAGGCTTTGTTATGGTTCCGAAAGTCAATGCAAATCCTAATGTCTCCGTTTTTCTTTCTAACGGGTACCATATTGGAGACCTATTTGGAATGTCTGACAGGAAAGATTATCCTGGCTTTCAGTAACTTGTTGAGCTCGGTTTTTATCTGATTTTCTAAATTGGGGTGGATTTTTCTCAGCTTTTGTTGGACAGGTTTTTCATTATCGATCATGGAAATAGTATGTTGGATGATAGAAGTGTCGTATGTTTTTAGCTCATCATAATTCTAGGCAAAAACATTTTTATATTGTCTCAAAAGATGAATATACGCTAGTTTCTCTTCAGGGGCTAGGCCGAGGCCTAGATTAATGTTTTGTGGTTTAGTATCAGTCCCTAGGTTTACTAATTCGTAGTTCAAGGTTGAACTGTAGAGTTTTGAATTGGTAGACCTCTTAAACCGATCCTTCAAATCGTATAAGTCTTTTAACTTAACCACCGACTTAGTTATAGCATTATTAGTGCTATTTTGTTGCAATTGTTGATCGTGCTGGTCTTCGTCAATTATTTGATTAGAGTAGGATCCTTCAGATGTGAGGAAATTTACGATATCAGGATCATCATTGAATACTCTCCAATTTGTGAAGTTGTCAGGAATGGACGGTCTAAAGATCAATTCTACTGAGAATCTATCTGGACTAAAATCTTTGGAGGGAATAAGCTTAGAAGCTACATTAGCCAAAAGGTTTGCACTAGCGTTTTGGAGTCTGGGTATTGAAGAAATATTAAACGCTATGAAATGCTCAGTCAGATCTTGTACTAAACATTGATAGTGTTTTAAGTGACCTGAGAAGCAATGTATAGTGTTACGTACCTATTTAACCACAATCTCAGAGTCTCCAAAGACTTGAAGATACTTGAAATCTAACCCGATTGCCTTGTACAGACCTTGAACCAAAGCCTCGTATTCTGCTGTATTGTTTGTGCAATCGAATTCGAGTCTGCATGTGAGCATGATCTTTTCTCCTTCTAGACTAATCAAAATGCATCCTGCTCCTGCTCCTTCGTTAGATCTAGAGCCATCAAAAAATAATTTCCAAAACAAAGATGTATTTACAGGTTTACCTAAAAAATTAATACATTTCGAACTATCAGTTCGAGAAAAATTTTCAACTTGGGACAAAACAGTGTTTTCTAAATAAGGTGACGCATGAGCATTGAAATTGCCAAGGAAAGAATCTACTGAGTAATTGCCAATGATACTGCTGTTATACACTACTGGTTCATTGTCTCCCTCTAACTCCGTTACTATGTACTTCTGGTGTAGCTCTCATTCAACTTTTATTTGATTCGGTTTACCGTTGTAGGGCAGCCACATGTGCGACCAATCAGTTGCGAAGTATCCATGGAGTTTCTCTGACCAATCCCTGTTAAGGATTAAGCCATAGAATTTTGGGATGTCAGCAACTAGAATGTCAATAACCTGACATACCTTCGGGTTGGATGAAAATCTTATGGTTACTTGATTTAGTTCGCCAATCACTTCGACTAGTGATCGATCGAGCTGAACTATGCGCACTGCAGATTTCTGTGGTTGAACATTTAATTTGGCACATATAGATTTGGGTAAAATATTCGATGAAGCACCAGAATCTACCAAACAATTGTGCACATTTTTATTGAAGATTTCATAAGGAGAAACGGGGGAGTGTGAGATCTTGATCTTCCTCTAATCAAGGCGATGTCATTTGGATCAATCTTACTGATCGCGTTAGTTGGAGGTCTTCCCATGTTGTGGGAAGCTTGAGAAAGTACAGCGGCAGGCAAAGGTGCAACTGGCACGGCATGTAATTCTTTCATCATTATCTTCTGTTGATGTTTCAACTTGCTCAGTTCGTAAAGGGTGATATTAGCCCTAGTCTTTTTCATGTCATCAATAATATTTTACTCCATTTCATCTGACACTATCAGTGTTTTCGATGGATTCGTTTCATCTGCTTGGACTGGGCTAGTTTGAGTCGCTTTAGATGTTGTTTTCTTTATCGCGACTTTATCTTTTGTTGCAGAGCTTGCGCTCTTCTGTTTAGGGGTAGTTTGGGGAGGATCAAGCTGATTTTTACTTCATGTGCTAACTGGAAATACTTCTTGATATTCCTCTTGTGGGAGGATGAAATCCCACATTCCTTGTAATTCCACAACTTCTTCGTCATCGGTCTGCCCTTCAGTGGTAATTTCCTCTTCCTCTTCCTCGGATTCAGCATTTGAAATGGAATTGGGTGGCTTTGCATCCATTGAAGGACCTCTTTTAAAATCTCTATAGGGCTTTTTCGAAGAAGTTTCTGCTACTTGCTTTTTTATGTCGACCATCTCGTTCGACATGGTCTTCAGAACTTTCTGCAATCCTTCCAAATCAAAAGGATATTTTGCTTGTTTCTTCTTGGAGTCTTCCTTGAAGGTGACCTTTTTGGACTTACGTTCCTCTATTGCGGATCTGTTTTCTAGGGCTATTATTCATTTTTCTACTGCTATCGCCTCTTTCATGTTTTCAGCTAAGGTTGTTTTATTTGCCCTGTCCACGAAGATGCCTATGTTTGATGGCAGAGCGGTAATATACCATTCACATCGTACTTCTTTTCTGGGTTGAGAAGCAGTAGGAATTTTGTTGAAAATTTTGTTGAACCGTAAATTGAAATCCTTAATAGGCTCTCTAGCTTCGGCTTTAAGATTGGATAGGTCATTGATTAACATTGCCGTTGATCTGTCATCACCAAACTTAGTTAGGAATTGGTACTGGAAGATTTCCCAACTTGTGATGGATCCGGAGGGTAATGAAAAGTACCATGACCCAGCTTTCTCTTGTAGTGTATAGGGAAAAAGCCGAACAACAGCATCTTCATTAGTAACTCCATTGAGATTAATGGAAAGCATGAAGTTGTTTATGTTCTCTTCTGCTAGCATGCCTGCCTCAGGATTGAATTTAGGTAGCCATTTCTCAGGATGGGCCGGTATTTGACTCAAGGGTGCAGGCATTAAGACTGCCCTAGGGTTGTTCCATCGAGACTGGGCCATCGTTGAACTGCTAACAGAGGAAAGTGCAGAAGATGATCCTTGTGGCTGGGAGGATGAGGATAATATGATCGTAGATGATTGAAGAGGGGTTGTGGGGGTTCCAGTGGATGGATGGACGATGATTTGGAGTGGAGGTGTGGATGGTTGACTTCGTGGTGAAGTAGTTGAGATGGATGATGCAGACGAAAGAGTCTCACTGTCAGACCCTTGCGGTGATTTCCTTGCTCTTTTCCTGGTGGGAAGAGGTAATTCGGTTGGCTGAACACCAAACTTTTCACTCTTTAGCCTGGTCAGGGGATGATCAGGGTTGTACTGCGAAGTCACGCTGCCTTGAGATTTATCAGACCTCTGAGGGGAGATGGAAAATCGCTGAAGTTTGTGAATCAGGGATTCGACTTCATGAGGTTCAATGGTAGATTGGTCTGAAATATCAGGGTGTGTAGCAGCGGTTGATACTCGAGCGACTTCTAACTCTGGATTTAAATGTAATGGGGAATTCGGGGGAGATGATGAGGGAGATTTACTCTCAGAATGGTATTCAAATTTTGATTTACTTACCATTCATAGTTCAGGCCCTCCTTCTAGTGCCAAATATGTTGAAGCCTCGAAAATCGGGTCGACAACAAGGGGGCTACCCGCCCGGTCCGGACCTTGGTTGGCAGCTCCTTATCCGTTTGGTATAGCGGGTCCGACTGGGGATAATGGGACCAGTTTCCCAATCTATGGGTGTGTGTGTGTAGAATTAGATGTTGCGGGTCTAACATTTCCTATCTAAGCTATTCTAATTCAAACTTTAATCTAATTCTATGCCATTGTAATCTAATAAAAATAGCACATCTAATCTATGCTAGCCCGGGATGTAATTCTTTCGTTATGCGATCTAAAGAGATTTCATATAAAAACCGGTAATAAAGATCATTCAGCGATTATAAGGAAGGAAATCAATTAAGATGAACTATTTCGCATAAAAAGTTAGGCAAAACAGTTGTGAACAGCATATCGCATAATAAGCTATTCATACACTAAACATAAATAAATAGCTACCACCGTACAAAAGTGCCAAATGGTAACTCAAGCATTCATGCAATAACATATAAACAACTAAAATCTGTATATCACTTTAACATATAAGCAGAAATGGTCAAGAGATAAAAGTACCATTTATGACTGGTCCTACTCATAAGCTTCAAGCAACAATGATTTATCTCTCCTTGCTCTAACATCTACTAAGAGTACAGAAGTGAAACATCAGTAGCAGATATCAAATGCAAACATCAATAAATCTTGATCCATTCATTCACCAAAACCTCCTATGAAGGTGCAAAAGTGCATGTTCTGAGGACAAGTTTTTGATAAATTTCTGGACCCTTCTCTAAATGCATGAGAAGGGTTTAAATACTACTAAGTAAATAACTTAATTATACAGATTCAGGATACAGTTTAAATGACCGCCCTTTTTTTAAGAAAAATTATTTCTAAAAATTAAATCTAATATCTAACTATTTCTGCATTTGCTCCTTAATGTTGCGAGCATTCAATATTTTCCTGGGTAGAGTCGGCTGACTGTCTTCTTCTTTTGGTTGAGCTAAGCAAACAGAAATGGCAAGCGTTGGCACCATCTATTCCAGCAAAATAGCAGATATACTTGAGAATCATCTCTGGCTATGTGGTTTTACTGTGTATGCTCAGTAATAACCCAAATTCCACTTGATTAACCCTCAAATTGCCTCTGCCTTTGCTTTCTTGCGTTTTCTAGGCTTACAAGTGACTAAGCAGTTAGGGACTTTGCTTTTTGAGCAATTTTCTCAGTGATGCGCGATTAGCGCTAGGCGCTAATCGTGCATCTAAAACTACCTCCGTTCTTTGATATGGGCCCTTCTGGTGCGTTTTTCACCTTTAGCGCTTTTTCCTTCACCGGGTATAAGCTTTAAAATTTTGCAAACATACTGCTTTCGTGAGCTTCTAACCTTGAGCGTTAAATCGCCTGTTGATATCAGCATTGTTCAACTACTAATTGAACCATGGCTCTGATTGATAGATCTGTAATGGATAGATTACCAGTGCTCTGGAATTTGCGGCTCTGTTGCATGCGGTATCCGTTCATGAAGGCATCTCTTCTCTACTTCTGAGCTTTTGGAGCTTTTACCCTTTTCCTTAATCGCTCCCTACACATTGCTTCATATTGTTTCTGTTTTTTATTCTTGCAGTTCACACATAAGGAGAGAGTAATGATAATAAAAATCGACAAGAAAGCTCTGAGCTCTAGGGATGTACAAAAACATGCCACCTGACGTGAACTAACTCTTCGAAAAACACAAAATTTTCTTTCATTAACACTTGGTGTACATTCATTAATTTTCATTAACGCGTGTATCCAAATTTTGGTTTATGGATAGCTTTTCTTGAATGTTGAGCCGGGGAAAATTTGCAATGGACAATTTCTGCGATTCGCATCGCAGCATCGCATCATCGTGTTATTGCGTTATCACATTTTCATCAAGATGTGTTATCGCAGGGTTGCCCGATCACGTTTATCACATAATCGCTAATTACTGTTTCGCGCGATCGCAAGATCGCCGATCGCAGTATCACATTATCGCAAGATCGCAAATTTGTTACAATCGTTAAATGGTTATGTGTTGTTTATGGGATGTTGCGATATGTGATGTCGCATATCGGCCATCGGCAATTTCTTAAGGTTTTCGTTTATGAGCGTTTCTTAATGCATGCAATGCGATGGATTTCGCTTTGCACTCTTGCAGTTTATCATTCTACTCACAAGGAAATGTCCTATCTTCTTCGCGCGATGCGATGTTTTCTTAAGGAGTATAATACATGAGTTTTAACTGAATTTTTGATTTTTTTACTAAGGGTCCCCACTTACTTAATGTTATTGCTAATACTAAATAAAGAGGGGGGTTGTTGGTGGCCACAACACATTGTTGAAGAACGAGACCCAGAGAAAGTCAAACCTAGAGAATCTGATAATGGATTTACACTATTAAGTCTTTTTCTTTTAGTCTTATATATTCTATTTTTCATTTTTAGAATATATAGGTTTTAACATGTTTTTAGAAAACACTTTTTCTCTTGTTTTATAAGTTTATAGGTAACCCTAAAGTTTTGGAGGGAGCCCCCAACAACTCCCTAAGATAGGTATCTCATTTACTTTTAGTTTTGGTTTCATGTACTCATTTAGTTTTGATTATGTTAAATACTAATCACCATTGTCCCTCTATTTTCTTGATTAGGAAGACATCTGCTATATCCTCAAGGAGTATAGAAGAAAGCACCCAAAGATAAGGTTTTTCAAGAAAGAAAGGTATGCCTTAAACTAAAAAACATTGATTTCTTTATAGTAAATGTTTATTCATTTGATAATCTATTACTAACATTGTTGTGTCTATCTATGTTGAATCATAATGATTCTTGTTCTAGGTGATTCATGAATTGATAAATATACCACAATCATATTCTTAACTGATTTTATAGAACCGTAGATAGGTTCTCTGGAAAACCATAAGATAAGTGTATGTTGACAATGTATGAAACTCTAGCCTGCTTAGAGTTATCGTGAAATGCTATTTGAATTTCTTGTTGATGATGTCATGTTTAGGATTTCAGTATGATCATGAAATCTTATCTTAATAGGGTTGAATGATGTTTTTATGAGATTTCAAGCCTTTGAAATTTTGGAATAATATGGTTTTCTTTGATAAGTTATGAAACCCTAGATCTTTAGGATTTGGTTGAGCCTATAAGAAAAAAATTTGTTATGTGTTTAAAGTAAGATCCTAGGAATGAAGCCCTAGGTATGTATAGGCCGTCAAAACCATAGCTTGGACTAGGTCAGTATATGTTCAATGTATTAATGTTTTCTGACATATGATATGCTTATGCCTGATAAAAAATTCTTACATGTTTGTGTTGACCTAGTTATTGATGGACATAAGTCTTAGATATAAGTCCTTGTATGAGATTCTAAGATGATGATATTTGGAAATCTAGGGTTTTGAAACTAAACCCTAGTAGTATTTAAATTCTCTAGTATGTGTGATATAACAATATGAGATCTATTTATAATGATCGTTGAGATTGTGAAAAATGAAATTCTAGGTTTTTGGAGTTAAACCTTAGTAGTAGTAAAAATATTTGATATATGATGACAATGTGATAATTTGAGATTTGTGTAAGATCATTGAAATTTTAGATTTAGTTGTGATTTGTTGATTGTATGAAAATCTAGGGTTTGGAACTAACCCTTGTGGAAGTTATTCATGTTGATGACTAAGTTGTGCTTGGTTTTAATTGATCTTTTATGAAATCTAGGATTTGTAGGAAACCCTAGTAGAAAGTCTAACATATGAATTCTGAAAGTTGTTAGAGGCAATGTAGATCTATATTTGTTTGAATTGTTTCTATGCTTTATGTTGTAGGAGGGTATGTCATACCTTTGGAAGAAACATTGAAACCCTGGATGTAATGAAAGTTGTTATGAATTAATATAGGATTTATGAGAAAGTCCCTTGCGATATGTTGAGGAGTATATGCCTCTTGTTTGTAATTAAGTTAGGGTATATGATATGTATAAGGTTGAAATGCTTCAATAATTGTAATATGAATAACTTCATGCTTCTATAGATTTGGTTGTACTTTCTATCTAATTCTACAGGTACAGAACCTTGAATGTGGTGAAGATGTTTGATGTGAATAGTGATGACAATAATAACTCTGATGAGATAGTTGTAAGCCACAAAAGATTCTATGATGTCAAAGTAAAGAATTTATCTCTCTAGGTTAAGAGGGAGTCTGAATCAGAAAGATATGCATGATATTAAGAGGGATCTTGGTTAAAGGGAAGCTCCCTGGTTGAGAGGGAGGGAATAGCATAGTTTTCAATGGAGAATGAATTTTGAAGGTGCTGCTACATGAGAAGGAGGAAAGTGTATGATTGAGGAACCTTATATCAAAGATTCAGTTGATAGTCCTACTATGAAAAGTTGAACATCAAGTTGCTTGGAAGACCTGAGAGGTTTTTATTTGGTTATGTACATATGAAAGAATATTTTTAATTGGGGTTATGTTTTGATAGGTGAATCTCTCAATGTTTTTAACAGCATGTTGGTTACTAATTAGGTTGATTGGGAGAGAATTTTTATCCCTAGTCTACTATATGAATGAGTGTTGAGGCTTTGTGAGTGAAGCATTTCCTGGGAGGGCATTTGGTCGACACTTTGTGCTGATGTTTAGGCCCTGAAGTTGGAAAAATATGGTGTTGATTATAGAGCTTTGTTTTTGGATACACACCTGGATCTTTGGGTTGGTGGTTAGCAAGTAAGCTTGATGCTACCTAGAGAGGATGAAATCTTGAGTGTATGTTATCTCCACTTCGATAGATTTCCTTGGCTAGGAATCTAGTTTGTGCCATTGTAGTAATGAAATTCTTGAGAGACCACTCGATAAATTTCCCTGGTCAGGAATCTAGTCCATGTCATTGCAGTTCCTAAATTTATTCATGGCTCATACAGATGAGTTCTTCCTTATATTTGTATATGATGAATACGTCCTTAGTGAAGAGGGAGTGTTGGAAAATGTAACTAGGTTTGGTCTTCATTTAATATATTTGAGTCACCTTGTAATGTACATGTCAAAATAATGAATAAAATAATAATAATAATAATTATTATTATTATAACTTGTTAAAGTATGGGTTTCATGCTTGGGTCATCATGTTTTAGGTAAAAGATCCCATTGAGGACTTCTACAATTTATTATGAGTCAACAGAGTCATTATACTTTTAAAGATACCTTTCTTGGGCATTTGGATCATGTAAGAAGGTTAAGTATTGAGTCAAATATGAATTATGTTGTCTCCACACCAAGTCGGCCTTAAGATGATCAAGTCGACCTCAAGGAGGGCTATTCGACCTCACCAAAGGACTATAAATAGAGTAGTATGAATTCCATTTGAAGAATATTCTCTCACAAGCAAGTTCGATCTCTCTTGAAGCCTGAAGAAGTGTGAAATAGGAGAAGGATGAGAGGGAAGTGAGATTTTGGTCCAGTAGAAGAAGAAAGGTAAAATCAAACCTTTGTTGCAACCGTCTCTCTCTCTCATGCCCTAGTTTGGAAGATTGAAGTTATCTTATTAATGTCGTAGCCAGTTGTTGTATGATGCCATAACCAGTTTATGTGTGGATGTTGTGGCCATTTTTTGTGTGACTTTGTCACCTCAAGAAGTTGTATTGGGCCAAGATCAAAGTCTCTAACTGAAGATCGAAGTCCCTAAGAAAAATTTGTAGTTGTTGGGTTGAAGAAAGTGCGACCACTGTTGCTGCTACTGCTAGGTTAAGAAGGATCACCTGAAAGTAAGGAAGAAGGCTGACTTGGTGTGAAAAAAAGTTTGTGTCAAGGTTAAGAGTCTTGGAATATCTCTCGAAAACTATCAAACAAAGAATTACTAAGTGGTTTTTCCAATAGAGAGGGGTTTTTCCATGATTGTGAGCCTACAACTAGTGTCCATTTTTATTTGCTATTTCTTAAGTAATTGGTTGATGAAATAAAATAAATAAGATATAAGAGAAACCTAATAATAAGTCAAGAACATCACAAGTAATTATCAAGTACAAATAAAATCTTTCCACCTTTCTGATTTTCTAACAGATGTAACACCCTCCTCACACATTTACCCAAGCTAACTAGTCGGGTAAACATGTGATGAAGAGTTACCATGTTATGATTAAAATCCCTAGGTACGGTTAAGGAAGTGGAACCAACATGACAACACCAAACCAAACTTATTCAGAACCTTCAGGATCCAACTAACCCCTTTAGGTGTAGAACCCCTAAGAGAACTTGCTTTTATACTGTCCTAGAGCCTCAGCCGCTCCCATGACAACAAATGTATGTGATTGGGACCATATAATCTCTCCCAAAACAAGGAATCCATGTGACTGTGGCCTTATTCAGACAATCTTGTGACAACAACCCCAGATTTTGTGCCACTTTTTCAGGGCTAGGACCCAACAACTACCCAGAACTTCATGAAACTTCCAAAAATTTCAAATAACATTGAAACAAGGTTAATAATGCAAACATTTGAACAAGGACTTGATTTTATCCCTATTAGCCATGACAGATATTTTGTCAAACATATCATAAACATGAAATATACAGGTCATAGCAAAAAATATAAACACAGAGATCTCATACTTATCTGAGAATTGTCTAAGAGGACTGATATCTCCTCACAATAGCTGAATTGTTATTTATTAGGTCATTCATTAATTACATTTCATATACTAACCAAAACATTAGTATACTCATACATCATAAATGTCATAAAACATACTTATAACCAACAAATAACTAGAGATATATAAATGAGGAAAAACCATTAAATCCACATAATACCAAGGAAAATGTGCTCTTAGTAAAATATTCAAATCTAACCAAGTCAGGGACTTCCACGTACCACCTGACAATAGATTGGGATGAACCAAATCTCTCTTTCAACCAATCACCCACATGTCATTTCCAAGCATGAATGTGGGATTTCATGAAAAAAATCAAACAAAACCAAACTAGGGATTCTAGAGGAAAAACCACCTCAGCCCTCAACCAGTGATTCTACTTCACAATCGAACAACACTAACCATCACTAGATTGGTCTATACCTAAGTTGTCTAGGGCTCTAAAGAATTTTTTCTAACCAAGGCATCCAAGAATAGTAACTCAACCTATAGTTGTTGTCAGGATCCAGAGCGTTTGTCCAACCAGAGCTTCCACGATTTGTAATTCAACCCACCAAGGGCTCCAAAGCGTTTTTCCCACCAAGGCTTCTAGGACTACTTTCTCAACGCATGTCGTTATAGGGATTCCAGAGAATTTGTCCAACTAAGGCTCCAGGAACTAATAACTCAACCCACATCCATAAGGAACATGTGCACCAACCAGAAAACAAAAGGGAAAACCCACAACACCATGGTTATCCAGGAAATGACAAGGCTAGGAAAAACCACTACCAATCCAGGCAATCTTCCATGCCAATGATAGGTCATAACCAAGAAAACAAATGAATCTACAATGCATGCCAAAAATATAAAGGAAATGATACATGCAATTCAATATCTTTAGAGAAATCCAACTATAAATGCTAATATCGATGTCCCCTTTACACTTTCCTTCTTTTCCTTTGCCTTCTTGATCCAAATCTAAAGTATGACATACTCCTCCAAGAGTGATCCAAGAAAAATCTATGTGTCAAAGAGTATGAGAGACAGAGAGAATAGAAGAGAGAGCTCCATGCTAAAACTGAAAAAAGCTAACACTAACAAAAAGCCATGAACTAATCCTTAGAAGCCTTTTTATGATTGAGGCATCTATTTTCTTCAATTTCCATTATTTTTCCTTCATTTTCCTCCTCACATGCAACGTGTAACTTTTCACCTTCCTTTTCTCCTATTTCCCATTATTTTCATAGATAAAATGTCAATTAATGCCTCTTGCTTTTTCCAATTTCCCTAGCCATAGTAAACTAAAAGTGACAACCAATAGGATGTTTTTCCCAACATCAACTTAGAATAAGTTTCCCATGACCTTATAGAACGAGGTCATATATTTTTCTTACATTGAAATTCAACGAGGTTTGTTACAGAACCCTCCCCCAGGGGGAACACCTTCCTCGGTGTTCTATGGAACCTATAACAACAACACCACTAAAAGCAAAACATACTGCCCATGGAGATTTATAACACAACTCAATGCAATATTTATAATGACCACTACTGAAGACATGAAAAACATACCATGTACTAGAGATTTATAACACAACTGTTTACGGTATTTACAATAACAACCACATATACTCATACATATTTGCTTCAAGAAACAAATAACCATATTGTTCATGGAGCTTTATAAATACAACCCGACACATATTTACAATAATATACACATATACACATATGCACAATTTCTCAAACAAAAAATAAAACGATATGATACCTGCATCAACAAGAGGGGAATCTAAAGGCTCACACCTCCACCCTTAAAACTAGTACCAGGATTCACGTCCTTCCTGCAAAGTCCAAAATCCACTACCAGAGTCAAACTTGCGTCCAACATCCAGCGCTACAATCATGTGCCACTTTTCCTCTCAATGAGTAGTTATCGGATTATTGTTCCAGGGAACACCTCTAATGTGCATTTGATTCCATTTGGAAATGCTAATGACCAAAACGAAATCCATCCCTGACCTTCCATTATCTTCTACATAGTCCCTCAGGAAATCTGGTCACCCCCTTCCATGTAGTCGAACACCTTCCAAGTTTCGTGAGGATACTCTTCTCTGCTACATAGTCCCTCAGGCGACCCCACCCTTGGCACGGTTTTCTCGTATCGGAAGGTCTAAAAACCAAGGCATATCCCTACCTCAAAACCATCATATCATTCATAGCATGCTTATGGAAATTAGTGAACACTATTGGATACCAGTGTCCCATAATGGCCCTGCTCTTGAAGTGGTTTTTAGCATATTGTTGCATTTTCTAATTCCTTTTACTTATGTTTCTAATTCTTTCAGTCAGTTTCAACCACCTAGACCAAGAAATTTCTGGCATGCTTTCATGTACCAAGCACATAATTTCCATTAGAATAAAAAAAAATTGAAATAATTTCACACCATACCTCGTCTGTGGCCTATCAATAAGGTACACTTGCAATTTTTTCAACTTCCTATCAGAACAAGTGAAACTAGCAATTTGATCAAATCATCATTTATAAGCATATCACATCCAGTTAGCTCAAAGTGCCACCATCATAAACCAAAATCAAGGATCTCATGAAATCATCATAAACCAGAATCATAGATCACATGTAACCAGAATAAATCAGAGTCATACATCACATGCATAATAAAACTGAAATAAAATACAGATACTTATCATTTAATCATTCCTTTGGTTCTACCTTTGTCCTTGATCTTTTTGTACACACACTGGATTGGTTGCCATACTCGGAAAGCACCTAGTGCCCTCTATCCTATTCAATCACATACACATACACACAGTATATATCACAACACATATACCTACACCTAGTGTACAACAAAACACAATACATACACCTACACCTTCTATACAAGACATGAAAATACATACACATACACTCGATGCACAACACAACATAATGCATATACGTACACATACTACAACAAAATGAATACACATGTCACGATACACAATTCTCATAACACAATAACACAATACCACATGTTCACAACACAATGTGTACAATGTGTACATAATACCACATGTACATAGTGCCATTTGCACAATGTGTCCACAACACTCGCACCACCACCTCCACAATGTGTACACTGTTAATGCTCCTTATTTTCCCAAGGGTGAGAAAGGAAGCCAAGGAGGTAACCTAAAACCAAGTTTGGACTTGGAAGCTAGCCCTGCCAAATCATAGAGGGCTCTCTCTAAATAAACCTCATAACCAATGGAAGTGACTGGAGAATATGGGGCTATTAGGATAGGTATCAACTCAGTAGGGTTTGATTAGGGTTTGCTGGATAAAGAGCACTAGGTCTCAGAACCAGGTCAAGTAATCCTAAAGGTCATGTGTAGGCATAAGATGGGGCAAGGTAGGTGTAATCAATGACTCAAAATGGTTTTCCATTGTAGTGTGGTGAGGAAGATATATCAAGAATTAAGTGAGCAAAGGCATGAATTCACTTATCTAGAAGAAAAACACTTAAATTCTTAACTTAAACAAAAATAGAGCACTGAACAATGATTTATGTTTCAAATCTAAAAAAATAAAGCATAAGGAGAAAAATACATGGTTTCTATAAATATCTAATCATCAAATATATAAGAAAATACAAGAAAAACAGAGCCACCAACAACAACACAAGAATCCCATAAAAATAGTTGCAATTGTCTATTATATTTGTGCAATAGTCAAGTACACTAGTTCCAAGTCTGAGCTACAAGTATCCAACCCTTTTTATGAGTTGAATCTCACTAGATATAGATGAAAGAAAAATTCCCCTCTTGGGGGTCGAATCCTTCGTCCTAGGAACTAATTACATCATTTTCTCTAACCATTGCCAGAAACTAGGGAGGTTAGAAACCAATTCCCTTTTTACACTAACTGATTTGATTTGACTTTGAAAGATTTAATTACAAGGAAATCAACTCTAACAATCACTAGAATGCTTAATTACATCATATCAAATCAATGAGAGACAAACTACATCTACCAAGGTCAACTCTTGACCATCAAAACATGGAAACAAACCGCCTCCACTAAAGCGCATCGAATGATTGCAGAAGTGCAATGAAAAATAGGGGCCAAAGATGAACTAATATTTCTTTAACGAAAACACCGGTTAAAAACCTGGAAGAGGTTTTTGTAGAGAAGGTTTGTTTTGAGAAACAATATCTCATTGTTTGGAAATTCATTTTCATTTTTGCATAATACGTGCCACAAAATCAAGGCTAAAACATGAAAAAGAGAGTGTTTTATTTTCTGAAAAATAGGCCTCTAAGATGATTGAATATATCCCAAACCATAAAGTATATTCACAAAATGAGAGAGGTTTTTGTTTTTAGGTACGTTATGAACACAAACCTCCTAGAGGTTTCATAAATACTTTCCCATTTTTTCATAATATAATTTTTAATTTGGTCGCTAAAAATGAAGCAAATCTTGTAGAATGCAGCAAAAAGACAGCAGAATATTGGAGGGTGATTTGGAGCCCTTCCTAGATGTGTTAGCTGCTAAAAAATGTATGTATGGAAAGATTAATATTTCTACTACAAAATGGAGTCATCAATAACTAAAAAAACCTACTCCAAACCCCTGAAAAATCAGCTTGAAGTCAAACTATCCGAAGCACATTGAACTAACACCAGAAGTGCATCGAACTTTGGAAAAATGTTTTGATGACTTTGAGGGATCTTTAAACTTTGATGAAGGATGGTATAGGTATATTAGGACTTATAATACACCTATGAAGCTTCAAGTCACCAAAAATACATCTCTAATACACCTCAAAAATGATTAGAATACAACTACTCCAGAAGCACCGCGAGTGACCCAAAACAATGGCAGAAGAGTGAAAATTAGGTGGTTTTTGGCCTCTTTCTAAAAATTCATGAGCTGAAAAATATCCCAAGTATATTTCTAGAATGTACTAATAAAAATTGACCTCTACATTCTTTCCAATCTTCATTCGGAGCCTCTAGGAAAAATCACAACGAGCACATGTTACGTTTTTGTAGAGTACCCTTTCACTGTGTGTAACAATTCTTTGAAATTTTAAAAAATTATTGTTTTTTCTTGTTTTTTGAGCTAAATTTATGCCACTAAGAATGCATCAGCTAGAAGTTCAAGGTTGTCCCACTTATTGAGCTTATTAATGAATTTCTTGTGTTTTCCCTTCATGTTCTTGAGCTTAACCCTAGAAAAAATGTTCCTTGCATAATAATGTCTAGCCATATTCCTCTAAATGGTGACATCTCTGTTTTCTTTCTTCAAAATCTTATCTAAATTCTCATTCACGTGTTCAAGCCAATACTCCATGTTCTCTTCAAAACCAAAAACTATGGGGTCATTGGGGTCTTTGTGTGCTTGAGGAGGAGATGGATCCTTGTCATGTTGTTCTTTCCCTACCATTTCTCTTGTTGTAGGTCTCCTTGGTTGTCTCTAAAGGTTTGTGTCTTACATTTTCTCTACATCAACGACTACCTTAGCTTTGTCCTTAGTTTCCTTGCTGGATCATGGAGGCTCTTCATGTGTTGTACCTTGTTGCATTAAATTGAACTGCCTATTTTCCTGTTTTAAGAAATCCACCATAAAGTTTTCCTTAGAGAGGTCCATTTGTAGTTCCTTGATTTGTTCTTGCTACTCTTTGATGATGTCTACTATTGTCTTCTCTCTTTGATCAACCTTATGACGCCATGACTCTTTCTTTTCCGTTTCTTTAATGATGACCCTCTTATAAAGGAAAAAGTGACCTTGGTGACTCAAAGACTCAAGAATCTAATTTATTGACCTTGATGACCATGGCATGAGAGTAGCATTACACCTAGACAATGACCTAGGACTTTTTGACAACCAAAAGAAGTCAAATTTTATTTCAGAATTTTATTTGAAAATATAAATAATTGACCTAATGACCCTATCAATAATATGAAAAGAGTAAATTTGATCACTGGGACTAAAGGACACTAAAATTATCTCCAA
This sequence comes from Pinus tabuliformis, assembly GCA_031772625.1. NCBI lineage: Eukaryota > Viridiplantae > Streptophyta > Pinopsida > Pinales > Pinaceae > Pinus > Pinus tabuliformis. The sequence goes on along the minus strand of CM062811.1, from coordinate 597,783,805 downwards.
TGGGGATGAAATATCCTTTAGTATGTGTAAAGAACACTGTAGACCAGGTAGCCTTATCCATTTGGAAATGGAGTCATATATAAAAATTTTGACACTGAAATGAATCACTAAATAAACTAGGAAAAACAAAAATTGACTTGACTTTACTCAAAAGCTTGACCATTGACTGAACTTACTTATGGTAGTAGACCATTAGGATCTTAGAGCCTTCACTTCGGGCTTCATACCACGATGATAACTACTCACCTATGAAAGATATATATACAATCATATGAAATGATCCCTCCAATGTAACTAATCTAGAAAATGGATACTTACTTGAATCCTGCTCACACTTTCCTTGAGCAGGCTGAAAAACAAAAGATAGGAAACTCTGCATGTCCACTGAACATGTGCTCATCATCCATAAATACAATAAAATACATCTTCCCATATGGCTGCAACAAATCAATAAAAGGATCCTCAAACAAATGTGAAATAAGGTTTAGCTCATATAACAGATTGTAATTCTACTCTAGGTGGTCTTTATACCATGAATGTAAACTTTCATTTTCATCCTTACTCTTGTACAATTCTAACTTGTAGTTGTCCTGATATTATTCCAGATTTTTGGATGAGCCTTGTAATGAGACTCCTACGAAACAAGACAATGAAGCTCAATGCCAAACTAAATCTTTAACAACCCTATATTAAAACTCATAGCTAGCTAAAGAATGAAAATTCTGAATACAAATATCATCCATATAATTTCCTACTTGATCATTTCAAATATGATAAAGTTGTTGTAACTTGTTGTGGATTGGTTCTGATGAAACTGCATGATCTTGTATAAACTCTTCATGTTCCACACTTTCAGCTGAATTTTCAAACTAAATGTTGATTGGTAACTATGATTATGGACTGAAAAAAGGCTCTATATTACAAACAATATCCTCAACAACTTCATGAGAAGGTTGCCAACTGCTGGCAACTTTCTTATTTTCTTCCTTGGAAACCTTATAGTTTTCTCTTAATTTTTTGAATGATGAGAAACACAAAGGTAATGAGCCCCAATCAGGAAGTTCATTATCTTTTTTGTGCTCAATATCACAATTGAAAGACTATTGACTTCTAATCTTAGAAATTTTTTCTCTTAGTAATTGAAATGAAGTACAACATAAAGGCAAATACCTTTCACTTGATTTAAAATTTTCTGCATTTTCTTCATTACCTTCATGGCTAATATGCATAAGCTGAGTGCTATATTTGAGCTGCTATTAATGGACTTCCTCATCCCAAAAACATGTCGTTGATTTATTTGAAGAGTCAGCCTCGATTTCGATAACATAGTCATCATCATACTAATCACACTTGGGTAAATCATCAATATAAGGAATGTCATCAATCATACATATTAGATTAGCATATTTCTTCTCCATAGGTTGATCTACAAATCCATTTTCATGACTTTCCATAAATGAATACAAAAAACAATCATTTTTTGAGCTATGGTAACTGGGATTAATAGGAAAATGGTTAGGGTCAACAACCTCTTCTTCTTCTGCAATAAGTTGGACATGGTGTTTTTAAATAGTAATTTCATCTCTCATGATGATATTTTTCATTATTTCTTCCATTGTTCTTACCAAAATGTCGAGCTTCGCTTCTGAAGATGTCAGGTGCTTCTTCTCTATTTTCTCCCTCTCTTCTACCTTCAACTTTGACCTTTTGACCAACAGATTAGCTTCCACACCTATTGCACTATCCTACATTTCTTCGAGTGTTGTAGTGTTCCTTTTTCTCAATTGAAACACCATTTATGTATCAAAGGCATCTAGGTAGTGTAAGAGAGCTAAACCAGGAGGCAGTTTTATATCAACAGGCATTGAATGGTATACTTGATTGAACCTAGATGAAAAGTGTTGCACTCTTTCTCCTGGGTGTCTTTTCAAATGATTATATTCTTCTAAAATCAAAAAATAATTCCTTTTGATCACCCATTTATCAAGGAATACTTTCACAAATTGATGGAAATTGAAAATGCTTGCAGATGGCAAGTTTTTGAACCATTTCTTGACTTCACCTTGCAAAGATAGAGAAAAAATCCTGATACTAACACCATCTTCTTCAAACTCAAAAAGTTCGAGAAAATTTTCAAAACTATGAATATGTTTTTCAGTAGTGATGTTACCATATTCTCCACCAAACCTGGGAAGATATTTGTAATAATTTTCAGGGAAATCATTGAGTATAGGAGGTAAGATAAGTGGCTTGTATCTATCCGGAATTTTACAAGGTATAAGAGTTTGTATAGAACTGTAATATTATTATTGATCTATTGAGTCTCATCAAGCTGAATATGATCAAAACAAGTTTGAAAAGAAGGGCCTTGATCAAGAACATAAGCGTAAGGAGAATTTGTGTTCACAATCTTCAAAGGAAAGGAATCAAATGTAGGTCTGTGATCTTTTCTCAAATAAAATATACTTTGGAAAACCCTCTTGACATTCTCAGGAAAAGAGAGGAAGTAATTAACAATAAATCATATTATATATTGGATGAAGTTCCAACTTCAATACCTGATCTTTTCATATTTTCTTTTCATGTTTCTATTGGTAAGGTCCATCCTCCAGTGGAGTCCTCAAATCAGGTTGAAAGTTGATTAGAGTTGCCAGGTGAATGGTTTAGCCTTTGTATGTGTCTGACAACTATCCACCATTAGAAAATCATATCTGATCCTTGTTGTTCATACCCAGGGAAAATGTGACCTTTCACTTCTGTGACAACGACGCCAAAAATGTTAATTCTCCTTAGCTTCCCAAGGTTGAGAAAGGAAGCCAATGAGGTAACCTCATACCAACTTTGTATTTGGAAGCTAGCCCTATAAAATCATAGAGGGCTCTCCCTAAATCAACCTCACAACCAATGGAAGTGACTGGAGAATATGAGGATTTTAGGCTAGGTATCAACTCAGTAGGGTTTGATTAGGGTTTGTTGGATAAAGAGCACTAGGTCTCAGAACTAGGTCAAGTAATCCTAAAGGTCATTTGTAAACATAATATGGGGAAAGGTAGATGAAATTAGTGACTCAAAATGGTTTTTCATTGTAGTGTGGTGAGAATGATATAGCCAGAATTAAGTGAGCAAAGGCATGAATTCACCTATCTAGAAGAAAAACATTTAAATGCTTATCTTAAACAAAAACATAACATTAAACAATGATTTCTATTTCAACTCTTAAAAGATAAATAATAAGGGGAAATATAGATGGTTTCTAAATATATATATATAATTATAAAATATATAAGAAAATATAGGAAAAACAGTGCCACTAACCAAAACGCAAGAATCCCATAAAAATAGTTGCAATTATCTGTTATATTTATGCCATAGTCAAGTACATTAGTTCCAAGTTTGAGCTACAAGTATCCAACCCTTTCTATGAGTTGAATCTCAGTAGATATAAATGCAAAAATATATTCCCCTCTTGGGGGTCAAATCCTTCATCCTAGGAACTAATTACATCATTTTCTCTAACCATTGCCAAAAACTAGGGAGGTTAGAAACCAATTCTATTTTTACACTAACTGATTTGATTTGACTTTGAAAGCTTTAATTGCAAGGAAATGAACTCTAACCATCACTATAATGCTTAATTACATCATGTCAAATCAATTAGAGACAAATTACATATACCAAGGTCAACTCTTGACCATCAAAACACAGAAACATGCCTCCTCCACAGAAGCACGATGAAAAAGAGGGATAACAAATGAACTAATATCTCTTTAAAAATAACACCTGTCACAAAAATGAAAGAATTTTTTGTAGATAATGTCATTTCTGAGAAAACCCTCTCTTAGTTTTTGGAAATTCATTTACATTTGGTTGGAATCCGTGCCACAAAATCATGACTAAAAAAGGAAAAACAAAGTGTTTTATTTTATGAAAAATAGGCCTCTAGGATGATCGAATATATCCCAAACCATAAATTATATTAAAAAACTTAGGGATTTTTTTTTCTTTGGTATGTTATGAACAAATAAATCCTCCATTTTTCAAAAATAATTTCCCATTTGTTCTGAATCGAAGTTTTAAGTTGGTCCCTAAAAATGCAACAAATCTTGCAGAAACACAATAGAAACATAGCAGACATTTGGAGGGTGATTTGGAGGCCTTCCTAGATGAGTTAGCTGCTGAAAATGTATGCTCAGAAAGTTGAAGATTAATAATACACAATGGACTCATCAATAAATACAAACACCTGCTCCAAACCCCTGAAAAATCGACTTGAAGTCAAACTTTCCAAAAGTGTAGCAAACAGACAACAACAACACAACGAACTTTGGCGAAATGTTTTGATGACTGTGAGGGATATTTAAACTTTTATGAAGGTTGCTACATGTATCATAGGATGTCTACTACACCTACAAAGATTCAAGGCACAAAAATTACATCTCTAAGACACCTCAAAACTGATTAGAATATAACTACTCCAAAAGTGCAACGAGTGACCCAAAACAATGGCAGAAGGATGAAATATAGGTGGTTTTTGACCTTTTTCTGCAAATTCATGAGCTGACAAGTAACAAAAGCAGATATGTAGAATGTACTAATCAAAATCCATATCCATACGTTTTCCAATATTAATTTGGTAACTCTCGGAAAAATCACAACGAGCACACGTTGCGTTTCTGTAGAGTACCCTTTTACTATGTGCAAAAATTCTTCAAAATTTCAAACGTTTGTTGCCTTTTATTGTTTTCTGAGCTGAATTTAGGCCATGAAGGATGCATCAGCTAGAAGTTCTAGTTTGTCCCTCTTCGTGAGCTTCTTGAAGGATTTCTTGAGTTTTCCCTTCATGTTCCTGAGCTTAACCCTAGAAACCACGTTCCTTCCATAATAATGTCTAGCCATATTCCTCTGCATGGTGACATCTCTACTTTCTCTCTTCAAAAGCTTCTCTAAATGCTCATTCACCTGTTCAAGACAATACTCCTTGTTCTCTTCAAAACCAACATCTATGGGTCATTGGGGTCTTTTTGTTCTTGAGGAGGAGATGGCTCCTTGTCATGTTGTTCTTTCCTTGCCATTGCTCTTGTTGTAGGACTCCTTGGCTATCTTTGAAGGTTTGTGTATTCCACTTGCTCTATATTAATGAATGCATTACCTTTTTCATTAGTTTCCTTGATGGATGATGGAGGCTCTTCATGTGTTGTACCTTGCTGCATTAAATTCAACTGCCTATTTTTTTGTTTGGAGAAAGCCACCATAAAGTTTTCCTTAGAGATGTCATCTTGTAGTTCCTTGATTTGTGCTTGCTGGTGTTTGATGATGTCTGTTATTGTCTTGTCTCCATGATCAACCTTATGACAGCATGACTCTTTATTTTTAGTTTCTTTAATTATGACCCTCTAATAAAGGAAAAAGTGACCTTGGTGACTCAAAGACTCATGAATCTGATTTATTGACCTTGATGACCATGGCATGAGAGTAGAATTACACCTAGACAATGACTTAGGACCTTTTTGACAAACAAAAGATGTCAAATTTTATTTGAAAACATAACAATTTGGCCTAATGACCCTATCAATCATATGGAAAGAGTGCATTTGATCACTGGGACTAACGGACACTAACATACACAACACCACACGCATGACATGTACAAAACACCAAATTTATAGAACACCATATGCACAACATGTACACAACACCACCTGCACACATCACCTCATGTCCAAAGCACCACATGTACATAGCACCACATGTACAATCATGCACACAACACCACACGTACATAGCACCACATATACAACATGCATGCAACACCATATGTACACAACACCACATATGTAGCATGCAAAAAGTTCCATATCTACACAACATAACATATCCACCATGCGCACACCATGATTTGTACACAAAATTGCATATCCAATGTGCGCACAACACCATCTGTACATAGCACTATATAAACAACATGTACACAACATTGCATGTATAAAAAATCACATGTACAACATTTACAATATGTACAACATATACACAATAGTAGTACTACACATCTAAATATCACATTGTCTCTACTAGGCAACTTTTATTCTAGTGCCTTTCCACCATCCATGCATGCAATAGCATGTCGCAGATCACATTGCTTTCATTTTGCTGATGTACCCCTCATCATTACCTACCATAACATGGACATAATATAATCACATAATATCAATTCATATCCACATGATACTGACCTAATAGACTTTTCAGGGCTACTTTTCCCACTTGATTCCTCATAAGACTAGGTACCTCTTCATGCCTTTCACCTATATAAGAAATGATTCCTCCACAAGCATGATATTTGATGACCCAGTCAGACAATGACATACATACACAAATACATATAAACATTAGCATAAAAAAATCATTATCTCTGACGACCTTGCTAGACAACAACATATATACATACATCTATACATATAGAGACATCAACATAATCATGATCACAACATGTATACCAGATAGCATAAGGTCAAGGCTAAGAGAGCTCCCTTTATCCATGCATGACATGCACAACATTGAGAACAATAGTTCCCAACATAGTTAAGGTATTTGATCCATTTACTTCATATTTCTTATTACTTTTATCATGACTATCCCACCATTGACTATCATGACTATCTTTCTTATTAATTTTATCATGACTATCCTACCAATCCAACTGACTGTCATATTATTTCCTTATATCACCCTTATACAAGCACCAAGCTTCATCCATGTCTTACATTACCTGTTGAGTGTCATTAAGCTCTTTCCATCTCCATTAACTTTCTCCTTCCCAAACAATTTCCAAGACCCTCAAACATGAAAGGCAAGAATAAGAAACAAACAAGAATCAAACCATGAAAGACCAATAGCAATACAACACCACAAAAAAGGTGGCATGGCCATGCATGAAACATAAAAAAAGCTACAAGTCAAGAATAAGAAAATCACAAAGCAATTAAAGAACAAAATAACAAGAGACACCATGACTCAACCCCATGGTTCCTAATGCTTCCAAGGGAAATCTCAACCCAAATCTTCTTCAATATTTCATGGCAACCTCTTTTGCCATTCAATCCATCCATTGTATTTCCATAAACATATAATTGTTAGTATGTAAATGAATATAACAATATACCAGATACCTTGCCTTGTTGTACCCAAAACATTCACTTGCAACTGAACACGTACATATATCATCTCTCAAGGGACTCCAATTCCTTGATGAATTCAGCAATAATTGGAAACCAACTGTTATACATGTCGAATACATGTTCATAAATATATAACATATCCACATAATGTCAGACAAAATCAAGGTTAACAAGACTTCTTGTGTTCATGTAAAGCACTCATTCATTTTGAATTGTGGTTTCTAAACATAGCTAAAGGAATTCTCACTAAATTCCTTTCTTTTAAATTTTACCTTACTACAATTAAGTCTTACTATCTGTTATCACATCAACAAATTGTTATATATATAAAAAAAATCAACTGGTACCTTGTCACACTAATACCAATCATGCTTCCCCACAACTACTCACACATGTCAGACATACATTCCAAAGATCAAGACACCATATCTGTTAATTTGAAATAAAAAATTTACCAAGATTAATGTCCATGTAAAAATCAAAATCAACTCACAATCATTAATCACAATGCTACAACTATCACCTACTCTATAATCAAGTGCATATTAGTTTTCTCAACACATAATTTATTAGTACAATAGTCTTAGAACAAGATCATTCCTTCATGCAATATTATAGACACATACTCATAGCATATAATTAATCAAACATTAAATCAACCTTTAAACATGACTTTCTAGATAAACCAAGTAAATGACATAATCAAAGTCATGCCTCAATGTATCTCTTGGGGCTATCACATCTACATAAGTCAGTCCAGGTTAGCACAACAAAATATCAAAACTATATCAACTCATACCTGAATATCCTAACCATAACCATCTCCATAGGCCATTGCATATTAGCATGATACATATAACATCAAGATACTAATTGCAATGAACATACTTATCGTGCAGATGACTGCAATGCATATAAAAACATGTTAACTTCCATATATGACTATCTAATGCACATGCATATGACTGCACTTAACTAGCATCTATCATGTATGTATAACCATAACAACAATACATGATAGGAATGCATATAGCCATAAGGTATATAAAATCCATTAACCAACATACCTTCATGCCCAACATACAAAATTTTATGACGATACTCTCTTTCCCCGATATATAGTGCTGCAAGCTCGCTTTTTGATCTGCATTTCCTACCGCATCTCAACCAACACATGAACATCATGATGACATAAGCTGCAATAATGAATATCACAACGCATCTTTGACCTACTATATATGCATAACCATAACCATAACAAGGCAAGCATAACAACATATAGACATTGACATACATAACAAATTAACAGACATGCATTCACGAAAAGCACATCCCAATCACAACATCATCAACTTATACATGAAAACACAACTACAACAATGACCATCACCATGCATACACATGACACAAATATGCAACCTTCATGCATGCATGACAAACACATTCCACCCATCGAGTCCAAGTGTTGAACCATGCTCTGATACCACTTTGTAACACCCTCCTCCCATATTTACCCAAGCTAACTAGTCCACCAAGGTAAACATGTGAAGAATATTTACTATGATATGATTAAACTCCCTAGGTAAATTTAAGAAATTGGAACTGACATGATAAGACCAAATTGACCTTCCTTAGAAGCTACAAAAACTTCCGGAGCCAACCAACCCCTAAGAGAACTTGTTTTTTCACTACCATAGAGCCTTAGCCGCTCACATGATAATGCATACATGCTACTGGGACCCTCCAATCACTACCACAGCAATGCATCCATGCAACTTTGGCCTTTTTCAGGCAATTCTGTGTCAGCAAACCCAGATTTTGTGCCACATTTTTAGGGCCAGGACTCAAGCCACTACCTAGAATTCATGAAACTTCCAAAAATATTAAATAACATTGAAACAAAGTTACTAATGCAAACACTTTAACAAGGAATTTATCTAACCCCTACTAGCCATGACTAGGATTTTGTTAAACATGACATAAACATGAAATCTACAGGTCATAACAACATATCTGAACATAGGGACCTCATACTTATCTGAGAATCATCAAAGAGGATTGATAGATCCTCACAATAACTATATTTTTATCTATTAGGTCATTCATTCATTAACATTTCATATACTAAACAAAACATGATGAGATCCATACATAAAAACTGTCATAAAACATGCTTTTAACCACCAAATAACTAGAGATATATCAATGAAGAAACAACCATTAAAGCCACATAATATAAAGCACATTTACTCATGATAATACCAAGGAAAAGGAGCCCTTATTAGCATATGAAAATCCAACCAAGTCAGGGACTTCCCTGTACCACCTAACCATATAATGGGTTGAACCAAATCTCACTTTCAGCCAATCACCCTCGCGCAATATTCCAAGCATGAATGTGGGATCTTATGGAAAAATCAAACAAAACCAAACCAGAGCTTCCAAATGCCAAACCACCTCAAACCTCAACGAGTGATTCCACCTCATGATCGGACATTACTAAACATCACCAAATTGGTCTCTACCCAAGCTTTCCATGGCTCCAGAGCATTGTTCCAACCAGGGCTTGTAGGACTAGTAACTTGACTCGTAGCTGCTACCGGGCTCCAGAGCGTTTTTCCAACCAGGGCTTCCAGGACTAGTAAGTCAACCCACCAAGGGATCTATATAATTTTTCCAACCAAGGATTATATAACTAGTAACTCAACCCAAATAGTTACATGGCTTCCAGAGCATTTTTCCAACCAAGGCTCTAGGAACTAATAAATAAACCCACAACCATAAGGAACATGTGCACCGACCATAAAACAAAAGGGAAAACCCAAATGCCATGGCTATTTATGAAATGGAAAAGCTAGGAAAAGCCACTGTCAATCCAGTCTATCCTCCATCCCAATGATATATCATAACCAAGAAACCACATGCATATGTGTTGCATACCAAAACTAGCAAGAAATGATACTTGAAATTCGTTACCTACAAAGAAATCTAGCTGTAACTACTGATCATGTTGTTCCCTTTCTGCTTTCCTAAATTTTCTTTGCCTTCTTGCTCCAAATCTTGAGTATTCCAAACTCCTTTGAGAGTGCTCCAAGAAAAATCTGTGTCCAAGAGTATGAGAGAGATAATAGAAGAGATAGCTCCAAGCTAAAACAAGCAAAAGCTAACACTGATAAAAAGCCATGAACTGATCATTAGAATCCTTTTTATCATTGAGGCCTCTATTTTCTTCATTTTCCATTATTTTTATTTTATTTTCCTCCTCACGTGCAACCTATCACATTTCACCTTCATTTTCTCCTATTTTCCATTACTTTCATAAATAAAGTTACAATTAATACCTCTTTCCTTTTCAAAGCCTTTTCGATTTCCTTTTCCAATTTACCTAATGATAATAAACTGAAAGTGACACATAATAGGATGTTTTTCCCACTATTCAGCTTGGAAGATGTGTCACATGAACTTGTTCTTATGTTTTTCTTACATGGAAATTCAACTAGGTTTGTTACAAGGGATTTATAGGAGCTTGATATCCTAGAGGGGATCAATCGGGGATTTCATAAAGATATTGGAAATAATGAAGCAAAGAAGGCATGATATGTATGCCAAAATCTATGTGTATATGAACATATCTCAGCTACTACGTAATCAATAAATTTAGAGTATCATGATATAATCTAGATGCAACTGCTTGATTATGAGCATGTATCGTTTAAAGGAAGGAGGTGTTATGAATATGGCAATCTATTCCGAGATTTTCCACTCACCAAAGTGGAGTAAATCCTTTCATCCAACAATGAGAATTAAGAAGGCTTCCAAATAGTGGGTGGGAAGAGAAATCAATAATAGCACCCTCAAAAACCAGGAACTAGCACCCAAAAAAATCAATAAACAACAAATAAGGTGTCCTCCTCACAAGTGTAGAACACATCCCAAAAAGAGAAGGGTCAAAACCCTTTTGAGATCCTAGAGAACCTGGATATTGAAGGAGAACTGATACACTAACCATATAAGCTAAAACTGCAAATCATGGAAGTCGAGAAGACAAACTTGACCCAAGCAAGTGAATCCACACCAAAAAGGAAAACACTAGAAGATCTAGAGGAGGACTGAAAGCGAAAAGAGATTTTGATCCAAATGAGCAAGGTATTAGAAGTGGAAAAGAAGCATAATAGACTGGGATTTGATGAACATTCAATTTTGGAATTTTTCAGAATCTGGAGCAAAGTAGATGTGAAATATATACCCTCTAATCAACTATATCACTTTAAAAATATCTTCATCCATTGGTCCTCGTAACCTTCAAGATCAAAGGGAGATCCACAACCCCTTGCCCCTGACAAGGAGGATACCATTCCCAAAATTCGTTGGAGTTGTAGATAATGGAGAAAGGAAAAAGGGGAAGAAGATCTACAAAAGAGGTAATCAAGGAAGCTAGAGTTTTTCTTCCCAACTCGGGGAAAATGAGTCTATTAATGGACTATTTCCCTCTTACTTCTCATCTATCCCAATGAAGTTGATCTTCTGGAACATACGGGGCTTGAATAGTAATGGTAAGATACAATCTTTGAAATATAAAATTAACAAAGTGAAACACGATCTAGTGCTACTTTAGTAAACAATGATGTTGAATGATGAGCTACAGGAAGCAATCCAATATTTCTAGAAAGGAAGCATGGTCATGTCCTTGGATGCAAAATGTTATGTAGGAGGAGTTTTTGTAATATGGGACCTAAAGTATTTTATTTTTTAGGAATAGATAGGCACCCCGCATACCCTCTCTAGTATGTTTTGCCCTCTTCGTTCAGTAGCATAGTATATGATGAGCCCCAGAAATGGGTAATTATACGGGTTCATTCTGCCTCTTATTTCAACTTAATCTACCATTCTCATTAGTTTAATGCACGTTTTTGAATACATTTATGCTAATAGAGTGAATTGGGTTAGTCACTTTGCCATGTAGTCTAATGTTTGATGTATGCGGATTTTTTGGACAATTTTGGACAAAGTCCGAGGATTTATGAGAAAATGGCAGCCAAAACTCAAGGAAAACGGGGAAGAGGATTTGTAGGGGGTGTCTCTTACATTTATGTCCCCTTTCCTCGAATCCTCCATCAACAACTCAGAGCACAAAGGCCCACATTGATGATTCCAAGGGGCAGCCGAGTAAGTCAAGTAGGACTATTGTTTATCTTCAGTTCTAGGAAGTAGAGTTCCTTGATTTTAGGAGGATTGTTGGAAGTCCCCATTTGTATAAATAAGAAGGCTTCGAGCCTCAGTAGATTAGCCAGTTATTAGTTGATTTTCGCACTTTTGTGCAGCATTATGCTCAGATTATTTTCGACTTCCTTTTTGAGAATAGTTTTTGTAATGTAACTGCAATTTTTGATAATGAAGATGAAACAATTTTTGAGCCAACACTGATCTCTTTTAGAGGGTTGAAGCTCTTGGGTTAGGGCCCAACCAAAGTTTCCCAACACCTCCTACTATGTACTTATATGTTTTTGCTTCAGTTTATCAGTTAATTTATGTTGCATAGATTCATTTTACTTTACTAGATTAGGTTGCTTTTGATGGTTAGCATAGTTGTTTTTGTTTCATTTGATCAAGTAGCTTACTGCAGTGACAGAATAAGATTCAAAAAGGCCAACAGTAGACCATGATCTCCTTTCTCCCTTCTTGGGACTATGATTCGAGGTCAAGGCACCACTGCTGCCACTAAAAACACAGTTTTTGCTCTTCCATGCAACTGCTAGTGTGATACTTTGATTTGGAAAGATAGATATTGGTTCAGATTCAGTTGCTTAGATAATTTTCTATTATTTTACCATAGTTCTCTCCACATGCTTTTCTGTTCATAGGTTACTATTCAACATTTTTTGTTTTTAGGTAAAAAATTAGGTCAAGCTAGAGAAGTCTATGTTTTCATGGTATAGTGAGTTCTTTCTTTGATCAGTTTTTGTGTAGATATCTTGCAGGACCTTTCAACTCACCATCCATCCATGCAACAACCAGAACTAGCTCACTTCTCATAGATTTCCCAAGTCAATCGCATCATTTCGCCAATCTGCCCTAATTTCTACGTTTTTCTCCATAAGCTTTCCTTTCATCCTTTGAACAAATCCAACCATCACGTTCATTCTTGATCTTCCTTGACAAGTTCTAGACACCTCAACACCTTCATCTCACCCTTAGTTCCCCTTTCCCATCATTTTTCCACCTCCAAAACTCCAAAAATATCTCTCGGCCTCCTCCCGTAGATCCTCCTATAGAATCTCCTGTAGATCCCCTGCAGCCTCCTGTAGAATTTCCTGTGAGTGATTTTTCCAAGTTCGATCGCAATGGAAGTCTTTGGAATGGTACTAGAGGCTTCTTAGGATCTCTCCACACTTTCCTCCACCTCTGGAACAACCAACTCCATCTTCCTTTGCCACCAACCCTCTGCACAATCACAACCAGATAAACCACAAGCATAATAATTTCACATAAAAATACTCAAAAGCACAAAAATATGTTTCCTCCTCATTTATTTTTAGAAGTAGCTTGAATAAATGCAATTTACCTTTTCAGTAGTCAATGGCGCTCATTTCATCAGTTTTGATCTCTTTTCCTACAACAATAGGGTTAGTGGGTAGATTAGGGTTTGCTAGGGTTTGCGTTACATTTCAGTTTTCCTTATCTTTCTATGAGTAGAAAAGTCTCTTTTGAGTTAGCTTTCTTTCATCATAGTTAAAAGCTTCTTTTGAGAATTCATATAAGTTGGCTTAAGCTCCTAGTGAACTTGCGCTAGCTGATCAAGTGACATCCTGCAGTAAGAGCTAGTACTTGTGCATACAACATTGTTGCTTCCATGTTTGTTACGAACTACGGGGTTGATAAAAGTAAAGTAGGGAGCCCCAGGAGTTGCAACATTATTGCTTCAATACTGGTGCTCACCATCTTTTTGGCGCCGTTTCCAGGGAAGGTCAGAGTACTTTGTGATTACTGCTTTCTTCTATTTTTTGCTGCAACATTGTGCTAAGTAGTTTATTTCATTTCAATTCTGCAATTTTCATTTCAGCAAGTGTAGAGTAGACATTTCCTACTTTCATTTCAAATTATGAAATTTTCATTTCAGCAAGCGTAGATTAGACATTTCCTGCTTTTACTTCAAATTTTGCATTTTCCATTTCAGCAAGTGTAAATTAGTCATTTCCTGCTTTCATTTCAATTCTGCAATTTCCATTCTAGCAAAATAGATTAGTCATTTCTTTGCTTTCATTTTAGTTCTGCAATTTCATTTCAGCAAGTTCATTTTAGTTAGTTGCAATTTGTTCTTCAATCCATTTCAGTTTTGTAGGTACAAGCAAAAAAAAAAAAAACAGAAATCCCAAAACTAGATTTCCTTTCATGCGTTTTAGGAACAGAGACAATTCAGGAAAATTCCTACCCAACACCCCCACCACATCACTAAGTCATCCTTCTCTCTTCTTCGGTGGTAGTGATCCTGAAGAACCTATAGGTGAACCTCTAGAGATATACGAAGATCCTATAACAGAAGAAGAGAAAGAAACCATTCCTCCTGAGACCATCGCTAAAAATAGAAACGTTAGAGGAAATGGGGACATAATAGAGGGTACCTTTCCTATCCGAGAGACCAATGGGGCCACTAAAATGAAAAACATAATTCCCTCAGCCTTACTTCACTTCCATGGGTTGAGTACTGAAGATCCTGATACCTTCTTGTTTGAATTTTTTGTTCTTTGTCGAACCTATGACTATGTAGAAGATGAGCAGGAGTTGAAGTTGTTCCCTTCTACCCTCAAGGATGCAGCATTATGCTGGTTCATGGGGTTACCTGGAAACAGTATCAAAATTTGGGCTCAGATGCAGCAAGCCTTTAACAACAAATACCGGGACTACTGTAGGTCAAAGGATACCAAGGAAAAAATCTTCTAGATGACCATGGGAAGTGATGAATCCTTAGAAGACTATGAAGAGAGGTTTCAGCTCAGTTATAAAAGGGTCGGGTGCACACTTGACCCTGAACCTTTGAAGCTAGTGCTGCTCATAGGAGTCCCTGAATACCTTCTAGATACCCTCCATTTGCTGGCTAGGGGAGACATCTACCAACTACCTAATGATGACATAAAGACTGTGTTTAGAAACCATTGTAGGGTAGCCAGAAAGAGAGGTAGGGGAAGTCAACCTTTAGCTAGTACACCCTTATCCAGTTCATCTCTTAAAAGTGAATTTGAGAATCGGCTGGAAGATTTCAAGAGTGAGATGAGGCAAACTCTTGCCATGCAAATGGATACCTTGCATATCAAAAGGAAACAGGAGGAAGCTAAGAGGGCTTTGGCCATTTTTTGTCCTAGGTGCACTAGAAAGCATCCTAGGAACGAATGTCCATTGAACTCTATAGAAGTGTGTTTAGTCTGTGGAGAAGACCATCCTATAAATCAGTGCCCTTCCTTGCCCAAACTTAAAGCTGCATACCAAGGGTCCGAAGGAACCACTGAACCACTCTATTTCATGAACCAAAGACGGCCACATGGGCCTAGACCTTACTAGCAGGGAATGCAAGGGACATCCCAAACTTATTACAACCCCAATCAAGCCACTTCCATGCCTTCTTGGGGTCCCCCTGCTCATCCATATTGGTCCACACCCCCTCCTTGGTCATATCCATCTCAATACCATGCTCAACCAGCTGCTCCTTTGTTTCACGCTTATACTCAACCATAGCCTCAGTGGAATTCACCTCATCAGGGGTGGAGGCCCCAGAACAACTCTCCTCCTGCTCTTTTACCTCCACCACCTATGAAACCTCAACCATTGCCTCCTGTTCCACCAAGGCAACCCCAAATTCCTGCTCAACCGAACCTGAACCCGAATAACAGATAGGCCCAACAGGTATATAGTGGAGAAACATCATGCCCGACCTATGCTGTGGAGATTTAGGAGATTAACCTACGATCTGGGAAGGTTCTCCTAGATAACCAACCTCCCCCTAAGGAGGATGAGGAAGAAAAATAGGAAAGTGAACCAAAAGCCATTCCACCCTTTCCTGAGAGATTAATAGGCAAAACACAACCTACATGAGAAGAGACTGAACTTTTGGGAGAATTGAAACAATTATGTGTAAAGATACCACTTCTCCAAGCCATAAAGGATGTGCCTATATACAAAAAAATGAATAAGGAGAAGTGCTTCAGGCACCCAGGCAGGCACAAGAGAGATGCCCCAACTATCAATGTCATAGGACAGTTGTCCGACCTGATGTTGGGGAATATAATCTGTCTGAAATATCTAGACCCTGGAAGTCCTATAGTCGATGTCCACATCAATGGCACCATGATCCCCCATACCCTGATTAATATGGGGGCTGCCATTAATGTGATGACCAAGGACACTATGCTCAAGCTCAACCTTCAGGGCTCCATAAGAAAGACCACAACAATACTGTAGTTGGCGGACCGCTCCACCGTGACCCCTGAAGGGATTGTGGAAGATGTATTAGTCTCCATCGATTCTTGGGAGTGCCCTGCTGATTTCCTAGTTCTCTAGCCAAAGGCAAAGCTCACTGGGTATCCTCTCATCCTAGGAAGACCTTGGTTGGCTACTACAGATGCCTACATCAGTTGTCGAGCTAGGAACATGACAATCAAGAATGGGCATATGTACAAGTAGCTAGTCCTATATCCTCCTGCCCAACCTTTGTTAGAACATGATTTACCTCTCTGGTTGGAGGAGGAAGATGAGGATGAAGTCTATTCCACACCACTGTGTGTAGTAGAAGCTACCATGGGGGGCCCACAAACCGAGGATGATCTTATTGAAAACCTGATTCAGAATCCACCCCCTACTGTGTTGCCATTAGAAGAGCTGGTGGAAGAAACCCAACCCAATCCCTTAGCTGATCTCTGTGTGGCTGATCCGACTTCTTTCCGAGTTAAGAATGTGGAATTTGGCCCAAAAATAACCCTGAAGATCAACTCATCCCTATCCCCCTCTCAAGAGAATAACTATGTAGCTTATTGAAAAACCACTTGGATTCTTTTGCTTGGAGCTATAAGGAGATGAAGGGAGTCCACCCTTCAGTCTATACTCATCACATATACATTAAAGAAGATAGTAAACCAGTCAGGCAGCCTCAATGGAGGATGAATCTAGCCCTTAAGGACATTGTCAAAGAATAACTGCAAAAGTTGTTGGATGCGGGATTCATCTACCATATCTCTGATAGTGAATGAGTCTCTCCTTTGGTGCTAGTGCCAAAGAAAAATGGGAAGTGGAGAATCTGTATTAATTAATGGGAACTCAACAAGGCCACCATGAAGGACCATTTTCCTTTACCTTTCATAGATCAAGTGTTAGATGTCCTGGTAGGGAAGAAGTTCTTCTCCTTCATAGATGGGTTTAGCGGGTACAACCAGATCCAAATCAGCCCGGAAGACCAAGATATGACAACTTTCACTTGTCCTTGGAGTATATTTGCATACCGGGTCCTTCCTTTCGGATTGTGCAATGCTCCTGCCACTTTCCAGAGAGTAGTATTGAGTATATTTGCTAAACTGGTTCATGATTCAATGGAAATCTATATGGATGACTTTACCCCTTATGGTTCTAACTTCCAGGAAGCTTTGACTAACCTGGGAAAAGTTTTAGCCAAGTGCATTGAAATGAACCTGTCCCTCAATCTTGAAAAATGTGAATTCCTGATGACTGAAGGGACCGTGCTAGGTCATACAATTTCTCAGCAAGGATTACAGGTGGATCCCAACAAAATTACCATCATCCAAAGGGTTCCACCTCCTCAAAAGGTAAGAGACGTTCGAAGTTTCCTAGGCTTAGCAGGGTATTATAGAAGATTCATTAAGGATTTTAGTAAGTTAGCCTCTACATTGTTTTGTCTTTTGGGGAAAGATGTTGAGTTCATATGGACTGAAAATTGTTAAGAGGCTTTGGATACCTTGAAAAGTAAACTGGTGACTGCCCCAATTTTGAGAGGTCCAAACTAGGCCCTACCTTTCCATATTCATATGGATTCCTCGAACAAAGTGATAGGAACAACCTTAGGGCAAGTTGATGAGAAGCTGCCTTATGCCATATATTTTGTAAGTAAAAACTTGTCCAAGGCAGAATTAAATTACACTGTAACTGAAAAAGAGCTCCTAGTTGTAGTCCATTCCCTAAATAAGTTTAGACACTACATCACCGGCTATCAAACATTCGTACACACTGATCATGCTGCAATTAGGTATTTAATGAACAAACCAGATGTAAATGCTCATATTATTAGATGGTTACTTTTATTGCAACAATTTGATTTAACCATTGTTGATAAGCCGGGTAAGGAAATTGTTGTTGCTGATTTTCTGTCTAGACTAGATCTGCCTTCAAGTGAAGAAGGAACGGTGGATGATCAAATGCCAGATGAACACCTATTTTCTATCTCAGTACTCTCTCCATGGTTTGCTGATATAGCAAATTACTTGGTTTCACCATAGTTTCCGCCACACCTGTCCTCAAAAGAGAAAAGCAAGATTGTGAGGAAAAGTGCTCCATTCACTTGGATTGGGGGCAATCTCTTCAAACTTGGCCGAGATCAGATTTTGAGGCGATGTGTCAGGTTGGAGGAAGTTTTTGACATTCTCCTAACTTGTCACGATGGGCCCTGTGGGGGCTATTTTGCAGCAAAGAGGACTGCCTTCAAAATTCTGCAAGCAGGTTACTATTGGCCCACTCTTCATCAAGATGTCAGGAGATATATCAACCAGTGTGACCGATGTCAAAGGATGGGGAAACCTACTCCAAAGGATGAGATGCCCCTACAACCTCAGGTGACTTTCGAGCCATTTTAAAAGTGGGGTATGGACTTTGTGGGTCCCATCAACCCTCCTTCAAAACAAAAATCTTAAATCACTGTGTGCACTGATTATCTGACAAAATGGGTAGAAACAATGGAGATCAAGGCAGCAATAGAAGAAAAGGTAGCTAAGTTTTTGAGAGAGAATATTTTCTACAAGTTTGGCTATCCAAGATAATTAGTCATAGATTAAGGGAGTCAGTTTACATCCAATCTGATTGAAGACCTATTCACACACCACAAAATTAAGCACATAACTTCCAACCCTTATCATCCGTAAGGAAATGGACAAGTGAAAGTCACTAACAGAGCTTTGGAAGGAATTTTGGCCAAGGTAGTGAACATCCGCAGAAAAGATTGGGTAGATCGATTGGTTGAGGCCACCTGGGCCTATAACACCACCTGGAAAACCACCATAGGGTTCACACCTTATGAGCTGGTCTATGGGAAGAAGGCATTGCTGTTAATAGAATTTGAATATAACACCTTAAGGATGGCAGCTCACCTGGACCTAGATCTCAGTCATGCACAAAAGGATAGGTTACTTTAGCGAAATGGATTGGATGATCGGAGATTGTAGGCCCTTCTCCACTCAGAGGTGGTCCAACTTCAAAAAATATGGCATGATAGACACCTCAAAGAAAAACAATTCCAGGAAGGAGATTGGGTGCTGCTGTATGATTCAAGATATAAAGATTTCAAGGGAAAACTGAGGACAAGATGGCTGGGACTGTACACAGTAGAAAAGTGCAATGATAATGGTTCAGTTTTGATCCATACCATTGATGAAGAAGCCACCCCCATGCTTGTCAATGGGCATAGATTGAAGATCTACAGGAAGCCCCTCTCTAAGAAAGAATTCATTGAGAATATGAGTAAAATAATGTTGGTAATGGAGCAGGTCTCTGCCTCCACTCCACCCACACCCTAAAAAAAAAAAAAAATCCCAGGGTGAAAACCTCTTGGAGGCACCCAGGGTAGGCAGTGAGGGTGAAAACCTCCTAGAGGCACCCCAACTATCTCAAAAAAATAAACAGAAAAAAACCAGAAAAAATCTAACTTCTTCTAAATGCATTGTAGATTGCAGGAGGGTCACAAAAGAAAAAAGTACATGGCCAGGCTGAATACACCCCTGATAAATCATTCCTCAATCGCCATTGTCTTTTCCCAGGCCCTGGTCTCATTCATTTTGGAAATTATGCGTCCTAGAGGAAGCTCTGTGCCTTCTACAGGAAGTTATGTGCATTCTACATGAGGCTCCTGTAGAAACCACAGAGAGCTCGAAATCAAGTTCAAAAAAGAGTCAGAGGGCTAGAAATTTGTTTAGAAGACCTGTGGACCTCCCTGCCACCATCCATCCTCCTAATTCTCCATTCCATCCCTACACACCTACATGTCCACTCGCTTCTTTCTTCCTTACACAGAAAACACAGAAATTCTGTTTCCTTTGTTTTTCTTTTTTTTTAAACGATGAGAAATAAAACAACAACATCCTCATCTTGTTTCTTACCTAATGCATTCCAAGCTACTTTTTCTTTTACTTCCAAACTTTCCTCAGCTATCTCCCCAGTTTCTGCTCATGCATCAGCCTGAAATTTCAGAGGGAGAAGCGATTAGAGGAAATCCTGCAGGATTCCTGTAACAATTGATCTACTTGAAAAACAAGCTCTAGAGGCAGGGGCAGTGCAACCACATGTGTATACAATGTGCAAGGAGTCATTCCTAATTAGAATATCACTATCATGTGGTAGCTAAGTCACCAATTCAATAGCCACGAGCACCAACAATAATAGCAATCCATGAACAAAGTCTGAGCATGCAAAGCATAGTAGCGACTAACAGGTAAGTGACGAAACATATTCCTCTGTTGCATGAATATGATTTAGAAACTGCATGAAATATGGGGATGGTCGCGATTGAATGAAATAGGTGGCCATCTAACTGGCCACCTTCGTCCAGTTCAAACAAGCTTTGCCCATTTCAAACAACGTTCAATGGATGCAATCGGCACGTGTGTTCAGCCAACTCGGGAAGAAAAACTCAAAACAGGTAGTGCTGGCGGTGGATAATGGGAATTATGGAAGCGATTGCGGGTAGGTGGCATGAAGTATCATAATGGCACTGCAGTAGGGACCTGTTGTGCTTCACAACAACCCCCCATTTCATAACATTTTATTTACAAAATTATTATGTGAAATGGGTCCCTTTATAAGTCAACTGGTATCAATATTGCATTACTTGTAAAAGGTCCGCAAACCAAATCAAGGCATTATATAAAACCTTTTGAAAAAACCCATATTGAATCAAATATAACAATCTTTTATCATTGCGATAAAGCGATCGCAAGATCGCATATCACAATGACATAGAAGACACAAATAAGTGACATATGGGATCCCGCCAATGCGATATCGCTATCGTCTATCGGCAAAACTCCATGCACATCATAAAGCACCCCGTGCCATTTGTTCCGATGCGATATGCTATCGGCGATCGGCGTTCGGCGATATTCTATAAAACATTCTTGATGTGCCCAAAGCTCTCCACCCTGATGCGATGCGATATCGCAATCGGGGATCGGCAATATCCAATGCACAATAAAAGGGCGCTCAGGTCATACCCCCGACGCGATGCGATATCGATATCGGCGATCGGAGGTTGTGAATAGTGTCAATACAAGAAGGTTTAAGGTTGTCCCGATACCCGATTGCGATAAAGCACAGATTTCAATAAAAAAGCCGTTAAGTGACGGGATATCACGGTTCATTCATATTTAAAGCTTGATCGGTTAAGCAATCATTCACCTGCGCTCAACCGCCAAAATGACCACTGCACGCTTAAATGAATCATTCGGCCTATTAACGATATAATGGGCATTTAAGGGATGACAGGTTTTCAACGGCCAATTAATGTGATCATAAGTCCTAAAATCTTCCCATGGATTGTGTCCGCGCCCATTTTAAAGGCTAATCCCTTATTACGCATCTGTCCATATTTTCTCATCACTTGCAAGTTTTCATTGCTATTTCTCTGTATCACGTATATTTGCGTCGCTGTGCAGAATTCATCCATAGAAGGAAGCTCAAATAAAATGGGGAAGAAATCTAAGAAGACCGCAGGCGCTTCCACTACACCGGCTGCAGGACAAGCTCTCGTGGTCAAGAAGAAGGGCTTAATATCTGATACTACATGCACGGGTCTCACCAGAGTTACTTGGCAAGGCACTTACAACCTAATTGAAGCCAAAGAACCAGTAAGGATAGTAACAGAAGCTACTGCAGATCCTACTCGGAATTCTGATTGTACTCTCAAGGATTTAGCCGACTCTTTCCTTCACAGAATAGCGGCCAGGGAGCAAATTCTACCATACACAGATGTAGTGCGGTGGGCGATTCAAGAAATCCCAATCTTGGAAAGAACTTTCAACACTAGAGATGGAAGAATCTTCGGATCGTTTAGGCCGGATGATCTAAGGCAAATGTATCATTTGCCTGAGCCGGAGAAGATATATAATAAAGCATTCCTGGAGAAGTTCGCAAGCGAAAATGAAGTTGAATCCGAACCCATCCGGGATTGGAGACAAAATCCAGCCAAACACAAACACGAATCTTCCGGTAAGTACTCGGTTGATTCTCTGGCTTCTCCTTATTGCTATGCGGGAATAATGATGTGTAGATTATGGGGATTGCATGATTCTGCTAATTTTACCATAGAGATGGTTCCTCTAATGGAGGCAGCTGTAAACGGTATAATTATGGATTGGGCCACCATCCTTTCTGACAAATTAGCACAAGCTGTGCGTGATTTTAGACATTAGACTGTCGTCACTGAAAGGAAAATTCCCCCATTCTATTATAGTGCATATATCATAGATACACTATGTTTCAATTCTGAATTTCCCGTACTCGGCTGGAGGTGGACGCAACAAGATCCCACGGCTATCCACATATACCATCAGAAACTATGGAAGTCCTCTTACAAGCACCATCTGTACCAAATTTGCAATGGCTTTATGGTGCCTATTCATTATTCTATTTTTGATAAACCCATTCCCAAGATTTCCTATCAAGCTTCGTTTGATATAACAGCGGTAGCAAGTTGGTTTGGAGAAGAGAAATTTACCTACATAAGAGTTTTCGGCAGCCAAGCCAACCCACATGTTCTCCCTTTGTATATACCAGATAAACTGCTAGCAAGAGAAATCGCCTATCAAATTATGGCTGAGAGTGTTACACAGACTCTCAAGAAAGAAAAGAAGAGGGGCTGGCCCTCTTTTCCCTTGAGGTGTGGTGTCTATACTTTGCATGATCTCAAACATGCAGAAAAGGAAGCCACAAAGATTCAATCCTTAACTCTGGCGACTATCCCAAACAGGCCATATGATCCAAGCAAAGTTGCCTACAATGCACTAGAACAGGCCAAATTAACAAAATTTGAGCACAAAGAAGATATGTTTGACGACCTATTTTTTGCAGCCGAAACAATAGGTCAAGCTAAAGAACTTGCTCGAATGAAATATAATGATGAAGGGCTGACTGAGTTTAATAAGCTTAGAGAACAGAGGTTGCAAACTTTGCCTCTAGATTTACTAGCAACAACCCCGATGACATCATCAAGCGAGCATGTTCGGCAACAGTCAAAGGAACCTTCGGTGGTAACAAAGGATCATAAAAAGGAACAAGAGGAAAGGCAGAGAAAAGAAAAAGAAGATAGGCAGAAGAGAGCACACGAGGAGAAACAGAGGAAAGAGAAAGAGGAACAACAGAGGAAAGAGCAAAAGGAAAGGCAAAAGAAAGAACAAGAGGAACAGCTGGAAAGAGAGCAGGAAACAGTGCGGAAGGAGTCCCAAGCCGAAAAAGAGAAACAGACCACCACTGATGTCAATGTGGACACTACCATAGACCCCAAATTACTCCAGGAATGGCAACAGTTTCATTCCATCATCAGTGGATTGGAATGTTTGAAAGATACGGACACTTCCAAGACAAATGATACACAGGACATCACTTCACCTCAGGTTCTAAGTGGAACCAGCAGCCCACCCATTTCTAAAGATGTTGAAGTAATACCAAAGGACCCCTCCGACCAAATCATTCTTCAGGTAGAAGATATTCCTCCCCTGGATGTTTTCTACAGCCCAAGGCATAGAGCAGTGGTAAAATGACAAAGGAAAAGAAGGAGGATTGATCAACCTTCCCTTTTCCCAGAACAAACTGTAACAGGCAGCGTGGTTTGGAAGGAGGAATTCGACCCCTCCGATGACCTAACAAAATTGTCACAGTATGCGGGAGCCTATTCGGCAGCAACTATTGACAAGGCATCGGAGGTAAGTCTTTTACTAAAGATTAAGGACCAAGAACTTTTCGCATTACAGGCAGAGTTGACTGAATCAAAGCAGAAGGCAGAGCAGGCGGAGCAGCAATTGTCGACACAGCAGCAAGTGAACAGTCAATTAAATCAGCAATTGCAGGCAGAAAAGCAAAGGGTCGACCAAAACGCAATCCAGAAACAGAAGGAATTATCGGAGGCAGTGGCACAATTAAGGGCAGCAAACGAGCAAATGATGAAAACGAAAGATGAGCAAATCGTTCAATTGTCATCACAGCTCGAAAAGATAAAGGGCGCTCAATAGGTGGGAGAATTCAGAGCAGAAGCAATGCAAATAAACACTGCCTTAATATCCCAAATTAGGCTCCTGTGTCAACAAATCGCCCAGGCAGAACCATTGTGTGAGCTAACGACATCCATAAATCAACAGGTAGAGAAGGCCAGGAATGAGTTAGACCAGGCCGAAGAGATCATAACTGGATATCTTGACTGGCAAGATTCTGATCAAGGGAGAGAAGCAAATTTGCCCAAGATTTCAGAAACATATAAAGATATACTTTTCACAGAATGGCACACTCAGGTGATGAAAGCAGAAAGGGCAGCTTCAAGATGTAAATCAACTTCCAGCAATCTGGTTGATCTAGTTAACAACACTCTCTACTTAGCAAATATGATTTCTCAATGTACACCAGGAAAGATAACAACAACAAATATATTGGAACAATCGTGCTATCCTGATTTAGAGGAGAAAGGGAGATTAATCGCTGGGATTAATAGTTTAACTATGGATGCATATTGGCTTTTCCTGATTAAGCCGCACACACAGCGAGCCTCCCTTAAGTGTTTAACAGATGCAATCGGGTGTATAATTCCCGATATTCAGGATGCCACCTATGCCGCCCAGCTCAGTTCGCGCCTCAACAAACCTCCGGAAGTAGAGCCAATGCTTGCGATAAGTCAGCTCAGATTTAAAGGCAAGCAGCCTACCTGATGAATCATGCCTCCAATTGCCAGATCGCTGAGGAAAATGGGAGCAAAATTTATTGATACCGATTTAGTTGCATTTCAGTTTAATAGATATTTAGATTAATTTAGTATTTATAGACCCTTTCATTGTTTTGGAAAGGGTCGTAAAGTTTTGTATTAGACTTAATAGTCTGAAGTTTGCACTATTGTGCTTCAGTCAATATTCTTTTATGAAACTGGACCAGTTATTCTTAATTCAGCAAGGAGGCTTTTATGCAATTGTGCACTATTGTCGTTGTTGAGAATGTTTCTGTGTTGAACAAAGAATTACAAGTAGCGATTGATATCGGGAGTGTCAAAGCAGCTCATATGGTATTTCTATCTATGTCTGAATTCATTCCTGTTATGTGAATTGTTATTTGATTATCCTTGCTATTGTTGATTATATGCATGCGCTGTAACAACAGATCTGTATTCATTCCACTATTGGATGTTTTATGAAATGCTTTCCTTTTAATCATGTATATGTCAATAATATAAATGATGAGTGTGGTAATATCGCTTTAATCGCTCTGTTTAACTATTTATGCACAACAATCTTGAATAAGTTAACATATGTCTGATAAATGGAGTCATCTATATGCCTGTCTTTAGACATAGACCATCAAACGCTACACTCTAAAGCTCAATACATTCCCGGGATAGGTTATAGTTCTTGAATTCTTGTTAAATAGTTTAGTTATCCGCCCATCGCTAGCTTAGTTTTATAAATCATCCATTCATCCCGACTATCTACTTCTGGGAAACTGGTCCCATTATCCCCATTCGGAGCCACTATTCCAAACGGAAAAGGAGCTGTACTAAGGTCCGGACCGGGTGGTTATCCCCGATGTTGTTGCAGCGATTTTCGAGGCATCAACATTTTTGGCGCTAGAAGGAGGGCCTCAACTGTGAATGGCACATAAGTCAAAACCTATAAGCCATTCTAAGAGTAATTCTCCCTCCGAATCCCCTCGATCTTCCTATTTGCATACTGGTTCGCCAGTATCCAAACAAGGAGAAGAGGAATCAACTACCACTGCTCAAACCCATCATACTCCAGAACAATTAAGTCTTGAATCACCTGAAGTCCAGTCTCTTATCCATAAACTTCAGAGCTTCTCGATTTCACCACAGAAATCTGAGGTATCACAAAGCAGTGCGACTTCGCAGTTCAATTTACCTCACCCTCTCACCAGACTTCAAAGCGAAAAGCTCGGTATTGAACCCACTGAGTTCCCTTTACCCAAAAGGAAAAAGGCGAAGAAAAATACTGAAGGATCTGATAGTGAAGAGATTTCATCCACATCCTCCATTGCATCTTACCCTCTGCAAAGTCAACCATCCACTCCCCCATTACATATTGTTGTTCACCAGGGATTAGAAGCTTCAACATCTCAACCTGCCCACTCCTCAGCATTATTTCCTTCTCATACATCTGGAATTCCAACAGTAGTATCAACCACTGTTGCTATTACAATGGCAGATCCATGGACCAGACCTGGTGCAGTCAATATGCCTGCGCCGTTGCATCCATTACCAGATTACCCTGAAAAGTGGCTACCCAAGTTTAATCCAGATGATGGAACCCAAGCTGAGGAACACATCAATAATTTCATGTTAGCTGTCAACTTAAAAGGAGTAACAGAACAAGATGTTGTTGTTAGACTTTTCCCTTACACCTTACAAGGGTCAGCAGGATCCTGGTATTTCTCTTTACCCTCTGGTTCCATTACCAGTTGGAACACTTGCCAAGAGCAGTTTCTTACCAAATATGGAGATGATAGGTCTTTGGCTACTTTAATAAACGATCTCTCCAATCTGAGAATAGAAAATAGGGAACCAATTAAGGAATTTAATGCACGCTTCAATAAACTCCTAAATAAAATCCCTACAGCCTCCAAACCAAGCGAACAAATTCGGAGCGAATGGTATATAACAGCTCTGCCTGCCAATATAGCCATCTTTGTAGATAGAGCAGGGAAACCTACCTTAGCCAAAAATATGAAAGAAGCGCTTGCTGTGGAAAAACGCATCAATGCCCTGGAAAAGAAAGCTGCCTTGGAAGACAGAAAAGCCAAAAAAGTCTCTTTCAAAGATGACTCAAAGAAGAAGACCCCAAAAGATCCATACGACATGGAAGGTTTGCAAAAGGTCTTAAAAACATTATCAAATGAAATGGTCGAAATAAAGAAGCAGGTGGCCGAAACCTCAACCAAAAGACCCTTTAGAACTTTTAAGAGAAATGAGTCAAAGCCCCCAAATGTCATATCTAACGCAGACTCAGAGCAAGAAGAAGAAGAGGAAGAGGAAACAATCGCACCGACTGATGATGAAGAAGAAGTAGTCGAATGTCATGGGATGTGGGATTTTATACTCCCCAACTCTGATACTGATAATGAAGAAGAGGCGTTCCCAGTCACTACTAGGAGCAAAAGTACTTCTGAACCTGTTCAGGTATCCTCAAAGAAGAGGAGCGCAGGTGCCACTACAACCAAAGAGAAAACACCTGCAAAGAAATCACCTGCGCCAGCTCCCCAAAACCAGCCCTCAACTTCTAATATTCCTTCAACATCCAAAACATTAGTCGTATCCGATTCAATGGAGTATAATATTGTTGATGACATGAAGAAAACTAAAGCAAACATCACTATGTTTGAACTTAGTAAATTAAAGCATCAACAGAAATTACTTCTTAAGGAACTGAATGTTGTTCCCTCTACACCACTTCCCAGTGCGAAAGCTGCTAATGATTCAGGCCAGCCTCCTCCAGGTATGGTTGAAGCTACCGATTCAGTTCTAATTGGAGATAGATCGAATTCTCATACTCCACCCTTCCTGCTGACCTATGAGATTTATAACAGAAACCTGCACAAGTGTTTAATTGACTCAGGAGCATCATCTAACATAATGCCAGCTTCAGTTTGCTCTAAACTGAACATTGAACCCCAGAAGTCTGCTATTCATATTGTGCAGTTGGACAGGACCAAAGTGCAGGTTGTAGGAGAAATTAATTTCGTAACTATCAGGTTGTCTACTGATCCCAGAGTAGTACAAAGGATTGACATCCTAATAGCCGATATACCTGAATTTTACGGTTTAATTCTGAGTAGGGATTGGTCCGAAAAATTGCATGGGTACATTTCCACTGATTGGTCACATATGTGGCTTCCCTACAAGGGTAAGCCAAATCAAATAAGGATCGATCGAGAGAAACATATGACCCACACAGTTACTGAATTTGAGCAAGAAAACCAACCTGTAGCGTTCAACAACAACATTTTGGGGAATTATTCATCAAAGTCATTCTTTTGCAACTTTTTTGCCCAACCATCTCCTTTTTCAGTCAATCATTTTACATCTCAGATTGAAAATTTTTCACAAACTGATAAGTCTAGATGTTTCAATGATGCTGAGAAAATTGTAAATACTTTTGTTAATACCTCTTTATTTTGGTCTTTATATTTTTATGGCTCTAAGTCTAGCGAGGGATCAGGAGCAGGTTGCATTTTGGTTAGTCCACAAGGAGAAAAGACAATGTTGTCATGTAGACTGGAATTTGAATGCACTAACAATACAGCCGAATATGAAGCCTTAGTCCAGGGATTGTATAAAGCGATCGGTCTTAAAGTGCAATACTTGAAAGTATATGGCGAGTCTGAAATTATTGTTAAACAGGTGAGGAATGCAATTCATTGTCTATCAAATCACCTCAAGCACTATCAATCGCTAGTACAAGAACTTACTTCACACTTTTCCGCGTTCAACATTTCCTCCATCCCCAGGTCCCAAAACTCGGCAGCCGATCTCCTAGCCAATGTAGCTTCCAAGCTTCTACCTTCTGAAGACTACAGCCTAGATAGATTTTCCGTAGAATTACTTTTTAGGCCTTCAATTCCTGACAATGTCACTAATTGGAGAGTATTCAATCATGATGAGGATATTTTACAATTTCTAACTTCTGAAAAGTCCTATGACGATCAAATTATTGAGGAGAATGACCATGATTTACAAATGAAAGAAATACCTCAGGAAAATGCAATTCCTAAGCCTGTGGTAAAGCTGGAAGATCTTTATGATATTAAAGACAGATTTAAACCTGTAATTAATGCAAAGCTCCAAAGCTCTACTCTTAGGTTTGAATTGATAAATCTAGGAACTGAACAAGCTCCTCAACATATTAATTTAGGATTAGGACTTTCCTTAGAAGAGAAGGAGGCATTCATCAAACTGTTAAGAAAAAACAAACAGGTTTTTGCTTGGAAATATGATGATTTGAAGACTTATGATACATCCATTATCCAGCACACCATTCCTATGCTTCCCGATCAGAAGCCGATTCAGCAGAAGTTAAGAAAAATACATCCAAATTTGGAGAGCCAGATTAAATCGGAACTTAACAAACTCTTGAAAGCCAAGATTATTTTTCCTGTCCGACACTCAAACTGGGTCTCTAATATGGTGCCAGTCAGAAAGAAAAATGGCGACATTCGAATTTGTATTGATTTCAGAAATTTGAACAAAGCGAGCTTGAAGGACAATGTCCCATTACCTACTATGGAGGAAATACTCCATCAGTAGCAGGCTCTGAATTGATGTCCTTTCTTGATGGATTTTCAAGATATAACCAAGTTCTGGTTCATCCTAATGACCAGCTTAAAACCACATTCAAGACAAAATGGGGAACATATGCGTATCAGAAAATGCCTTTTGGGCTTATAAATGCAGGAGCGACATTCCAAAGAGCTATGGATATAGCTTTTAGAGGGTTAATTAATAGAACAGTAGTCGTCTATCTAGACGATATTACTGTATTCTCTAAGGAGAGGTATAATCATTTGCATGATCTAAATCAAATCTTTCAGCGTTGCAAAAGATATGGTATTTCTCTTAACCCTAGAAAGTCTTTCTTTGCTCTTGATCAAGGAAAGCTCTTAGGTTTCATTGTATCCAAAGATGGCATTTATATTGATCCTGATCAGATCAAAGAAATCTCTGAAATCCTTTTCCCACATAATAAAAAGTCGATGCAGTCATTTTTAGGCCAGATCAATTTTGTTAAAAGATTTGTTCCAGATTTTTCTCAAATTATTTTGCCACTTCAGACAATGATTAAGAAGAATGCAGTCTTTAAGTGGGGATCAGCAGAAAAGGAGGCTTTTGATCTAATAAAGCAATCAATAATGAATGCCCCAGCCTTGAATACTCCAAATTTTTCTAATCATTTTACATTGTATACCATTGCATCCGACTTATCTTATGCTGCAGTACTCACGCAACTAAATGATCACAATTTGGAAGCACCCATTTCGTTTTTTAGCTCAAATCTTCAGGGTGCTGAATTGAATTACTTTGATGTAGAAAAACAAGCCTTTTCTGTATTTAAAGCAGTCAAGCATTATAGACCCTTCCTTTTGAAAACTCACACAAAAATCATAGTTCCTTTCCCAGCAGTTAGGCAACTATTAATCCAAAAAGAACTAGGTGAGAAAAGGGCAAATTGGGTCACAGCGCTTCAAGAGTATGACTTAGAAATTAGACCAGCAAAGATTGTTAGGGACCAAGGTTTTTGCAGGATATTGGCAGGAGCATCCAACATTCCAGAATCAAGCGATACAAAGCAAACTGAAGAAATCAATCAGATAAGTGTTACTGATTCTGAATCACAATAGGCAGATTTAATCTTTTATTTAAAGAATGGTTATGCACCTCCAAACTTATCTTACAAGAACAAAAGGGCCATTAGGTTGAAAGCTAAGAATTTTACAATTATCGATGATGTGCTTTTTAGGCAGAACTATGATTCTATCTTGTTAAGATGCCTTGAGAAACCTGAAGCCCAAAAGGTTTTGCATGAGTTACATGATGGACTAGCGGGAGGACATTTTGGAGCTGATACAACAACTCACAAAATTATTCATGCTGGTTACTATTGGCCTACTCTGTTTAAAGATGCCCACGAGTATGTAAGGAAATGTCTCAATTGTCAAACTGCTAGTGGAAGACAATGTAAATCAGCTTTCCCTCTGCAACCAGTCAACATTGAACAACCATTTGAGCAATGGGGATTGGACATCATTGGGGAAATTACTCCACCATCTTCCAAACAGCATAAGTATATCCTTACCGCTACCGATTATTTTACTAAGTGGGTTGAGGCAATCCCTTTAAAGACAACAAATTCTGAAGCAATCATTGAATTCATAGATCAATTCATCATTACCAGGTTTGGTGTCCCAAATGCTCTTGTTTTTGACAATGCATCTTATTTTTCAGGCAATGCTATGTTTGATTTCGCTATTAAAAGAGGATTTAAATTAAAATATTCTGCTAATTACTATCCCCAGGGTAATGGTTTAGCAGAGTCTACTAATAAAAATCTGATCAAAATCATTAAGCGAACTATTGAACAAAATCATAAAAACTGGCACAAATCTTTAGTGTTTGCATTATGGGCTGATAGGATAACACAGAAAGCTTCTATAGGATCTTCTCCGTTCAATCTTGTGTATGGAAAAGAAGCAGTAATACCCACAAATATTGTTCTTCCTTCTTTAGCCCTAGTACAGTTCATTGAGGAAACTCCTTCCTCTTCTGTTCAGCTTAGACATGACCAAATTCTAAAATTAGAAGAGGAAAGAGAAAAAGCCAGGGTTATTCATGCCAAACATCAGCAAGTCATTAAGGCAACTTTTGATGCAGTCTCATCCGGTTCAAAACAATTCCAAGTCGGTGATTTAGTTCTGAAATGGGACAAAGCCCATGAGGATAAAGGTAAACATACCAAGTTTCAGAAGATGTGGCTCGGACCGTTTCAGATCTGTGAAAAGATAGGCCATTCGACCTTTATATTGCAAGACTTATCAGGGTTGAGAGATTCTCTCCCTGTTAATGGCCTTATCTTGAAGAAATTCTTTAATTGAGGAGGTAACCCCTTCTCCTTCTAGTTTGATAGATTTTTATAGTTTGTAGGATTCGTAGAAAATAATGTTGTAAGGTATCCACTATTGACCTTTGCTGTGTTTAAAAATTTGATCTATAGGAGTGCAACGATATTTGCTTTTAAAATAATAGAACTCTTAACCAAATGGGGTAATTTCTAGGAAATTAGGTATCATTGTATTCTGAAACTACAGTTCAAGTTTTGTGAACTCCTTTCAAAGTTTAAAAGTATTGTAAATCATTCTCTGTTTTCAAAATTCGTCTCAGAAGGTTATCAATATCAAGATAGAAGCCAATCCAACTTCAGCATCTTCAACTCTTACCCTGTCATCCATTAACTCTTAAGGAGAAGATTGTTCATCCCATTCACTAAAGTTTATGATTACTCAGAGTGTAATTCTAAAATATCTGATATTAAAGATAAGAGGTCTTATTACAAGCCTGCTTACCATGTTCATAGGGAAATAGTTTAACTGACATTACCAATACTGCATACCAAAACAGGGTAATGGCTTGAAATTACAAGACAAGGGGTCTCATCACGAGCCAGCTTGTTCAGTTAGACTACTACCAGTGAATGGCATTGTCAATAGATGGCCACCAAACCAGGACAATGGCTTTTTATCTTATCAACAACAGAAAAGGAAATGAAATACAAAATATGAAAACATATTTTGAATTCATTCTGTTAATCACACTCTTAATTGGATGGGACAATGGACAATCACATGGTTAAAAGGTATCCCTGTCGAAACTATAGATGTTTGCTGGCAGCAGAGGCTCTACCTATGACAGAGGGGTTCACTTTAAAAGCTGATTTGCAGAAGTTTTCTGTTTTATCATTATAAACCCATAGAGACTCATATAAAACTTAGAATGTATCTATTTTCTTAAACAAGAGAGGAAATTAGCAAAAATAGATTCATTTCACTTGGAATGCATATATACCTAGTTATATTAGAATTTTCCCCTTTGATTAGAATTCTATTTTTGAAAAAGTTTAGGTATTTCTATACTTTTCAGAGATAACTATTTCTTCCAGCGAATCGCCAATTGTTGTGCTTCACAACAACCCCCCATTTCATAACATTTTATTTACAAAATTATTATGTGAAATGGGTCCCTTTAGAAGTCAATTGGTATCAATATTGCATTACTTGTAAAAGGTCCGCAAACCAAATCAAGGCATTATATAAAACCTTTTGAAAAAACCCATATTGAATCAAATATAACAATCTTTTATCATTGCGATAAAGCGATCGCAAGATCGCATATCGCAATGACATAGAAGACGCAAATAAGTGACATATGGGATCCCGCCGATGCGATATCGCTATCGTCTATCGGCAAAACTCCATGCACATCATAAAGCACCCCGTGCCATTTGTTCCGATGCGATATGCTATCGGCGATCGGCGTTCGGCGATATTCTATAAAACATTCTTGATGCGCCCAAAGCTCTCCACCCCGATGCGATGCGATATCGCAATCGGGGATCGGCAATATCCAATGCACAATAAAAGGGCGCTCAGGTCATACCCCCGACGCGATGCGATATTGCTATCGGCGATCGGAGGTTGTGAATAGTGTCAATACAAGAAGGTTTAAGGTTGTCCCGATACGCGATTGCGATAAAGCACAGATTTCAATAAAAAGCCGTTAAGTGATGGGATATCACGGTTCATTCATATTTAAAGCTTGATCGGTTAAGCAATCATTCACCTGCGCTCAACCGCCAAAATGCCCACTGCACGCTTAAATGAATCATTCGGCCTATTAACGATATAATGGGCATTTAAGGGATGACAGGTTTTCAACGGCCAATTAATGTGATCATAAGTCCTAAAATCTTCCCATGGATTGTGTCCACGCCCATTTTAAAGGCTAATCCCTTATTACGCATCTGTCCATATTTTCTCATCACTTGCAAGTTTTCATTGCTATTTCTCTGTATCACGTATATTTGCGCCGCTGTGCAGAATTCATCCATAGAAGGAAGCTCAAATAAAATGGGGAAGAAATCTAAGAAGACCGCAGGCGCTTCCACTACACCGGCTGCAGGACAAGCTCTCGTGGACAAGAAGAAGGGCTTAATATCTGATACTACATGCACGGGTCTCACCAGAGTTACTTGGCAAGGCACTTACAACCTAATTGAAGCCGAAGAACCAGTAAGGACAGTAACAGAAGCTACTGCAGATCCTACTCGGAAGTCTGATTGTACTCTCAAGGATTTAGCCGACTCTTTCCTTCACAGAATAGCGGCCAGGGAGCAAATTCTCCCATACACAGATGTAGTGCGGTGGGCGATTCAAGAAATCCCAATCTTGGACAGAACTTTCAACACTAGAGATGGAAGAATCTTCGGATCGTTCAGGCCGGATGATCTAAGGCAAATGTATCATTTGCCCGAGCCAGAGAAGATATATAATAAAGCATTCCTGGAGAAGTTCGCAAGCGAAAATGAAGTTGAATCCGAGCCCATCCAGGATTGGAGACAAAATCCAGCCAAACACAAACACGAATCTTCCGGTAAGTACTCGGTTGATTCTTTGGCTTCTCCTTATTGCTATGCGGGAATAATGATGTGTAGATTATGGGGATTGCATGATTCTGCTAATTTTACCATAGAGATGGTTCCTCTAATGGAGGCAGCTGTAAACGGTATAATTATGGATTGGGCCACCATCCTTTCTGACAAATTAGCACAAGCTGTGCGTGATTTTAGACATCAGACTGTCGTCACTGAAAGGAAAATTCCCCCATTCTATTATAGTGCATATATCTTAGATACACTATGTTTCAATTCTGAATTTCCCGTACTCGGCTGGAGGTGGACGCCACAAGATCCCACGGCTATCCACATATACCATCAGAAACTATGGAAGTCCTCTTACAAGCACCATCTGTACCAAATTTGCAATGGCTTTATGGTGCCTATTCATTATTCTATTTTTGATAAACCCATTCCCAAGATTTCCTATCAAGCTTCGTTTGATATAACAGCGGTAGCAAGTTGGTTTGGAGAAGAGAAATTTACCTACATAAGAGTTTTCGGCAGCCAAGCCAACCCACATGTTCTCCCTTTGTATATACCAGATAAACTGCTAGCAAGAGAAATCGCCTATCAAATTATGGCTGAGAGTGTTACACAGACTCTCAAGAAAGAAAAGAAGAGGGGCTGGCCCTCTTTTCCCTTGAGGTGTGGTGTCTATACTCTACATGATCTCAAAAATGCAGAAAAGGAAGCCACAAAGATTCAATCCTTAACTCTGGCGACTATCCCAAACATGCCATATGATCCAAGCAAAGTTGCCTACAATGCACTAGAACAGGCCAAATTAACAAAATTTGAGCACAAAGAAGATATGTTTGACGACCTATTTGTTGCAGCCGAAACAATAGGTCAAGCTAAAGAACTTGCTCGAATGAAATAAAATGATGAAGGGCTGACTGAGTTTAATAAGCTTAGAGAACAGAGGTTGAAAACTCTGCCTCTAGATTTACTAGCAACAACCCCGACGACATCATCAAGTGAGCCTGTTCGGCAATAGTCAAAGGAACCTCCGGTGGTAACAAAGGATCATAAAAAGGAACAGGAGGAAAGGCAGAGAAAAGAAAAAGAAGATAGGCAGAAGAGAGCACACGAGGAGAAACAGAGGAAAGAGAAAGAGGAACAACAGAGGAAAGAGCAAAAGGAAAGGCAAAAGAAAGAACAAGAGGAACAGCTGGAAAGAGAGCAGGAAACAGTACGGAAGGAGTCCCAAGCCGAAAAAGATAAACAGACCACCACTGATGTCAATGTGGACACTACCATAGACCCCAAATTACTCCAGGAATGGCAGCAGTTTCATTCCATCATCAGTGGATTGGAATGTTCGAAAGATACGGACACTTCCAAGACAAATGATACACAGGACATCACTTCACCTCAGGTTCTAAGTGGAACCAGCGGCCCACCCATTTCTAAAGATGTTGAAGTAATACCAAAGGACCCCTCTGACCAAATCATTCTTCAGGTAGAAGATATTCCTCCCCTGGATGTTTTCTACAACCCAAGGCATAGAGCAGTGGTAAAACGACAAAGGAAAAGAAGGAGGATTGATCAACCTTCCCTTTTCCCAGAACAAACTGTAACAGGCAGCGTGGTTTGGAAGGAGGAATTCGACCCCTCCGATGACCTAACAAAACTGTCACAGTATGCGGGAGCCTATTCGGCAGCAAAAATCGACAAGGCATCGGAGGTAAGTCTTTTACTAAAGACTAAGGACCAAGAAATTTTCACATTACAGGCAGAGTTGACTGAATCAAAGCAGAAGGCAGAGCAGGCGGAGCAGCAATTGTCGACACAGTAGCAAGTGAACAATCAATTAAATCAGCAATTTCAGGCAGAAAAGCAAAGGGTCGACCAAAACGCAATCCAGAAACAGAAGGAATTATCGGAGGCAGTGGCACAATTAAGGGCAGCAAACGAGCAAATGATGAAAACAAAAGATGAGCAAATCGCTCAATTGTCATCGCAGCTCGAAAAGATAAAGGGCGCTCAACGGGTGGGAGAATTCAGAGCAGAAGCAATGCAAATAAACACTGCCTTAATATCCCAAATTAGGCTCCTGTGTCAACAAATCGCCCAGGCAGAACCATTGTGTGAGCTAACGACATCCATAAATCAGCAAGTAGAGAAGGCCAGGAATGAGTTAGACCAGGCCGAAGAGATCATAACTGGATATCTTGACTGGCAAGATTATGATCAAGGGAGAGAAGCAAATTTGCCCAAGATTTCAGAAACATATAAAGATATACTTTTCACAGAATGGCACACTCAGGTGATGAAAGCAGAAAGGGCAGCTTCAAGATGTAAATCAACTTCCAGCAATCTGGTTGATTTAGTTAACAACACTCTCTACTTAGCAAATATGATTTCTCAATGTACACCAGGAAAGATAACAACAACAAATATATTGGAACAATCATGCTATCCTGATTTAGAGGAGAAAGGGAGATTAATCGCTGGGATTAATAGTTTAACTATGGATGCATATTGGCTTTTGCTGATTAAGTCGCACACACAGCGAGCCGCCCTTAAGTGTTTAACGGATGCAATTGGGTGTATAATTCCCGATATTCAGGATGCCACCTATGCCGCCCAGCTCAGTTCGCGCCTCAACAAACCTCCGGAAGTAGAGCCAATGCTTGTGATAAGTCAGCTCAGATTTAAAGGCAAGCAGCCTACCTGATGAATCATGCCTCCAATTGCCAGATCGCTGAGGAAAATGGGAGCAAAATTTATTGATACCGATTTAGTTGCATTTCAGTTTAATAGATATTTAGATTAATTTAGTATTTATAGACCCTTTCATTGTTTTGGAAAGGGTTGTAAAGTTTTGTATCAGACTTAATAGACTGAAGTTTGCACTATTGTGCTTCAGTCAATATTCTTTTATGAAACTGGACCAGTTATTCTTAATTCAGCAAGGAGGCTTTTATGCAATTGTGCACTATTGTCGTTGTTGAGAATGTTTCTGTGTTGAACGAAGAATTACAAGTAGCGATTGATATCGGGAGTGTCAAAGCAGCTCATATGGTATTTCTATCTATGTCTGTATTCATTCCTGTTATGTGAATTGTTATTTGATTATCCTTGCTATTGTTGATTATATGCATGCGCTGTAATAACAGATCTGTATTCATTCCACTATTGGATGTTTTATGAAATGCTTTCCTTTTAATCATGTAAATGTCAATAATATAAATGATGAGTGTGGTAATATCGCTTTAATCGCTCTGTTTAACTATTTATGCACAGCAATATTGAATAAGTTAACATCTATGTCTGATAAATGGAGTCATCTATATGCCTGTCTTTAGACATAGACCATCAAACGCTACACTCTAAAGCTCAATAGATTCCCGGGATAGGTTATAGTTCTTGAATTCTTGTTAAATAGTTTAGTTATCCGCCCATCGCTAGCTTAGTTTTATAAATCATCCATTCATCCCGACTATCTACTTCTGGGAAACTGGTCCCATTATCCCCAGTCGGAGCCACTATTCCAAACGGAAAAGGAGTTGTACTAAGGTCCGGACCGGATGGTTATCCCTGATGTTGTTGCAGCGATTTTCGAGGCATCAACAGGACCAACGGTCCCGATGGGGATAACGTACCCTTCCTTCCACCTCACCTCGTCACTGCAGAAAATGCCATAAGCTTAAGTACACTGCAGTCAAAGCCTCCACCACCTTTGTTTTCATTTGCATCGACGAGTTCTCGGCTACAAAAACTCACCTACTACATTTAGAACCTCGACACAGTCACTCCCTGCCAGTTTTGAAACCCTTCCGCTTATCGGGCTCTACAGGAGAATTATCGCATTCTGCAGGAGAGGAAACATAGTCTACAAGAGCCTTTCTATAGGAAGGCCAGTGAATAGCTCTGTAGATGGAAAATTTGAGATTTTGTGCCAAATTTGAGCTCGAAAGAAGGTAGGCTTGGACAACCCACTCTGCATGTTAAATATCTACAAAAGGTGGTGGATTTGAAACAAAGTACTGGGGTGAAAAAGAAAGGGAAAGTGAAAACAGAAGTCTGCCTGTGTTTTTCTGAAATATATACAGTCTCTCCATTTTACTCTCTGCACTAAAAGTCTGTCTCTTTCTTCCCCGTATTCTCCTATATGAAGAAGTGATGCAACCATAGGAAATTAAGCCTGTAAAGCACTGAATTTGCATTGGGTGGTCTGTCAAAGAAAAACACTGTCTTGCTCTCTGTGTTGTTTTTTAAAGAAAAACTATTGATTTCCTCCAACAGCCCGAGAAGTAAAGTAAGGTTGAGAACAGAGTTTGAAGGGCAGGAAAATTAAAATTTATTTTTGTTAAAAAGAAGAAATACGAAAAGCTCCCTCTCAGCTGTTCCTCTATTTTCGGGTTTGAAAATTTGCTGCTTTCCTCCTCACCTGAGAATTTCCAGTAGTAACTGAACATCACGATAAGGGGGTTTTATGAGAAAGGAGCCTCTGAATTCCACCAAATTGCATGAACACCTAGAAGTGGTATCCCTCTTTACCAGGGCAAATTGGATGCCTTTCTTTGAGAAATTTCATGGGTTTGATGACGAAGTTACAAAGAAATTTTTGTTGTCATTAAAACCCCACTCAAAAACCCATGCTACAGTTAGCTTTACGGGTCTAACCATAGAACTTACACTAGAATTCATCAGCAAAATTACAGGCCTTCCACTTGGGATCCCTTGGAGCAAAGAAGAAAAACCACTAGGACAAGTTGCTAAAAAGTCCTTTTTCCAGCCTGATGAACATCCTGTGGAGGATAAGAATGGGGTTGGAAGGACAAGTATACCTTATCCATGGGGTGAGGTTAGCTACCAAATCATGAAATATATCTCCTATGGAGGAAGATACAGTATAGTCTATGGTTATCATTTCAGATTGTTACATGAACTAAGATATGTCATTGACCTGCCTGCATCTAGAAAACTCAGTCTTCCATACTTTCTCCTCCAATCCTTAATAGAGTGTGGCACCAAATTGAATGCAGGAGTTCCAGACCAGCTGGCTCACCATGGGCTCATTAAATTCCTGGTAAAGGATGCCCTCCACACATACACAGTCCTTATAGCCTGGGAAATTTTCAGGAACATGACTAGAGAAGATGACATAAAAACTCTCACTGATGACCTTAGTCCATCTGACAGTGAAGAGGAGCAGAAAGAGGAATATGAGAAGGAAATCCATGCGGAATCACAGAATATTCAATTCAGAGAAGACAAAGAAGAAAAGAAAAGAGGAGAAGAGAAACATGACACCACCACAGTTGAACCTAAAGCAGAGAAGAAAATAACGTCAAAAGCAGAAAAAGGGAAAACCACAGTAGAGAAAAGGAAGAGGGCAAGAGCTCAAAAGAAAAAGCCCAAGACATCTTAGAAAAAGGCTGCCACAGGAAAGGTAGAAACTCAGCAAGCAGAGGAGAAGTCAACACCAGAGACAGCTGAAACAAAATTAGAGATAGTAGACACAGGTAAAATAGCAGATGAAGAAGAAGGAAAATAGCAAGAGGAAGTGTCTCCTGAGACACTAGCGAGAGAAGTAGTAGTTGTTCTTGCTGCACTTAGTACTCCAGCCAAGAAAAAAGGGAAAAGGAAGAGACAGCCATCCATGTACTTCAAAGCTCAAAAGAGCACTAGAATCAAGATGGAGAAGCCTCAACCACCTTCAAAGGAACCCATCATCATTAAGGATGCACCTATTATAACAAAGGATGGATCTCCCTCCAAAATCTCCATCACTTACGAGAGAGGAAGCCCTAAGACCTCTACCTTGAAAGAAAGGATCAAATTAATGGACTCTAAAGCAGTCCTACAGGAGGCGCAGACCTCTCTACATGAGACATTGTCAAAGCTAAAAGAAACTATAAAACTTGAAAAGAACGTAGAAGAACAGACCCAGGAGGAAGGTAAGGAAAAAGAAATATTAGAGCCTGGACCTTAGCCTAACTTAGGTTCCTACTAAAACCTTCTGGAAGGTGGGAAGACCATCCCACAAAAATTTGTTGTGCCTCTTTTCTTTGAGCTAGAAAAGGAAAGAGTCAGGACCCATACATGGATGAGGATTGAAAAATCAAAAGGGGTAGAAGACACTGGGCATATGGAAAACAGGCTGAGAGAGATGGGCAAAGAATTGAGTATGGTAAAACATATAGAAAGCATCAAAAGAGCTCAATTAGAAGAAGAAAATGAGATGTTGAAAAAGCAGCTACAAGAAAGGGAACCTCAAGGATGAAATGAGCTGTTAATCTTGAATGGAAAGCCACAGAAAGAGGGACCGTAGGAAGATAGTGAGAAAGCAGAAAGACAGCAGCAAGAGGAAGAACCCCAGATCGACAGTGAGACATTGATGAAACAACAACAAGAAAAAGAATCCCAGGCAGAAACT
The DNA here is from genome assembly GCA_031772625.1 of Pinus tabuliformis. NCBI lineage: Eukaryota > Viridiplantae > Streptophyta > Pinopsida > Pinales > Pinaceae > Pinus > Pinus tabuliformis. The sequence continues at coordinate 597,742,559 of CM062811.1, read as the reverse complement.
GAAGTGTTGATTTTGAAAAGGTAGCTACAGCAAAAGGAAGACCAATTATCCTACATGGCCAACTGGGCAATAGAAGCATTACAGTGTAGGCAGGCAACCAAATCATATGTACTGTACCTCAAAGATCAGTGGCTCCAATTTCAGATTAAAACACTGGCCTAGAGGGGCACCATACCATTTCAGGATTATGGCCAATTTATGCATTTATGTGATCACAGTTCAGCTGAGGATAAAGAAAAGCTGGCAAAATTTTACTTGCACAACATGGCACTTACTAACATGAATTTGTGGGATCCAAATTCTACATTGGGAGACTTGCAGCTGATGGCTATGGCATCATGGATGAGCCATGAAGAGAAAAGGGTAGTGGAAATCCAGAAAATGATGACAAAAGAGCTGAGTGAGCCCCTGATGATTAGAGCAAAACCAAAAGACCCATTAGCTCTCATCTATGCCCACCAACACCTTGCAACTAATCCCCAAGTTTTCCCAGACTATGTTGACAAGCAAGCCCAGGCTATTGCTCACTTCTTGGACATGGAGAGATTGTTTGGGGATGACTGCATCCATGCTTACATGAGGAGGTGGAATACATTGCCCCATAGCCTAAGGATCAGGGAGTATCACTCCCCAAACAGGATGGGGGAAGCCATGAGGAGAGTGCCCCTATATAAGAACTCAATGCAAATCTTGAAGGCAAACTGGATTGGCCTTAAAATCAGTCCTCCATTGCTACTAGGACTGCTGGAAGGAGTCAAGGAGGAGGAAGAACAAAAAAAATGGGAGGAAGTGGGTAGGAAATTAGGTTTCTATGATAAGGAATAAGACATCACATCAGAGGCTTGGATGTCAGGGAATCTGTTAGAGCCCTTAAGGATGAAGAGTTAGATTAATTGCTCAGAGGATGAGCAACCCATTTAACAGGGGGGTGATGATGAGCCCCAGAAATGGGTAATTATATGGGCTCATTATGCTTCTTATTTTGAATTAATACACCATTCTCATTATTTTAATGCATGTTTTTGAATACATTTATGCTAATAGAGTGAATTGGGTTAGTCACTTTGCCATGTAGTCTAATGTGTGTTGTATGCAGATTTTTTGGAAAATTTTGGACAAAGTCGAGGGATTTATGGGCAAATGGCAGCCAAACCTCGAGGAAAACAAGGAAGAGGATTTGTAGGGGGGTGTCTCCTGCATTTATGACCCCTTTGCTCGAATCCTCCATTAGAAACTCAGAGCACAAAGGCCCACATTGATGATTCCAAGGGGAAACCGAGCAGTCAAGTAGGATTGTTGTTTACCTTCAGTTCTAGGAAGCCGAGTTCCTTGATTTTAGGAGGACTGTTGGAAGTTGCCATTTGTATAAATAAGAAGGCTTAGATCCTCAGTAGTTTATCCAGTTATTAGTTGATTTTTTCACTTTTGTGCAGTGTTGTGCTTAACTTATTTTCGACTTCCTTTTGAGAACAGTTTATGTAATGTAACTGCTATTTTTGATAATGAAGATGAAACAGTTTTTGAGCCAGCACTGATCTCTTTTAGAGGGCTGAAGCTCTTGGGTTAGGGCCCAACCCATGTTTCCCAGCACCTCCTCCTGTGTACTTATATGTGTTTTCTTCAGTTTATCAGTTATTTTTTGTTGCATAGATTCATTTTACTTTGCTAGATTAGGTTGCTTTTGATGGTTAACATAGTTGTTTTTGTTTCAGTTGATCAAGTAGGTTACTACAGTGACAGAATAAGATTCAAAAAGGCCAACAACATGCCCTGATCTCCTTTCTCCCTTACTGGGATTATGATTCAAGGTCAAGGCACTATTGCTGCCACCAAAAACACAGTTTTTGCTCTTCCATGCAACTGTTAGTGTGATACTTTGATTTGGAAAGATAGATATTGGTTCAGATTCAATTGCTTAGATCATTTTTTGTTCTTTTACCATATTTCTCTCCACATGCTTTTCTGTTCACAGGTTACTATTCAACATTTTCTGTTTGTAGGTCAGAAATTAGGTTAAGCTAGAGAAATCTATGTTTTCATGGTTTATTGAGTTCTTTCTTTGATCAGTTTTTGTGCAGATCTCTTGCAAGACCTTCCATCTCACCATCCATCCATGCAACAGCCAGCACTATCTCACTTCTCTTATATTTCCCAAGTTAGTCGCATCATTTCGCCAATCTGCCCTAATTTCTGTGTTTTTCTCCATAAGCTTTCCTTTCGTCTTTTGAACAAATCCAACCATCACATTCGTTCTTGATCTTCCTTGAGAAGTTATAGACACCTCAACATCTTCATCGCACCCTAAGTTCCCTTTTCCCATCATTTTTCCATCTTCGATACTCCAAAATTAGCTCTCGGCCTCCTCCTATAGATCCTCCTGTAGAACCTCCTGTAGATCCCCTGCAGCCTCCTGTAGAATTTATTGTGAGTGATTTTTTGAAGTCCAATTGCAATGGAAGTCTTTAGAAGGGTAATAGGGGCTTCTTAGGACCTCTCCACACTTTCCTCCACCTCTGCAAAAACCAACTCCATCTCCCTTTGCCACCAACCCTCTGCACAATCACAAGCATAATAATTTCACATAAAAATACTCAAAAGCACAAAAATATGTGTCCTACTCATTTCTTTTCAAAAGTAGCTTGAATAAATGTAATTTAACTTTTTAGTGGTCAATGGTACTCATTTCATCAGTTTTGATCTCTTTTCTCGCAACATTAGGGTTAATGGGTAGATTAGGGTTTGCTAGGGTTTGCGTTACATTTCAGTTTTCCTTCTCTTTCTTCAAGTAGAATAGCCTCTTTCGAGTTAGCTTTCTTTCATCATAGTTAAAATCTTCTTCTGGGAATTCATAGAAGTTGGCTTAAGCTCATAGCGAACTTGCGCCAGTTGATCAAGTGAAAGCCTACAGTAAGAGCTAGTACTTGTGCATACAGTACCGTCGCTTCCAAGTTTGTTACGAACTACCGGGTTGATAAAAGTAAAGTAGGGAGCCCCAGGAGTTGCAGCATTATTGCTGCAATACTGGTGCTCACCAGTATACCTTGAAAATATTGTATGGACAAGTGATCCCACAAGAAAAAGAAGCCTTTCTGCAGAAGTTGTTCTATATCAAATCCTTTCTTATTGATCAGGCTTTAATCATAGGGAGGGAATTCATCCTGATCGCAACCTAAAGCAAAATGGGTGAATGCCAAAGGTTGTGTCCCAACATTGATTCCTTCAATGAAGTTATTGACAAAATGAAACTGATTATTATAGAGACGAATAATGACATTCATATGTAGAACAATAAAAGAGGGGGAAGACATCAATTGGCTTGCCACCAGGATAGATTCCTCATTTTATAGCCTCTAATGCTACAATATCTATTCCTATAGCCTTATTCACCCTATGATCTGATATTCACCTTATGAGTGACATCAGTTAAAGATTTACTAAACCAAGGAATTACAGACTCATGTGCTGGTGTGTGTTCTGTGCTATTGAAACAACAGATCGATCAGTTTGCCAATACACAGATAATAAAATGGAGAGATAGTAGAGAAATATAGTAAGCAAATACAAAGACACAAGAAATTTAATAAGGAGTTCACCCTATTCTCCAGGGCTACATCTCCGGTCTAGCTTTGAGTGGTGGCCTTGTTTTATTGTATATTTAAGCACAAAAATTACAATAAAGGGACTCAATATGAGTTCTCCTGAAGCAAATTTACTTGGCAAGGTGGTTCTTGGATTCCCCAAGCCACTTGAGTACACAGAATTCTTCTTCCTACTAACTCTGTGACCTTCTGGTCTATAGTGGAAAGAGAAAAATGTGGTGCTCAGTCTAGACAAATCCTCTATGGGATGGCTTGAATCTTCAAGCTCTCTGGTGCTCAATGCTGCCTTTGGTCAGCTGAGCCCTATGTCTTCTTCTCCTATGCTTTACTTCATTCTTCTCTGGTTTCTTTCTCTCGGTGTACAGTTCTCCTCTCAGCGTTTACTATTCCACTTCTCCATCTCTTGACTTTGACAAACTGACTGTGTATTCTGTCTATATTCATGGCTTTTAGCCATTTGTTCCAATGCCTATTTTCTTCCTCTCCTGCCTCTATCGCTTCACCTTCTGCAGTTGCGCTTGGAGTTCCCTATTCGGCATCATCATCAGTGCTCAGGGAGTGGCCACATGTCCTCCTCTAAATGGCACCAGCATGCTTCGTCGGTTCATTTCATAAGTTACATCGTGGATGCATTCTTCCTCCACCATGGTTGTCAAACAGATTCCAAAACCTTCTAAAATGTGGCTTAATTCCCTGTCAGTTCCGCTTCCTCCATCGGGCACGACCTCAGTCGTCTGATCTTGGTCCCCGAGATCCCACGCCATACTCACGTTTCACACGGTTGACATTCTCGATCGATAGAACGCCATCAACGGTGGTCTTCTCTCACCACCACCTGCCATGCATCGATCGATGTATGGAATCACTTCGCTGTCTTCCAAAACCTCTTACCATTTAAGGGCACCCCAATCAAAACCGCTAGTTTCCAGAGCACGGGTCCTGCCTTGTACTTTCAATGCTTTTTCCTTTTTCGCCCATGGTTCTCTGGCTCCCCCACGCGATCGAGTGCTTTGGCTTTTCCATTATGGCCCTATTCACCCAACAATGTGCGATTAAAATCAAAAATCACCTCTTTTTCCCGATCCGGGGCTCCCAGGGGCTAATTTGGCCTCTTGCACAATTTCCATGGGCCTCGGTCAACGTACTTTGACCGAGGTCCTCATCGTTCCATGTTGGCTACCATTGCCACTGGTTCATGGTGTTTTTGATCGCTGTTTCGGATTATTTAGAGATTTGTTCTGACTTGATATAGTCATGGTTCTTTGATAGTCTTTTAGGGATCCAATTTGGATCATGACCTTCCCATTGAAAAAGCTTTTGGACCACAAGAAGTTGGTTTTCAAGCATCTACTAAGTGAGGGTTTTGCTTTCTCACTTGTCCAATCTCAATCCACTTTGCACTACTTGGCTTCGAACCTCTGAACCCATTCCTGAGGTACTCAACATCTCCCCTGCGTGTCGTCCTCACCTTCCTGTCCAGCACTGTGTCTTCTTGAAATTCATTAAGATACTCAGGTAGCAAGTCATCAATAGAAGGCAATTGACTTTTCTCTTCAGGGTCCTTAATCATTGAAGGTTCAAACAATCTTAAGCAATCTGCATTCATGACTAAGTAGATGTGCATGTAAGCTAGTAGATCAAGGCGAAAAGCATTTTCACCAATCTTCTCAAGTATCCTGAAAGGTCCATACCTGACAGGCTTTAGCTTTTTACCTTCACCTTGCATCCTGTCCTTGTTGATATACATCCAGACTTGGTATCCAACTTGAAAACTATGCTCCATCTGATGCTTATCATGCCTAGCCTTGTACTTGGCTTGGCTCTTTTCCAGTTGTTCTTGTACTGCCTTGTGGATCTCTTGGATTTGTTCAATGAACCTAGTTGCCTTGTCCACATCACTGTGTCCATCAACCATGGTAAACTTACCAAAGACAAAATCCAAAGGAGACCTTGGTGTCAAACCAAAGTAGGTCTCAAAAGGAGATCTCTGTGTAGAAGAGTGTTTTGCTTTGTTGTAAGCATGCTGCACATAACATAAGTGTTCATCCCAAAGCTTAGGATGTTTGCTGCAATATCCTCTCAGTAACTCAATCACTGTCTTGTTAACTACTTCTATCTGGTCATCTGTTTGTGGATGAAAAGTTGTGCTTTTCTTCAGTTTGGTGTCCATCAGTTCCCACAGACTCGACCAAAACTTCCCCACAAATCGGGTGTCTCAATTAGATACAATGGAAGTGGGTAATCCAAAATGAACCCATACATGTTCAAAGAACAATTTTGAAGTTTGTTCAATTGTAATCTGTTTACTACAAGGTACCAAAATACACATTTTGTTGAACCTATCCAAACCAACATATAGATAATCATGACCTTTCCTATATTTAGGGAGTCCTCCAACAAAATCCATGGAAACACTTTCCCAAGGGTGTGAAGGAACTGGCAATGGAGTGTATAAGCCTAGTTTTCTATTGCTCGGCTTGCTTTTAGCACACATGGCACACCATCTTACATATCTAGAAACTGTCTCGTTCATTTTCAGCCAATAGTAGAATCTTTGCAGCTGTGCAACTGTTTTACTTACCCTAAAGTGACCTGATATCAGAGAAGTGTGTGCTTCCCTAATTATCTTTATCCTCTCAGTTTGTGGAATGCAGAGTGTCTCACAATGGTATAAGAGTTGGTCTTTTATATGATAGTCCAAATCTTCTACTCTTTTGCCTTCACTCAAAGTTGCATATACATCTTTAAAGTCCATATCCTGAGCATATTGTTCTATGTAGCTTTCATGCTGCACAGAATTCTGCTCAAGTATGGTAGATGCATTTATAATGGGTCTAGATAACATGTCTGCAACCTTGTTATGTATGCCCTTTTTATATCTGATGACTAAGTGAAACTATTGTAGAAAACCCATCCATCTATAATGTCTTGATTGTTGCAGCTTAGTTTGGGAGTGTAGATATTGAAGTGGCTGATGATCAGTATGTATTACTGTCTCTTTGCCTGTTAAGTAATGTTTCCACTTTTTCACTCTTTGAACTAATGCATACAATTCTTTATCATATGTAGGATAGTTAACTACTGCAGGATTTAAAGTCTCAAAATGATAACATATGGGTTTACCGTGCTGTGTCAACACTGCTCCAATGGCATAGTCACTGGCATCAGTTTGGATCTCAAATGGTCTTTGCAGATCTGGCAATGCTAGTATAGGTGTTGTACTAATTTTCTCTTTCAAGGTGTCGAAGACTTTCTGATGTTTGCCTCCCCACTAAAACACCTTATTCAATCCTCTTAAAGCATGTAAGGGAGCTACAATTGAGGAAAAGTTAGAAATAAACTTCCTCGAATATTGTGCTATTCCTAAGAAGCTTCTCACTTCTGTAGCAGACTTGGGTTTAGGCCAGTTCACAGTGACTACCACTTTAGAGGGGTCTACTTTCAATTCACCTCCCCCTACTATATGTCCCAAGTAGTTTAGAGATGTTTTGCCAAATTCACATTTTGAGAGTTTAACATAAAGTTTTTCTCTTTTCAAAACATCCAATGTCTGCTTAACATGCTTTAAATGTTCTTCCCATGTTTTACTAAAAATCAGAATGTCATCCAGATACACAACAACAAAAGCATCAAGAAAGGGTTTAAGTACATCATTCATTAATCTCATGAAAGTTGCAGGAGCATTAGTTAAGCCAAAAGGCATAACCAGTCATTCATACAATTCTTGCTTTATTTTGAAAGCAGTCTTCCATGCATCTTGCTCTGCAACTCTGACCTGATGGTATCCACTGTGCAGATCCAGCTTGGTGAAATAAACAACTTCTTTTAATTGATCTAATAGATCATCTATGTGAGGAAGGGGATAACGATTCTTGATTGTTATCTTATTCAGTTCTCGGTAATCAATGCACATTCTCCAAGAGCCATCTTTCCTTCTCACCAAAATGATTGGTGACCCACATGGTGATGTGCTAGGCCTGATGAAGCCCTTCTCGAGCAACTCCTGCACCTGCTTCTTGATTTCAACATTCTCTAAAGCAGACAACCTGTACATCCCAATGTTAGGCAATGGAACATCTTGCTGCAAAATAATATCATGTACTATTCCCTTTCTGGGTGGCAGACCTTTAGGTTCTTGAAACAAGACATCATACTCTGAAACAACCTTTTCTATATCTGCTTGTTGTTCAGCATTACAGACCTCAAATACACTGGTTTTATCAGGTTTCTTTGTTGGAAATAATACTGAGAGGGGGGGTGAATCAGTATTATTGAATTCTTTTCAATTAATTTCTTCTTCAGATATTGATCATTAGTTTGTATGTCAGTACCATATAATAATGAGCAAGAACAAGAAAAACAGATAATCACACCAAAGAACACTAGATATAAGGTGGAAACCTAATGTGGGTGAAAACCACCTGCTGCAATATGTCTCTATCTTCTTTCAATTAGAAACTTCTTTTACAATGATTTTGTATTGGTGCAGTCCTTTACCAGTACGCAGGCTACAACTTGCAGAGAGCTCCAACCCTCTCACATTTTCCAGTCTCTCCTGGAAGGGAGCTACAATCAACTTAGCTCTTTTACTTCTTTAACGACCACATTTCATTAATTTTTAGACTGGATCCAAGAAGATCAAATAATCATCAAGTACATGCGAATCACCCAATCTCCTTATACAATCAACCAATGAATCACCCAACTTCTCAGAATGCTGTAAACAGAAAAGTAATACCAGGAATCTAAACCCAGAACTCTGCAGCAATAGATAAAAGACAGCCAACAAATGTTTCAAGATAGGTCTGCAACTTCACCAATAGAGGCATGCGAATATCCGCAGCTCTTCTGTGTCTAAACTGCGCATATTCGCATCTGGTTGGTCTTCTTCTTTGTGTATCTCCGCACCTCCTCCTTCTGGTGCCCTGCATACCTCTGCTCAAATCCGCACCTACACTGTCTACCTGACAACGTACCTCCGCAACTGGTTCTTCCGTTTCCCTGCGTACCTCCGCACTGTGCCTTATTCTGAGCTACGTACCTCGCACTTGCGTCTTCTGCTGCGCTGCGGATCTCCACACCTGCGCTGCGGACCCCCGCACTCACGCCGTGGATCGCATGCGAACCTCTGATTAGGGCCAAATTAACAGTCCTCCAATGTTCCACAGACAGTCAGGTCCACAGATCTGATCATGTGCCCGATAGATCACGACCTATCAATAGATTCGCCTTCAATTTCACCTTGATTTAGATCTAGCCTTTAAAACCGATTAACCCAAATTTCAGATCTTAAGATATTCAATTTTTCACAAGTGTCTAGCCAAGTGATCTCCTTTCGTTTTTATAGGCAAGCCCTTATTCAAACCATGGGACAAAACCATCGAAAAGCAATACAAGGGATCCAAACCGAGATTCAATAATTTAGATCCTATACCATGGGCCAAAACCATAGGATCAAGAACGACGGGCGAAATACCAACAGCCAAACACAAGAAACCCCATGTGAGCGCGCTTCTCTACATTAGAGTGAGTGAACTGAGGGACCGCACCTTCTGAACGGAGAACCTGCGGGTATGACTGCACTTCTTGGTCGGCGTACCTGTGGGTCTGCACCTTATGAACAGGGCACCTGCGAACCACTTATTTTCCATCATTTTGAGAGCCTGAATAGAGTTTTGTCATTTGAGTGAGTTGCCATCAAGTACAACACCTGTGCCATAGCACCAAACCTGAATCATAATGCCAACATTCTTTTCCTTTACAACCACCAACAAGAATTGTTTGCATGAATTTATCATTCTTTTCATCTGTCCTGACTTTATGAAAGTATAATTATTCTTGAGCTTATGAGCTCTTACAAAGTATTCGATTCCATCTTTAACAAGTAGATACTTGTTCTCAGCTCTACAGAAAATAGCCTTTCTATCATACAATTAAGGACTTCCTAAAACAATTCCACATATATCCAAAGGAATTATGTCTAACTCAACCTCATCTACAAATGCTGACCCAAAAGAAAACTTGAGTTTGCACTGTCTAGTCACTTGTAGTTGTGCTTTATCACTCAACCATCCTAATGGGTATGGTTTCTTGTGAGGTGTAGTTGCTAATCCCAATTTCTTTACAATTGCTTTAGAAATTAGATTTACTTGTGAGCCACTACCAAAAAAAGTATCAATCTTTTGATTTTTGGAAATAACTCGAATATGGAAAAGCTCTTGTCTTTTTCTCCCATTTTCCTCATCAATAACAGATTGAGCAAAATTACTAGTAGACGCTTCAGAATTCTTATCTTTCATACTTGTGGCTGCTGTAGTTGTTTCATCTCCCGAGTCTGATCCCAAATCTTTCTAAATAGCTGCAATAATCTTCTTCTTCTTGCCCTCGGACTTCTTAGGTCTCAACTTTGGATGTAGAATCCAACAATGCTAATCATCATGCCCATCCTTCTTGCAGTGAGTGCATGAAGCTTTGGATTTCTGTGTAGTGTTAGCCTTCCTTGCTTTCCACTTCTGCTTTCTTTTCTCCTTGCTCTTGCTTACAGTGGGTTGGGATGGTCCCCCAACTTCTGGATTTCCATTCTTTCCTCTAGCTTCTAGGTGAGTAGCTTATACAGATACCTCATCTACACTAGTGGGATTAAACATGAGGATGGTATGCCTCATGTAGCTGTGTAGACCACCAATGTACTTCAAAAGAGTCTCTGGTGAGTCTAATGAGATACCCAACATCAATTCTCTATTTCTGAATTCTTGAGTATACCCTTGCACACTTTTCCCTTTCAACTGTCGAAGAGTTTACCAACTCATCATAGCTTGTTACATGTAGGTCAATGGATAGAACTGCTTTTTGATTGTAGAAAAAAATTCACTACAGACAGAGATGGTCTTACCATGTTTTTTCATATCAGCTTGGGTTCTGCCTTGCCACCAAACCAAGGCAGTGCCTCCTAGGCGTAGGCTTGCCAGCTGAATCTTACTCTTGTCTGAGTTTATGTTCTGTACCTTGCAGTACACATCAATTTGTCTAATCCAATTGTCCAACTTTTCATCATTTAGCTCTCCATCATATATAGGAAAATCAAATTTAACATCTAGCTTAACCAAAGATGCTTTCTTATTATGCACAGGGCTATTAGGAGGTGTGAGAAAGCTTTCCTCTTTCCCTTTTCCTTTGGAGTGGTCATGGAAGTGAGATTCGTCTTCTTCCTTATCTTGTTTAGAGCCTGATGAATCTTCAACCTTTTGATTTCTAAAGTCTCTGTACATTTCTTCAACCATAGACTTTATAGCTAGGAAAATTTCTATGAATTGAGGGTCTGGTCCTGCAGAACCTTCCTTTGACATTGTCTTCCGAGAATAGACTCTCCCAATTTCAGGATTAGTTTCCACAAACTCTCCTTCTCCTAATTTGAGCTTTGATCTTGTGAGCATTCATAGCTAAACCAACACAGGCTTTTCTAACCTTACAGCCTAGAGCTCTGATACCACTTGATCTGATATTCACCCTATGAGTGACATCAGTTAAAGATTTATTAAACCAAGGTATTATAGACTCATGTGCTGGTGTGTGTTCTCTGTTATTGAAACAACGAATTGATTAGATTTCTAATACATAGACAATAAAATGGAAAGACAACAGAGAAATACAGTAAGAAAACACAAAGACACAAGAAATTTAATAAGGAGTTCACCCTATTCTCCAGGGCTACATCTCCGGTCCAACTTTGAGTGGTGGCCTTGTTTTATTGTGTCTTTAAGCAGAGAAATTACAATACAGGGACTCAATATGAGTTCTCCTGAAGCATATTTTCTTGGCAGGGTGGTTATTGGATTCCCCAAGCCACTTGAGTACACAGAATTCTTCTTCCTACCAGCTCTGTGAACTTTTGGTCTACAGTGGAAAGAGCCAAATGTGGTGCTCAATCTAGATAGATCCTCTATGGGATGGCTTGAATCTTCAAGCTCTCTAGTGCTCGATGCTGCCTTTGGTCAGTTCGACCCTCTTTCTTCTTCTGCTATGCTTTACTACCTTCTTCTCTGGTTTCTATCTCTCGATGTATAGTTCTCCTCTCAGGGTTTATTGTTCCACTTCTCCGTCTCTCGACTTCAAAAAACTGACTGTGTATTCTATCTCTGTTCATGGCTTTTAGCCATTCGTTCCAATGCTTGTTCAGTTCCTTTCCCACCCCTATCGATTCACCTTCTACAACTATGCTTGGAGTTCCCTGTTCGGCGTCATCATTAGCGCTCAGGGAGTGGCCACATGTCCTCCTCTAAATGGTGCCAGCATGCTTTGTCGGTTCGTTTCGTCAGTTACGTCATGGATGCGTTCTTCCTCCACTGTGGCAGTCAAACGGATTCCAAAAACTTCTAAAACGTAGCTTAATTACTTGTTAGTTCTGCTTCCTCCATCGAGCACGACCTCAGCCGTCCGATATGAGTCCCCAGATCCAACGCCATACGCACATTTCATGCGGTTGACTTGCTCGACTAATAGCACATGATCAATGGTGGTTTTCTCTCACCTCTACCTGCCACACGTCGATTGATGTATGGAATCGCTCTGCTCTCATCCAAAACCTCTTACCATTTAAGGGCACCCCAATCAAAACCACTGGTTTCCAGAGTGCGGGTCTCGCCTTGTACTTTCAACACTTTTTCCTTTTTCGCCCACGGTTCTTCGGTTCCCCCACGCGACCGAGTGCTCAAGATTTTCCATTATGGCCCTATTCACCCAGCGATGATCGCACATTAAAAATCACCTCTTTTTCCTGATCCGGGGCTCTCAGGGGCTAATTTGACCTCCTGCGCAGTCTCCATGGGCCTCGGTCAATGCGCTTTGACCGAGGTCCTCATCGTTCCATGATGGCTGCCATTGCCACTAGTTCAGGGTGTTTTTTATCGCTATTTTGGATTCTTTAGAGATTTGTTCCGACTTGATATAGTCATGGTTCTTTGACAGTCTTTTAGGGATCCAATTCGGATCGCCCTAGGTCTAGGCAAGTTCACGTCAAAGTTTTTTAAGGCTTACTCGCACATTGTAGGCAATGAAATCATAGATCTCGTGGAAGAATCAAGGCGTAAGAACATAATGTGGTTAGGACTAAATGCCACATTCCTAACGTTAATTCCAAAGAAGAATGCATCCAACAACCCTAGTGAGTTATTCTATATTGCTCTTTGTAATGTGATCTATGAAATCATATCCTTAATCCTAGTTAGAAGACTCAAACCAATTATGCATTATTATCCCACAACAATTGGGCTTTGTGGAAGGTCGTGAGATCCTGGATGGGATTGTATCTTCCATGAGGTATTCACTCCCTCAAGAGCAGCAAACAACCAAGTATGTTGGTGACGTTAATCCTTTCTAAATCATATGATCGCCTAAGTTGGCAGTTCCTTTGTGCCATGCTTAGGGCATTTTTATTTGCAGAAGACTAAATCTGTTGGATTAAATCTATGATTTCCACCCCCTTATTTTCCTTGATTTTCAATGGTGCTAGAATTTATACCATCAAATACTCTAAAGGATTAAGGAAAGGGGATCCCATCTACCCCTTCTTGCTAATCATCGTAGCTGAAGATTGGGTCACTTGCTCTAGGAGGTTGTGTCTTCAAACCAAATCAAAGGCCTTAAAATCCTAGGTACATAGCTCTTAATGACCCACCAACAATTTGTAGATGACAATCTTCTATATGGAGAGCCATTGAATCGAGAATCTACAACGTTAGATAATGTTTTAGAGGATTTTCAGGAAGCCTTCAAGTACATGGAAAATTTGAGGGGCTAATATTCATAGGTGGGCTAATTTTTTATGATTTTTCCAAAGAAAAAATTCACTAACTTCCATTTCTTCTAAAAGTGATTCACCAAAATTTTATAATATAAAATTATTTTACCTTAAAAATTACCAACATTATATAGAGTCTATATATAAATTAATTATAAATTTGAATAATTTTACAAATATATCAATAAACATTTTATAGTTTGCATATTAAGAACTAGTGAGATTCACCAATGTTTTAAAACTTCAAGAAAATTTTCCATCCTTAAAATTTTCATTACTCAAATATTCTTACTAGTAAAGATAAGTCCAATCTTTACTTATTTAATATCCCTAAACTAGTGGAAGACCACTTACCTCGCCTTATAGGGTTTTCGATAGATCATTCCCATCTAAATACCTTAGGGTCCCCTTAGTAGCTAACCTCTTGAAAATATCCTGATAGAAAGATCTTTGTAGAAAACAGGCTTCAAAACTCTCTAGTTAGACATTTTGTGTCCTCAACCTTTCTAGTCATGCCAGCCTCCTCAAATATATACTTCAGGCCGTCCCTATACACCAGCTGTCAGCCCTGCCATATCGAAAATGTATGTACCAAGGCTTGGTTTCAATATTTTGTATATTTCTTAGGAAAAGGGTCAATACTACTACAAAATGGTCATTGGTCGCCCGGGAGAAGCTATGTCTCCCCAAATCCTATGGTGGATTGGGACTATGAGATCCTAAAATGACAAATGAGGTCATGGGTGCTAAATTATGGTAGTGTTGGATTCAAGGGGGGAATGAACAATGGAAGAAGATATGGAACTGTAAGTATGTAAGAGGGAAATCTGAATTGGAGCTCCTTGACAAGTGCTCATGGTTCTATAGATCCTCCTTATGGAACATGGCCCATAAGAATTCCCACCTCATTCAAAATCATATGTTTTGGGAAGTGCGCAATTGTTCCACAACTCTCTTCTGGGAGGAATCTTGGTAGTAATTTCCTCGATTAAAACATCTCAATGACCTTCAAGGGATAAAAACTATCCTATACCAAAGGAGTACTAAGGTAGTGGAATATTTATGGAAGAATTTCTCAGAAAATGGAGAATGGTGAGAGTGGAATTAAGTCCGGGATTGGAAACTCGAAGGGGGCCCAAACAACTGGCATTTCTTCATGCAATAGTTCAAGGAGAGGGGGATCCCAATCATGCATTCATTAGGCAAACTCTAATGGGGTTATCCTGCTATGAGTTAATACGCTATTAAGGAAGCTCACCTCATCAAGAAATATGTTCAATGTTAGAACCGTAACACCCTATGGGAGAAGATATGGAAATGGATACTATGGCTATAAGTCTCCCACTTCTTGTAGTTAATGGGCCAGAAGCATATCCTCATCTAGGACCGCACACTTAAAAATGGCTTCATAGGCCCATCAGAATGTACAATGTGTAGACCGAGTGTGGAGACAATGGATATCTTACTAAATGAGTGTTGAGTGGATGGAGAGATATGGTCTGTAGCACTATCACTATTTTTATCTAGTGACCCAAATAGTGTAGCCAACACAATAAAAAACTAGAGGTTGTCTTTCTTCAAAAACCCCATAGTTAACCGAGATTGAAACTTAGCCATGGGATTCATTATTTGAAACATATGGAAAGCTAGTAACAAGGAAATATTTTGAGACCAGGAATCACCACCTACCACTGTATTGAAGACAGTGATTGAAAACATAAGAGAGACTATTCTGGAAAAAAAAAATGGAATGAGGAGGACTGAAAAGTAGACCAGACAGAAACAAAAATCCTAAACACCTTGAATCTCTCTGCCGAGATGACGCCCTCTACTCAGAAGGAGAGAAGGAGCTTCAAGTCTGTCCACCTTCTTCCATTATCAAGCCACCCCAAGGCTTTATGAAAATAAGTTTTGATGGGGCCTCTAAAGGAAACCTAGGCCCAACCAACATACCTTGAGGGAGGGAAATTTAGTGGCCGATTGGTTAGCTAATTGGGTGCTCAGGAGGACCATTATGATTTTTCCCTTAGTTGGAGTGCAACTCAGAAGTGTATAAATATCGGCTTGGAGTCCATCAAGAACATCACTAAGTTAATTTATTTATATTTATCTTCCGCCCATGGGGGTATACAACTCGCGATCGAGGTGTTCTTAGGATCCCCACTCCTAACCAATTGTGATACATGCATGGATTAAAGAGAGTAAGTGGGGGGCACTCCACCTAAAGAAGGAAGGCTCTAGAGAATTAAGGGGTGTATTATCTGCCTGTCAAAGGAATGTTACAATTTTTTTTTTGTGGGCAATGTGAAAGAATGTTTGTGGAAAAATCCGAAAGGTTAGGGTGGTAAGGAGTTAACTGCGACGAGCACCCTTGTGTGTGGTTTTATGCTCAAGACTTTTTCTGGGATCCAAGAGCACTAAGGTTAGGAGAATTTACACTGTTGTGTTTCTCCTTCCTCCCTGGGTTACAAATTCTTCACCTCCTAACACATCTCCTTATGTATTGATGGAAATATTTCATTAAGCGTGTTTGGGTAATTCTTTATCTCTTAGGTTTGTTTTTGTTGGTTATATCTGATTACCTTTCTATTTCTTTTTCTTGGGCTATAGTTCAAGTGAGAAGGTGGACTTACTAGGCTAATTTAGTCTTTTGTGAGGTTTGTAAGACTAGGATCTTTGTCAGTATGGATACAAGTTATTATGGGCGGGAAGTAGTTGGTGATACCTACAGGTGTCTCAAACCCTTGGAAGAAGAAATCTATGCCCCCAAAGTTGGAATTGTTATCAATTGAACCCTTCTCTTACGTATATGGTCCCAATTGGTCTAGGGACAGAGGTAGAGTAGGGCCTTAGGGGGAAGAAATATTGTATCTATATGGTTCATGACAACTTGGGTTTTAAGTTATGAGGTCCCCAATGGTTTAGGAAAACTCATTTGCTGGATTATGGGGGGTATATTGTTAGGTTCTGGGGGTTGTTTTCTCTTGAGGAGTTTAATTATATTTGTTTTGTTGGGGGGTTCAGTGTGGTCTCGTCCTTGTATGGTAGAGATGAACCCCTAAATCCAAGGTGTTTTGTAGTCTCATGGTGAGTATTTGGGACTATTTTTTGTTATGCCTAGCTCAAGTGCCTCCTGGATTGGGGTATTGGTCTACATGGAATTATTCTAGTGCTTATAGGTATGTTGAGGTAGAGATGTAGACCCCGTTGAGGGGGTGGATACAGCGGCCACCTATAGGGCAGGGGTATGGAGCGTGTTCCTCTAGCGAGGCATGCTCAGCCAGCTTGGATAGGAAGGAGGAGTTAGCATAGAACCCTGAAACACCTCCTGGTTGTGTTGTTCAAGTTTCCTCCCTGGAAACAATTTCTATGCAATTGAGAGGGATCCAGGCCAACCTGGATATCCTTTGGGACTATCTATATGAGTATCATAATGAAAATGTTTCATATTGGAATGATATTCATTTCATTGAGGAGGAAATCTTCAAACAATTGGAAAACATTCGTAGAAGCCAACGATGAACAAATGAATGACTATAGGAGATTGAAGCACGATTGAAGCATATTGAATTTCACCAGCATGACCAAATGGACCAACCGGATCATGCAAACATGCACCTACAATGTTTTCTACCTTGAAATGAATGTGACAGGATGTGTTCTAATTTTATCAATCTTTTGGCTTGTATGGTTGTGTAGCCCTTCATAAAAGATATGGTCAGAGTGAGGCAGGACAAGCTGATCACAAACTAAATGTACTTGTTCTCTCAAAAATAATATAAATTTAGTGTTTATTATCGAAAAAAATGATAATATTATTGATATTATCAATAATATAATAAATATTTATATTAATAAGCAAAGTGATTATTAATATTAGAAACCCAAGGCATTTTAAACCCCAGAAAATTATATTAAACACAAAGGATTAATATTATAAACCCAAGGAATTTCTATTATAAACCCAATGGATTATGAACCCAATCAATCTATATTAAACCATAATATTAATATTATAAACCCAGTCAATAATATTATACTGTAAGAATATGAATTATTAGATTAATAAACCTAAGGGGTTGATATTATAAACTCAAGGCACAAATAAACCTAAGAGATTAAAACCTAAGGGAAAAATATTAAACCAAAAAGATTAATATTATAAAGCTAAGGTATTTATACCCTAAGACCATCATAGATCCATCCTAACTCTGGATCTACCAAGTGCTGAGAGGTATCAACTATCTTTTCACTTTGAAAGAGATTTGCATCTCAAGAAATTTGATCCCTCTCAGCACTTGGTAGATCCGGAGTTAAGATGGATCTAGTTTGGTTTAATTATTAATTATAATTATAAATATAAATATAGTTATTAATTTTATGTTTTTTATTTTATTAATTTTATTTTTATCTAGTCAAAATGTTAAACATTACAACATTTCTACCATACTGGGATAAAATGCTTATAGAGGAGTTAGGTTTACTTATGAACCTCCAACATAAAGATTTTTTTTAATAAAAAGTGAATCAGGTGAGGGAAATCTTGGATAAAATATAATATTACAATATTATATGTTATCCAATATTTATTACTGCCCCCACCCAATAAAAGGTGGCTAGGGGTACTAGGGAGAAATACTAAATAAAATATAATATTATTACATTTTATGTAATATTTCTCATCACATCCCAACCTAAATATCGCATTTTACTCAATATTTTCACTCACCCATGCTAATTTTATAGTTGAGTTTGTTTTGTTTTTAAATTTTAAATATAAAGAAAAATTACAATAAGAAGTGAACTAGTTGAGGGGAAATATTGGGTAAAATGTAATATTATAGTATTATATTTTACCCAATATAACAAGGTAAAAATTGGATAGAGGTAGGTAAAAATATTATATAAAATGTAATAGTTACATTTTTCATAATGTTTCCCCACCTCTTATCATATCCAAATAAATGCCCAACATGAACATATCCATAAAATATTTTACCTTTATATGCTATAGCTAATTAGGTATCTAAATATAGCATCAAACTAAGATGGATCTAGGCTGATTTAATCTCCTTCTTAAATAAGTTATATTCCACATTAATACTATGAGTCAATACCATGGATTCTAAAATTCATGGGTCAATACCATGTGTCATTTTGTTTTTATAATTTAATTTTTATAGGGTTATTTTTATTTTGTTATTTTTATTTTATTTTCACCAAGTTAAAATGTTTACAATACGTTATGTTACATTAAGTTACACATCTATACCATATTTTAATTTTAATTTTATTTTGACCGAGTCAAAATGTTTACATTATGTATGTTACACATTTCTAGCATACTATAGGCATTTGATCTCGGCTCAATGAAGAAATTAGGTATATCCCTCATACTAGAAAGTAACTTTTTACTAATTTCATTAATTTCAATTACATTATCTCACTATATAAAGTCTCATGTAAAATAAAGGTGGAAATTGAAGTATTTTATTTATGGTAGATATTGATTTTTAAAGTAACGTTATTAATTTTTTAAAGTAACATTACACACAACATCTCTCACATTTACATATATTAGACCACACACACACACACTCATATATTTTAACATTTTAAATTTAACATTATGTGACAATATCTTCCTAATGTACTAGGCTATAGAGCGCCTCTCGGCACAATAAATATTATAAACCCTAAAAACGCATGGTTGACCATCGCTGACCATGGTTGATTTTGATATTGAGACAATCTTTGTCACAATGTGATGTTGGACCATGGCTAGCCATGGTTAGCCATGATTGACTTTCATATTGAGGGAATATCGATGACAATGTAGTGTTGGACCATGGTTGACCTATGTTGACCATGGTTAATTTTCATATAGAGATAGTTTGTCTTACAATGCAACGTTGGACCATGGTTCACCATGGTTGTCACAATGCAACAATGGACCATGAGACAATCTTTGTCACAATGTGGCAATCATTATTAACAATGGTTGACCATGACTAGCCATGGTTGACAATGTTTGATTTTCATATTGATACAATTCTTGACATAAAGTGATGTTGAACCATGGTTGACCATGGTTTATTTTCATACTGGGAAATTCTTTGTCGCAATGTGACATTGGACCGTGGTTGCCCATGGTTGACTATGATCAACCATGATTTTACAAGGTTGACCGTGATTTATTTTCATATTGAGACAATCTCTGTCACAATTGGATGTTGGACCATGCTCAACCATGCTTTAACCCTTAGATTAGTAAAGGTAAGGGAATAATCAACCTAAGGGATTAATACTAAACCCCAAGGAAAAGTGAACCCAAGGGAATAGTATTAAACCTAAGGGATTCATATTATAAAACCAAGGTGTATAAACCCTAAGATAAGTATTATAAACCCTAAAATAAACATGGTTGACCATGATTGATTTTCATATTGAGACAATACTTGTCATAATGCAATGGTGGACCATGGTTGACCATGATTGACTATGATTGAATTTCATATCGAGACAATCTTTGTGAAAATCTGAGGTTGGACGATGGTTGACCATGGTTGATTTTCATATTGAGACAATCTTTGTCACAATGTGACGTTTGACCATGGTTGACTATGATAGATCATGGTTGACCTTGATTGATTTTAGAAAACATGGTTGACGTTGGTTGACCATGACTAACCACGTTTGAGCATGATGGATATTATAAACCCAAGGGAATAATAAAATTGAGGGATTAATACTAAAAACCCAAGGGATTATAAACTTAAGGAAATAATATTAAATCCAAGGGAATAACATTAAAACCTAGGTATTTGAATCCTTAGATTAATAAACCAAATGGATTGAGGTTATAAACCCAAGAGAATAATATTAAACCCTAGGAATATGAACTCTTAGATTAATAAACCCACGAGATTTATATTATAAACCAAGGTAATAATAAACCCAAGGGATTAATACAAAAACCCCAAAGGATTATAAACCCAAGGAAATAATACTAAACACAAGGGATTAATATTATAAACCTAAGGTATATAAACCCTAAGATACATATTACAAACCCTAAAATAAACATGGTTAACCATGGTTGATTTTTTGGTTGAGACAATCCTTGTCATAATACAATGTTGTACCATGCTTGACCATGATAAATTTTCATATCGAGACAATCTCAGTCACAATGCGACATTGGACCATGGTTGGCCATGGTTGATTTTCATACTAAGATAATATTTGTCACAATGCAACATTAGACCATGGTTGATCATGACTGACCATGGTTGACAATGATTGATTTTATAAAACGTGGTTGACCATTGATGAGTCCCACCAATAGGTACATTTTGAAGATCATTATGCCATCCTCTAGCCTTAAAACTATCCTTCTCTTACATTAAGTCACATTTTTTGTTATCTTGTGCTTATTAAGAGGAGTAAAAGGTGTTTTTGATAGTATGTGGCCTAATGTGGTTTAACTACATGAAAATGAAGCATTTTTTAGGCTATTACTATGCAGGGGCTTCATGGAGACAACTAGGAGAGAACCTAGGGGGTTTTTCCACCTCCTTAATTGCATATAAAAGAGTTTAATGGGATGAAAAATTAGGCCATCGCTACACCAGTGGGGGAACTAGAGATCCATTTGCACCATAGCGACATTAATGTCTTGGTTCTAAGCATTCCTTAGTACCACAACCAAGCCAAATTATTTATAGTAATTATCTTGTTAATTGTATATGCATACACTCCCAACATTTCCAAAAGCTACAACTTCTGAATTCTCAGTTGTTAGGTTGATTTTCTTTCATTTCTTCCATAATCTTAAAGGACAATGGAAGCATGGATATCTGGCTATAGAGTTCTATTCTTATTTCTTGGTTGTATAGTTTAATGCGACATTTTTCATATCCAAAACAAGAAAGGGTGCTTCATGTTTCCCTCAGATTATATATGTAATCTTGTTGGGATGGGGTCCCCTGGGTCATTTTTGGGGAAAAATCCCAAGTTTTTTGCAAAATCACAATTTTTGGGGCAAAAGTCTAAGTTTCATGTAAAAAGATGAAAAGTCTCTGCAAATTGTGGTCGTGGAGCAGGTAGTTAATGTTGACACCTAATCCGAAACGGATGGGTGAACTGGACAGTCATCTAGAAGATGAACTGATCCATTTTATTTATGTATATAAACATGAGTTAGTTAATGAATAAGATCATCAATTCTTTTCTCCCGCTCATCCTGGAGTTACCCTGGCCTGACATGGTATCAGAACACAGGTCCCAGAAATAGCTATAACTCCTGCCTCTGCCAGGTTTCTGCTGCCTCATGAAACCTCTGTCCTGAGAGACTGCGCATCCGTTTTCTCTGTCGTGCCTCTGTCCTGGAGACTGCACAATTTTTATAAACGTTTGCCTGGATTCGCTGCCCCTCTCTGCACTGCCTCTGACCTGACATATCTGTCCATATTCCAACGCATCTGCGCATCCGTTTTTCTGCTGCCTCTCCACAACGTGTACACCAGGAAAACCAAGGATGGTCAAGGCGCGGGATTTGGTGGAAAAACTCAAATTTTCCTCTAAAGCGGCTGATTGAAGTTTGTTCACGGGTGAATGGTAAATTGTTCATTTCATTCTCCACTGCATGAAATTGCCTCACTTTTCCATGGTAGCAGAACTCGTAAGACCACCACCCTTCATCAGGTGTCTTTGTCCTACTCTGCTTATCCATCAATGCCGTAACGCTACTGCTGTATTGTTGATTGGATTTTTTTTAAAGCCCTTATTTTCATAATTTGGTAGAAGGCAATCATATTTCTCTCCATTGAATGTAATGCATGTTGTAGCAATCGCTCCAAGGCATAGGCTTCCTCCGAGACAACATAATAGACATAGGTGGATGAAATTCGCGATACCCATCGCCCAAACTGGGATCAAACGCTTTTAATCGGGGAGTCAATTCGAAATAGATGAATCTTGCGCTGCTCTTGCTATCTAAAAAGTATTAGGGTGTTTATTATGGCCCCTTCTTCGTAGCTGTTATACAATCCTGTAAAACGCAATTGCTATTCAATATTTTGGCCCCTCGACTTCATCATTTTCCGTGTCTTGCTGCGCCCCTTGAGCCGTGCGGTGCTTGGATCTGCGGTGCTTGGATCTGGTCATTGGTGTTTAAAAATTGGGCCAAAGACACTCCTGTATACTTCAGCGCCACAGAAAACTCTTTGGCTGTGGCCTCTTAATGATCCCGTCTTTTTTTTCTGAGATATGTCATTGTTGTAACATGGTTGGTATTGTAAACTGGTGTCAGAGCAGAGTATTCAGTGTATGTAAGCGTTGTTTTTTATGAGTTGTTGATTTGGCAGCACGAGCCTTTAAATATTCCACAGCCTCGTTTTGATTGAGCAGTTTTATGTGATGGTATGATAGCAGTTTTGATTGAGCAGTTTTATGTGATGATAGCAGTTTTTGGTTGAGCAGTTTTGGGTCTAAAGCATCTGTAGTATTACATGATATATATTGATATATTGAAGTGATATATTAATACATTGAAGTGATGCCTTGCGCATTTTTATTTTCAAAACAGTAGTATTGCAGTGATATGTACAATGAAATGCTGATGTTTTTTTTTAAGCAAATATTAGAGGGATTTGAAGGCTGTAACGTAAGGATTTTTTATCAGTAGAAGTAATTTTTTACAGAATGCATTCAATCATTTCTATGGTAGGAATAGTTCTCACAGGCAAGGAGAACTATTCTGAATGGTCTCGGATGGTAAAACACACCCTCATCTCCAATGAGTTGTGGAAGGGAGTGTGTGTCGGAGAAGAAGACAAAGACCCTGTGCAGCCTACATCAGACAAAGAACTCGCCATTTGGGAAAACAAGAACAGCAAAGCCTATGCATTGATTGCAGCATCTGTAAATGAAGAAGTAAGTCGTCATATTTCATCCTATTCCACTGCCTTTGAAGCTCTACAAAAGCTGAAAGAACTCTATGATACAGATTCTGCACTTGAAGTTGTTCAGCTCATGATTAAACTCTTCACTCTTGAACTGAAAAATAATGATCCTCTTGCTCTTGCATCTGAAATAAAGTCTATAATGCATGATATTAAATCCACTAAGGTTGAGCTGGATATCTCTCTTATTGCCTTTCTCAAAGCACTCTATCCTACCTACTCAAATTATCTTGAGTCTTTACAAGCAAATGGAAATCTTAAAGATATAACCTTTGACTCTCTTGTGAAAAAGTTAACTTTACTGAAAGAGAGAAAGCCTTTGGAAAGAAAACAGTCCCTGAATCTTCTGAAGAGAATGTTTGCCTTGCTCACAAAGAAAAGCATCCTGCTCAAGATTCTACAAGAGGAAGAGGTGGGTGAAGAGGAAGAGGAAGATACTTCAGAGGCAGGGGGGGCAGACATTCTCAAGCAGAAAAGGCAGATCTGCATTGCATTTGCTGCAAACGAAATGGATCACATGATGCTTCTACATGCAAGCTACCATGGGACAAAGTTGAGCAGAGAAGAAATCAGTAGAAAGGTAAAACTGATGACACAGACAAAGGTAAAGCACCTGAATCCGCTCACTATATTGAGGCACAATGTAACATTGGAGTAAATGAAGATTTGTTTAATGCTTCACTTGCTTCTTCGAAAAATGACTGGTTTCTTGATTCAGGAGCAACCTGTCATATGACTCATAGGAAAGATTTTTTTGAAGATTTCACTGACAATGTTGATGGAGCAGTATACTTTGCAGATCAGTCAAAAATCAAGCCATCAGGGCTTGGCACAATCAGGCTTAAACTGCCTGGTCTTCCATACTTTCTTCTGGATCATGTTCTATATCTCCCACAGCTCAAGAGAAACTTGTTGTCCCTGGTCCACATCCGCCAGCAAGGTCACTCCATTCACATGTTTGATGGCAAGCTTGAGGTAAGAAAGGCATCTGACCACTCACTTGTCATGAGGGGTATAGAAGAAGAAAGACTTCTTAAACTGCAAGGAACCTCTGCTCATGCACAACATTTCTCATATATTTCTCATCATGAAGAAGGTGCACTTCCATCAAGTTTATTATGGCATGCTAGATTTGGACATTTAAACTATGATAGTCTCCGCTTGTTGAAGAAAAATGGTGTTGCTGGTTTGCCTACAATTCCTAGAAAACATAAGCAATGTGATGCTTGCATTCTAGGAAAGCATAGCAAACAGTCTTTTCATGATTCAAATTCAAGAGCACATAGGAAGCTTGAACTCATTCATTCAGATTTATGTGGTCCAATGCCTATTTCTTCTGCAAATGGAAATAAATATATCATGACATTTATTGATGATTACACCAGAATGTGTTGGGTTTATTTTTGAAGAACAAATCTGATGCTTTTCAAACATTCAAGAATTTTCATAAATGGATTGAAAATGATGCACAATCTCATATTGGGTCTATTCGCACTGATAATGGAAAAGAATATACATCAAATGAATTTGAACACTATCTTCGCCAACATGGGATTAAACATCAAACAACTGTGCCTTATAATCCTCAACAGAATGGTGTAGCTGAAAGAATGAACAGAACAATTTTGAATATGGTACGATCCATGCTTTTCTTCAAAAATGTAAAGACAATGTTTTGGGCTGATGCTGTTCTATGTACTGCATATATAAAGAATACATGTCCATCTAGTGCTATAAGAAACAAGACTCCTTATGAATTGTGGTATGGACATGTTCCTTCGGTAAAACATCTCAGGATTTTTGGTTCCACCTGTTATGCTTTAATACCAAAGGTACATAGAAACAAACTTGGTGCTAGAAGTCGTAAGTGTATCTTCCTGGGGTATTCAAACACATCTAAAGCATACCGCCTCTATGATGAAGTAAATAAAAAGTTTGTTTTATCTAGAGATGTCATTTTTCTTGAATCATCCAAATCTGACAGTGTTGTTGAGCGGCAACTTGATCGCTTGGATAGATTCACAAAACCGAAATCATTCCAAGAGTTTGATAATTAGATTCCACATCTTGAAGGGGGGATTCCTATACTAGATCAACATGTGGAATCTCCTTCTGAAGAACAATCTCCCCTGCATGACACTCCAACAACGGATGATGCTTTAAGTGATGTAATTGATAGAATTGGGAGACTTAATCTTGATTCAGTCCCAACTCAATCAACAGAACAGACTAGAACATCTCAGAAAGGTCCCCCAAAGTGGCTGAAAAAGACACTTGAAAGTGTTCATCCTGATGAAATTGGAAAAACAGGAACTAGAAATACAAACCGACAAGATGGAGGTGATGTAGATAACTCTAATTCACCTGTTGATATGGATGTTACTTATGATTGTGAATTGAACTTGTCTACAGATTTTGAACCAACTTCCTTCAAAGAAGCTGCTTCTCATGATGAATGGAAAGAAGTGATGCAGAAGGAGTATGATGCCCTCATAAAGAATGGCACTTGGAAGCTGGCTGATCCTCCATTCGGAACCAAACCAATTGGCTGCAAGTGGGTCTACAAGAACAAGTACAAAGCTAATGGCTCACTTGACAAGCACAAAGCTAGGCTTGTGGCAAAAGGTTTTGCACAGAAGGAAGGGGTCGATTATGAGGAAACTTTTGCTCCCACAGCAAAATGGGCCACCATCCGGACACTCTTTGCACTAGCTGCTCAGAACGGTTGGAAAGTCCATCAAATGGATGTAAAAACTGCATTCTTGAATGGAGACCTAAAAGAGAATGTTTTTATGTCCCAGCCTGAAGGATTTGCTGTGAAAGGGTATGAACACAAAGTATGCAAACTTGTGAAGTCCTTGTATGGCCTCAAACAAGCACCACGAGCCTGGTATGAAAAACTAACTGAGCATCTTCTGAAACTCAACTTCAAACATTTTGATCTTGATGATGCAACTTTATTTGTCAAGAAAGTTGGCAAAACAGTTGTATATCTTTTGGTATATGTAGATGATCTTTTAATGACAGGGAACAATGAAAGCTATATTGCATCCATAAAGAAAGAATTAGGAAAAATTTTTGAAATGACTGATTTGGGCTATGTTCATTACTATCTTGGCATTGAAGTAACCCAACATCCAAAGTCCATATTTCTTTCTCAAAAGAAATACATTGGAGATTTGTTAAACAGATTTGGCATGACAGAGTGCAATCCCCTTTGTACTCCAATGGAACAAAACTTGAAGCTCACATCTATTGAAGGAAAGGAATTTGAGGATGCAACAAAGTATAGACAGCTTGTAGGAAGTCTCATCTACCTCACTACTACCAGACCAGACATTTCATTTGCTGTTGGAATCCTCTCCAGGTTCATGCAAAAGCCTTGTGAGGGACATTGGTCTGCTGCAAAAAGAGTTCTAAGGTACTTGAAGGGAACTCAAGACCTTGGAATCAAGTATACACAGGTGGACGACTTCAACTTGATTGGATACTCTGATTCAGACTTCGATGGAGACAAAGAAACTGAGGTATCTACTTCAGGATATGCTATGAGTCTTGGATCAGGAGCTATCTCCTGGAGATCACGCAAACAATCAGTACCAGCAGATTCCACAACAGAAGCAGAATATGTGGCAGCAGCTGAAGCAACGAAAGAAATTGTGTGGCTCAGGAAAATTCTTGAAGATTTGCAAGTAAAACAAATACAATCAACTCCACTCATGATTGATAACACATCTGCAATAAAGTTGGCCAAGAACCCAAAGTTCCATGATCGTACTAAGCACATAAATACTAAACATCATCTGATCTGACATCATGTTGAGGCCAAAACAATCCATCTCCGTCATTGTTCCACAAACGAGCAAATTGCAGACATCTTCACCAAAGCGCTTGGAAGAGAAAAGCTTGAAAGATTCAGAACGATGCTTGGACTCACCAACATCCCTTCAGATTAAGGGGGGGAATGTTGACACCTAATCCGAAACGGATGGGTGAACTGGACAGTCATCTAGAAGATGAACTGATCCGTTTTATTTTTGTATATAAACATGAGTTAGTTAATGAATAAGATCATCAATTATTTTCTCCTGCTCATCCTGGAGTTACCCTGGCCTGACAGTTAAGTAAAGAGTCAAAAAGGGTTTTGACCCTCTGTTATGTAAGTTAAGTCAGCTTTTTGAAGATCTACCCATGGTATGCAGACCATGGGATTGTATAAATATGTGTCTTAGAGAGTCTAAGGCATAATAGAAGAAAGAAAGTTGTCTATGGGTACAAGAGAAGAAGTCTAGCACAAAAGTATAAGTCTTAGAGGAGGGAAAGACTCTGCAACTGAGTGCACAGAGGCCTAGAGTAGTGTCCGCAGTTGAGTGCACGAACACTTGTAGCTGAGTGTGCAAGGAAGTTTTGAGTTTGTAATCTTAACTAAATATCAATAAAGAAGATTATTGGAGAAATACTTGTGTTTTATCTATTATCTTCTAGTATGCATGAATGCGCTTTATGTTGTGATGAATAATGGTTTTATGAAATAGTGATGTATTGATGCACGAGTTTATTTTTTCTATATTGTTATTTGTGTTGGGTTGTGTTATATTCTTTCCATGTAGTTAACATGGGTTTAAAGGGCACCCGTAACCCCACTTTATGGGGTCCGGGGCAGCGCTCCAGAAAATTTTGGTTTTGGACCCTATGTTAGGTTGGGCGGACGCACCTATGGTTTTGTGCATGATTTTTGCACATGTTTTTTGGACACGATGGTTTTCGGTCCATGGTATTGGATGCGATAGTTTTAGGTCTATGGTATTGGATGCTTCGGCATGTATAAATATGTATTTTAACATTGAAAGGAACATAATGAAAAATCAAGCTGGTAGTCCCAGTTTTGGGATCTAGGGGAAAATCTTTGTGTATATGTGTTTTGTGTGTTATGATCTCACATTTTTTTTTTTTGTGTTTTAGAATTCGTATGCAGGTAATTTCTATACGGGGTTAAAACCTACATTTGGTATTAGAGCCAAAGGTCTCGAGTTCGAATCACACCTGGCTTGCGCTGGGGGGGAGATTGTTGGGCATTCGGTAATCCAGCACTCCCTATGTGTTTCTTGACATGGACTAACCACCTCTTGAGGATTCG
The DNA here is from genome assembly GCA_031772625.1 of Pinus tabuliformis. NCBI lineage: Eukaryota > Viridiplantae > Streptophyta > Pinopsida > Pinales > Pinaceae > Pinus > Pinus tabuliformis. The sequence continues at coordinate 597,714,062 of CM062811.1, read as the reverse complement.
TTAACTCTAGCGATGCGTCCGTTTACTAACACCAGTGGGTTTTGGTGTAACAGCAATTGTGATCCCAACAAGTGGTATCAGAGCTGCTTTGGCTTCAAGGGGACACCTTTGTTGCTGAGGGGTTTTTCTTGGGCCCATGATAGACCCTGTTCAGTGGGAGATCTGTGAGATCAATTTTAGTGGTGAAAGAAGATGGCGAGCAGTGGAAAGACAGAGATCGAGAAATTTAATGGTCAAAGTTTTGAGTTGTGGAAACTCAAGATGGAGGATCTGTTGGTGGATAAAGACCAGTGGGTCGTGGTAGATCTAGGTACTAAACCAACTGGAGTGTTCGAAGAAGAATGGAGGAAGTTGGATCGGAAGGCAAAGAGCACAATATGATTGTGTGTCTCAGATTCAGTATTGCTGAACGTATCAGGGGAAGCTATGGCGAAGGCTTTGTGGAACAAGTTAGGGACTTTGTACCAATCTAAGTCTCTGGTGAATAAACTGTTTCTGCGGAAAAAGCTGTATAACCTGAGGATGAAAGATGGAGACTCGGTGACAGAGCATATGAATGCATTTAATACTATGGTAAGTGAGTTAGCATCTGTTGATATTAAAATTGCATATGAAGATAAGTGCATCAGTTTGTTATGTTCTCTACCAGATTCATGGCATAATCTGGTTATTGCAATAGGTAGCAATGCAATTTCCTTACATTTTGATGAAATAGTCTCATCCTTGCTAACGGAGGAGATGAGACGGAAAAATATGGAGAGCCAAAATGGTGATGCCTTGTCTCTATGATGGTAGACCCAGAACAGAAACAAAAATAAGTCATCGAGTGGGAGATCTAAATCTCCAGGGAAACCTATAAAGGTGGTGTGCTGGAAATGTGGAAAGGAAGGGCACTACAAAAGGGACAGTAAATCTAAAGCTCCTGACAAAGGAAAGGGATCTGATGAGGCCCCTTTTGCAGAGGTGAAAACCACCTCAGATGAAGGTGGGGATGTGTACTTGGCTTCTTCAAGTACACATGTAGATCATGAGGCATGGTTGATTGACTTAGGTGCATCCTTTCACTTCACTCCCCATAGAGTGGTTCTGCGAGTATGAGAAATATTATGATGGTGATGTCTTCTTGGGGGATGACAGGAAGGCTAGAATCATTGGTTGTGGAAAAGTAAAGTTGAAGTTGCAAGGTGGAAGGGTTAGAACGCTTCCAGGTGTTCTACATATTCCTGCATTAGCCATAAATCTGATTTCTATTTGAAAGTTGGATGATGCAGGTGTAAAAACAGTGTTTGAGAAGGATACTTGCAAGATGGTTTGGGGAGCACTGGTATTCATGCGGGGAGTTCGGATTGGAACTCTGTACAAGCAGCAAGGTAGCACTGTTATTTATGGGTGCAATAGTTCTGTGGTTCCTGAAAGTGGAGCAGAAAATCTAGTGGTCTCTGGAGAGAAGACCATGTTGTGGCATCAAAGGCTTGGACATATTGGAGAAAAGGGCCTTCAGATATTTCATGGTAAAGGTATGGTAGAAGGTATGAGTAATAGCTCTCTGGATTTTGATTTCTGTGAAAATTGTGTATATGGGAAGCAGAATTGGGTGAGTTTCCCCTTTGGTAGTAAGAGAGTGAAATAGATATTAGAACTTGTGCACAGTGATGTATTTGGACCTGTGAAGGTTCCATCACTGGGTAATTCTATGTACTATGTATCATTTATATATGACTTCTCAAGGAATGCATCAATATATTTCCTTAAGAAGAAATCTAAAGTCTTTGACAGATTTAAAGAATTTGAGGCTCTGGTGGAAACCAGACAGAGAAGAAGATAAAGGTGTTGAGGAAAGATAATGGTGGAGAGTTTTGCAGTAAGGAATTTGAAGAATTTTGTTAGAAGTGTGGTATAGCGTGGCAGAAGACTACTCCATATACACCTCAGCAAAATGGAGTTGCAGAAAGAATGAATAAGACGTTGATGGAAAGGGCAAGAAGCATGCTCAATGGTGCTGGGTTAGGATGAGAATTCTAGGCAGAGACAGATGATACTACATGTTACCTCGTCAACGGGTCACCTTCATCAACGTTGGAGGATAAGACTCCACAAGAGGTATGGACTGGTAAGAAGCCCTCTCTTTCACATCTGAGGGTATTTGGATGTGATACATATGTACATGTTCCAAAGGAGAAACTAACCAAGTTGGATAGTAAAAAAGTGCATCTTTATTGGGTACAAGGATGGTTTAAAGGGTTGTAAGCTTTGGAACCCAGTCACACGAAGGTTGTGTACAACCGAGATGTGGTGTTCAGAGAGGTGAAGGATGCTATTAAACATGAAGTCCAATGAAAGGAACCTGAGAAGATAGAGTTTGAGCTAAAGGAGGAAGAATCAGACTCTACAATAGAGGAGGAATCAGAAGATGAAGAGCCACAAACTCTGGCTATGAGAAGATCAGTTCGAGAAAGAAGGTAGCCTGAAAGGTATAGTCCATCTGCTTTCTGTTTAAATTTTGCTTTATCCATTACTGACGATGATCCCAGAACTGTGAAGGAAGCAATAAATTCAGAGGATGGAAAACTTTGGAAAGAGGCCATGGTTGATGAAATGGAATCTTTGAAAAAAAATAAGGCTTCGGATTTGGTGGAGTTCCTGGCTGGAAGGAAACCCATTGGCACCAAATGGGTGTTCAAAAAGAAGACAAATGCAGAAGGAAAAGTGGAGAAATACAAAGCTCGGTTGGTAACAAAAGGTTATTCCCAGGTGTCGGGAATTGATTTTGGTGATATTTTTTCCCCTGTTGCCAAGGTAACTTCTATTAGATTACTTTTAATTGTTTCTGCTGCTTTTGATTTTGAGGTAGAACAGATGGATGTGAAGACAAAATTTCTTCATGGGGATCTGGAAGAGGAAATCTACATGAAGCAACCTGTAGGCTTTGCAGCAAAGGGTAAGAAAGAACTGGTATGCAAGTTAAAGAAGTCTCTGTGTGGGTTAAAATAGTCATCAAGGATGTCGTATCAGAAATTTGATACATTTATATGGGGACTTGGCTTCACCAGAAGCAAAGCAGATCACTGTGTGTATTTTAAATTAATTGGTGACTGTGTTATTTATCTAGTCTTGTATGTGGATGATATGTTGTTGGTTGGAAATGACAAAGAAATTATCCAGGATTTAAAGACCCAATTGTCCTCCAAATTTGACATGAAAAATCTTGCTGCTGCAAACTATATTTTGGGCATGGAAATTAAAAGAGATCGAGCAAAGAGGAAGCTCTGGTTAAACTACAGGAGGTATGTTGAGACAATACTGTAGAGGTTTAATATGCAGGATAGTAAACCAGTGAAGGTTCCTATTCCTATAGGTGTGAGGTTATCTGTTGAACAATGTCCCATGACACAAGAAGAGGAAGAGGACATGTCCCATGTTCTATATGCAAGTGCAGTCGGTAGCATGATGTATGCAATAGTCTGTACTAGACCAGACACTGCACATGCAGTGGGAGTATTGAGCATGTTTATGTCAAAACCAAGAAAGGAGCATTGGATAGCAGTGAAGCGGGTTTTCAAGTATTTACGTGGCATTAGTGATTATGGTCTGTGCTACCAAGGAAGACCAGGATTAGACAAAGTGTTGGATATTTGTGGCTTTTTTGATGCAGACTGGGTTGGGGATCTGGATCAGAGAATATCTACAAGTGGGTATGTGTTTAACCTATTTGGAGGTGTAGTCAGTTGGATGAGTAAGAAACAATTTGTAGTGGCACTATCAACTACAAAGGCAGAATACATGGCAGCCACTCATGCAAGCAAGGAAGCAGTTTGGTTGCAGAGATTGTGTTCAAGTATGGGGTTAGTACAGGAAGCTATAAGGATAGACTGTGACAGCCAAAGTGCAATTTTCTTGGCAAAGAACCCTGCATATCATTCAAAGACAACACATATTGATGTTCAGTATCACTTTGTGAGGGATATGATAGAAGAAAAAAAGGTGTTGCTGGTAAAGGTGGACACTTTGAAGAAACTGCAGATGTGTTAACAAAATCTGTGAGCACTAAGAAGTTCTCTTGGTGTAGAGAGATAATGGGCATTTCAGAGCTGGGAAAATGACTAAGCTCTCTTGTGGCCCCCTGTGGAAAGAAAACAAGAAGTGGGAGAATGTTGGATTGTGCTATATTCTTTCCACGTAGTTAACAGGGGGTTTAAAGGGCACCCATAACCGCACTTTATGGGCTACGAGACTATAGAGGTCTGTGCGAAGGTAGATCTAGGTCATCAAAAAGACATGATACTGACCTCTCGGTGCAGAAACTTGGTTCCAGCATCCCCCCATATTGCTTTGGGTGAGACTTCAATCTGTGCATCATGGATTGATGCCATAATGGCCAGTAGTGTAGGGATTTGTTTGGTGCAACTAACTTTGAACCTAGGTCAATACCCCCTAAGCGAACAAATGGTTCTGTTACTAGGACTAGGATCTGCATAAAGAGATGTGTGATGTCGCATCAATGGAATCCGACCAAGAAGGAAATTGAGAAGTGGTTGGATAGAAATATCCATAAATTCGCGGTGCAAGAAAATAGTAATCCATGCTTTACAAAAGAATAATGGTTGGACAGATACTTTTAGACAAAAATACACGAAATCTTCTTCTACACCTTGTTGATTGAACTATAAGATTGGATGGCTAAATTGGCGGACAGCCAAGGAAGGTGGAGGCTTGATGGTTCAATAGTGTGGACCTCGGAGTTCATGTGGAGGTTGGAAGATTCTCAAGATAAGATGGCACACATTGTTGATCACTGGCTTGATCGAGTCAATGGAGTATTTTTTACAGAGTTTGTGGTTGATACCTCCATAAGTTACAATGAAGCAGAGTGACACTTCTTTAAGGGACCACGAGGTAAGTACTTGAGATCTTTGAATACTTAGATTAAAATTCTCTTCTGTGAAAAGTGGGTTATGCCATTACCTTGATGTTTGGATCTACGTGAAGTGGAGGAAGTTTTAGAAATCAAGGAAGAACAGGTCTTGAATATAGTCCATTGATTGGACTTCCTTCAAGTGATGACGAGGGAGTAGCACAGGCTTCACCGCATAGCGCTATCCAGTTGATAAGCCAGGGTTTTCCATGGATACCTCATCTGCCCACACCACCTCCACCTTAACCTCCACAATATACACCTTCACCCACACCACCACCACCTCCGTTGTTAGTCAACATGTCGAATATGACAAAGTTGCCAATTTTCAAGGGCTTAGGAAGTGACGATCTCAATCAGTTTTGATTTGTTACAAGGGATGTATGGACAACACAACAAATTACAGATGATAATATGAAAAAAGCACAGTTGGTTATCAATTTGCAGGATCATGCGTTGACATGGTACATTAAGTATTGCACCAATAGTCCACTGGCATCATTAGTAGATACTCAGACCGCTCTAAACATAGAATTCAGGAAGCCTAAGTATGAATCGTGGTTAGTAATTGGATTCAAGGAAATCATGATGAGGCCTAGTAAAACGCCTTGGGAATTAGACCAAAGACTGAAGTGCCAAATCCATGAAGCTAATATGAATCTCACAGATAGTGTTACAGGGAAAAGTGTCTATTTAGAACTGCTCTATCCCACTAAGGTGTGACAGCTGCCTTAGAAACAAACAGAGAAAAGCTACTTTTGTTTTTCCTTTATGAATTATAGATAGAGAGGAACAGAAAGACCAACCTCTGTCTTGCGCCAATCTCCTGATTTGATCCCTCTCTTCTTTGATAGTCCTCAGCTAGCTGCTCCCTTGCACGCCCAGCTTCACAAAGTACCTGTAAGATCACAGAAGCATAGCACTATACAAATACATGGATCTATAATCATAAACAATCTAGGGTCAGATGTAAATTGACCATACAAATGTAACAAGCATCAATGACACAAAAGCATGGAGGAAAACTCAAACAACTTTTATTGATAAACAAGAAAAGATCCAAGAGGAGTTACAACTGGTTGTTCTGACCCAGCATCAACCTCCCAGCAAAGAAGCCCCTCTTCACCTCAAACAAAGCTTAGATCACCCAACAATCTGATGTTTGTCTCAGAAAACCAACAACAATTCCTTACAATATGTAAAATTCCAGCCTCTGGATCTCTGGGATGAGGGGTCCATATATAGATATCTGTAAGGGGGATGAGTCAGCTTGTGATTTGATTAGTGTCTTCTCTCTGATAGTTCTTGCTTCCACTTAGAGACTAAGGGTCTCTTACTCATCCTTGGTCGAATTCAGTGAGGCAAGTGTCACAGGAGAAGATTCTGGAAGCTTCCATTGCCTCTCCACCTCGCGGAATGACACTGCCATTTGTCATTTCTCACCCATCGCACCCCACAGAAGGGACTTTTGAAATGCAACACACCCTCACAGTGTATTTGGGTGAGATGCAATGCACCTAGCCAGTGGAGCAGCTGCAATGATCCTGTTTTGACCAATTCTGAGCAGTTTCTCATGGAGAATTTCTGGGAGAAGCTGTAATCTGTTGACCTTGTTCCTTTAGGGGTTAGAACAACACTTTTAGGGACTTAGGAGCCCTTGGTTTATGGACATTTCATGCTTGGGGTTGTAGGGCCCAAAAATGTCTATAACAGTTGCCCCCTAAAGTATGAAGCGGTTATTGTCGGGTGAAATGCTTTATTATGAGGATCCGAAGTTATTTCAATGCTGGGAGGAGACCTGTAATAAGATACAATACAATACATTATCTTCATAATATTTTCATGATCTAGCTGAGGTGGGCATTCCCATGCTCAGCTTTATAAATTCATTTTCATGTACATAGGACAGACAATCGTCTGAGTGTAGACTAATGATTCTGATAGAGCCATCATCCTTTTGAGTGGATGATTATCTGTGCAGCAATGATGTACATTTAATGTCTTTATTTCCCTGAATATATATCGTAGCCCAGATGGATGAAACTAGATCAGGGGTCTTCAATCTCGTCCGATCTTCACTCAAGTACAAGTCGATCCATGTGAGAAATGTTCTGAAGTCGAACATGGAAAGACATCGCTTGATTACCAATCAATGATGTAAATTGTTAACAAGCGTGAGACGAATCACCGATAATGATAATGACCCTCAAGGTACTGCAGTACAATTCATGTGGTGTGAATAAAGGACTTGGCGTCGAACACCACGCAAAATATTTCGGCCGAAGGCCATTGATGTAAACATGTCGCTGGAAGTGAGAAACTTGCCATTGAGACATGCAAGCTTCAAAGTACTGAATGGGGTGTTCCTAGATCAACTTCTTAGATAATGAGCTGATGTCAACAAGAAGTGATCTGTCACAGGAGGGCCTTAATGAATCCCACATCAATGACACGGAACAGAGAAAATGATTTTAATGGAGGTGAAAACGATATGGTGATATAAGATTCAGGGTGGCGGTCATGAAAGAATGGAGTATAATGTATGATAGTGGGTGAGACACAGGTGGACTCTCTGAATGACTTCTCTTGAACATATCGGTGACACTGATGTGATGGATTGGTAGCATTAACCCCAAATGTGGATGGTATGGTGTGATCATGGTGATGTGACCGGTGAATGAAACAACCCAACCCGACTCGGACACGGAGTGGAAGTGTCATGTTCAAGAGCGACTTGCTACCAACAAAGTTTCTTTAAGTTTTCTTCCCAATTTTCCCCAGTCATTGCTGACCAGTATCTCTTTATTTTTGTGAAACTTGAGGAGGATAACATATGCTTGTTCTATAATTTTCCCTTTGGGCAAACCTATCGCTATGTTTTAACGAGCCTAGCGATAGTGAAACTCGTTCTTGTCTATAGACAAGTTTGTCGCTATTAATCTTTTTAACGAGTTTAACGACAAAGATAACTCGATCCTTTTCAATTTTAGAGAGTCTGAAAAGGGACGTAAAGGTAACTCCAAAATTCCTTTTTCGTCACCTAATCCCTTAAGTCCGAAAAAGTATAAAACAATACAGAAGGGATGAATTTTCGATACTTTTAACGAGCCGAACAAAACAAGCGCTTGATCATTTTGTGTAATAATCCCTCAAGTCCAAAAAAATTAAAAATCTAGAGGAGGGATAGCACTTCCTGTCCCTTTAACGAGCTGGAGAGGCCAATGGCTCGGCAATCTTTTCATATTTTACGAGTCAGTTGAAAATAGCTTAAAGGAGACTCGTCTTTTGAGGAACGAGTCATAAAACGGGTAGCAGCTGATTCCAGGTAAGGTTTGGAATTTTCCAATCATGGAAGTGTCACAAGGATGGCTAGTGAAATCACTCTTCGCAACTGTTCCTCAAAATGGGTAAACAATCAAATGGAGGTGAATGATCGGCCAATGAAAAATTGGAGGTGACGGTGCAAACACGACCAAGGCTTTAATGGCTGAAGTACTACATTCACGATGGTTATTTACCAGGGAATAGTTCATTTTTTAACGAGCTTAAATGCGGGGGGAAACATTTGCTCATGTCTTATGTTTATTTTTTAACGAGCTTGAACTATGTGCTAAAACTGCTCGATGCGGGTTTATTTTTTAACGAGCTTGAACCCTGCAGTAACACTGCTCGTGGCGGGTTTATTTTTTAACGAGCTTGAACCCTGCAGTAACACTGCTCATGATAAGTTTGCATGCCCCCAGCATAATAACGCAAATCGAGGTGCATGCCCCCCAAGCTTCATTGCATTCAACTCGGTGGTTGGAATGAAGGTTTACCTTTGAGATTTGGAAAGGGGATTTGTTTCATTTTTTTTTTAATGAGGTTGACACAGTAAAAGATCTGTCCTCATGACTCCTTGTTTCATTTTTTAATGAGGTCGACATGAGATAAGAACCGTCCTCGGAATCCACCGTATTTACAGTATTCGATAAAAAATCAAAAATTGATGGATGATTAAGGTTGCTGGAATAATCTTCGTGGTAATCTGGAAGATGGGAGCGATGGTGGTAATCTTCCCATGGTGCCTCTCCTATCATCATTGATTGAATGATTCCTTCGTCTGTAGAATGTACATGCGACAAAAGATCTGAAGAGGTGCCATATTCCTTAGACCTATCTATCCAAACACTCGATGGGCATTGATTTGGCTTTGACCCCCAGGCCAAGAAAATTGATTGCTACAATATTTCTAAAATGGCGATGATCCATGCTGACAAAATGTTTAGGAATCTTCTGAATCCATTAGATATAGAAGATTTCATATTGTAGGTTTCCACTGTGGCCACTTCCGCCAGATTACTTTGAGGCGGTAGGGCAAAAGTACCCATTAAGGTAGGGTCTTTTAGGAGGCCTACTCCAATATTTTGAAGCGAATGATTGCTTCCATGGATCATTGGAATGCTTCCCGTAACTTGTGAACTGTTGGGGAGAAATGTTTGTTGGTCGACGATTGTAATTCCTCCTTGAAAGGGAAATGAAATCTTCCTGAAGTACGTCGACACAACTGCGGCCATGGCATATATCCAGGGCCTTCCCAGTAGAATGTTGTAATCGAGGTTTCCGTCGATTACTTCAACATCTATTTCTACTGTTTTGCCCCCCAGTTCAACTTGCAAGTTACTTAAAATGCCGTATGGAGTGTATGATCATCCATCAAATGCTTTTAACGTCATTGACGATCTCGACAAGGGTGGTGAGCCTAAATTTTTCCAGCAACTCATCGACATAATACATGTAGATGTCCCCTCATCAATAATTGTTTGATGAACAATTTTGTTGAGGGATTTCACTTGAATAAGGAAAGCTAGTTGAGCTGGTAACTGAGGATCATATCCTTTATGATCAAAGGCCACAAGATTGGAATCCATTGGGTCAATCCCACCTATTGCTGATAATAAAGCTTGCTTTTGGGAGGGGCAATTTTGTGGTACCTCAAGTGTCGACATAGCGGACGGCGATTGGGCCAGGTCCTCTATAATATTATAATTCTGTGCTACTTTTGCACTAGGATTAAATGTCAATTTGTGTACTACTCCCTTTGGCGACTTTATCGTTGGTTCAGGAATGATGGGTGACACAACTTTGGTCAAAGTTGTTTTCGAACTACTAGGTTGTTCATTAGCCTTGTTATTCGACAGCTGTGGATTCCCGTAATCTTTATTCCTTGTCAAAGCATTATTTTGCTGCTTTGAGATAGACAACATAAGCACTTGGGATCAGGAAGCATTTTGATTAGCAACCAGTTTGGTTCCCGGGTTTGGAAACGGATTAGTCAATACCGCTGAGGTTTTTGAACTCTTAAAGGGTTTCTTAACTTCAGCTATATGTGGACAATCTCTCGTCCAATGATCCTCATCGCATATATGACACCCCACAGGGGGTTTCCTTTGCCCAGAAGGGTTTGCAGAAGGTTTTTCAGGAGATGACTCATCCTGCTTCTTTTTTCTCCCTTTCTTTTTCTTCTTGCCCCCTGGTTGCTTCAGTTTTTTGCCTTTGTTGGTCGACACGGCATTTACTTCTGAGGCAAGAAGTTCCTCATTTTCATTTTGACTGGAAATCTTACGGGCCTTTTTATAGGTAGCCTTTGTCGATTTCGTGTCTGTTGCGCCAATCACACCATTGCCGGCATGAGAGTCATTGTTTGATTTAGGAGGAGGAGGAACGGAAAATTCCGGTCTAGGAGCATCAGGTATTTTATCGTAGAGCGTCCCAGACTGAGTATAGATCAAGTCTACATATTGTGCACGAGCAATAACTTGCTCTTCAGTGACGACTCCTTCCTTTGCCACATCTTCTGTAATGGAAGGTAATAATGACTTAATAAACCATTCAGCTAAAAGTTGATCAGGAACATACGTTTTTACCATTCTACGACGACGTCGCCACTCATGAATATGATCGGATATGTGAGTGGCCGTTGTTTGCTTGAAATTGGTGAGAAGTTTTGTTCCTATTTCGTACCTTATCGGTAACTGAAAATGGGTTAACAAGGTTGTGGCTAGGGTACTGAAGTTGTCAAACGAAGCTCTGGGTAGCTCGATATACCATTTTGCTACTGAACCAGTTAACGTCCTCTGGAAAAGGCGAAGCCTAATCGAATCATCATTCAGGGTGTTTGATGAACACCACAGATGAAATGTCATCACATGATTCGACGGATATTCACCGGATTTCCATTAAATTTAGGAATATCTGATGAAAGTTTATGCGGAATCACCGGCCACCAAGGGGCATAAGCAATTGGATCATTCGTCAGCCGGTTTAGATCTGGTAATTCTAGAGTTGCTACAAATGGAAACTGTTGATTCAGGTTAGGCGAAGCATACCTAGGATAAGATGGAATCGCCTAAGCAGTGGGTCTTTGCATACCAGCATAATGTATTTGATGCTGGCAACTTTGACAAGGTTGATGGGCATAACCATTATAATATGGTTGTTGATAACCACTTTGGAAATGCGGTTGCCCATTACTTACAAAGACTTGTTGCTCAGGTCCTTGATATAATTGCTGGAATGGCGATTGTTGAGATTGAACCAGCCATGGTTGTTGGACCATTTGCTGTTGCCCAATACTGGATGATTGACCAAGATGAGGAGTCATAGTACTTGTTTGAGCCTAAGTCGCTCCAGATAAGGAGGCACTAACCTGAGGTTGTGATTGAGTTGTTGAGACAAGAGGCTGTTGTATTGCAACCTGAGAAACTTGGGGTTGACATACAACAGGTAGCGCTTGTACTTGTGACGCAGTCACCACAGCAGGTATAGTGGGAATATTCGACACAGGGTGGACTGGTTGCATTGAATATACAACCCTTGGTTGTGGAGGCAGTATTGGTATCCAACCACTGGATGTAATTCCAGTTTGGCCTGAACTTTGTTGTAAACTCCCATATGGTTGTTCTCCGGGAGGGAACAATGAAAAGGCATATTGCCCTCCATATGGTGGCAATCCAGTACTTAAAGGGTAAATTGGCCTTTGAAGACACATTGGATCAATTTGTTGAGTTTCAACATAAGAAATACTAGATGATAATCCAGATGAAGAAATAGGAACAGACCATGTCGTCGAAAGAGTCCCTGATTGGACTCTGGCTTGTTGTTGATAACTTGCTGGGACATATGGTATACCAGCGAACATTGTTGGAGTAGCAGCAGGAGGTTCTGTTGCTGCTGTGTCGGATGACACAGTCCTAGATGTCGACGGATGTTCAGACATATCTAGTCTATCCAAAAGATTTCCTAGCGATTCTACAAGAACTTGCGATGAAGGGAGACTAATTTCGAAGACCAACGAGGGAAAGGTGATGATTATTTCGTTTAAAATAAATTTTAGACGCTTTGACACAACTTGTTTTTTCAGTTTTTAAGAGTCGAGAAAAAACAAAAGATGACTCTAGTCGCCTTCGATTTTTAATGAGCATGAAGTGACAAGTGCTCAGATGGACCTTTTCTGTTAAGGAGTCTGAAAAGGAACGAAAGGGGCTGCTCTGGAAATCTAGGTAGAGGGATTACCAAACCAATCATAAAACTGTAGAATACTTTTTACGGTATGGCAGTCAATCTTCCCGAATGCTGTATTCAGTGCATTGCGATCGATAGGGTGGCAGACACGGTTTCCTATGGATAAAGGATTAAGCCTATTGGGGTCTCCCAAAATATACTCGACGGTACGTGGGAGCACAAGTCCGTACTGGCACTTATCGTCTCAAAGTGGAGGAATCACCCAACCATCAGTGAGAACAACAGTTACCAGGCTTTACAACGCCGAAATATGTCTCTAGCCTAGACTTCTAAATGTTGTGCGTTAAGTTCCAAAGCGTTGTTAGATTCATTGAATTTGTTTTAAGTTGATCTTGTTTATGAAGTTTTCCTTTTGGGTTCACCACGAGATGTAGATGTAATTCCTAAAATGCAATGTAAGATGATAAACAAACTTTTTATCTTTTTTATGCAATGAAAATCCTAGCTACTAGGGAAAAGAAAGACAGAATCTTTTCACAAAGAGCAAAGAGCACACTCTAAATGCACTTTCCTAAATCAAGCCAATCAGACTGTCTATATGCAAATGCACATGCATGTATTTGTTTTCCACTTTCTTAATATATGAATGCTAAAAAGAAAGTTGATGCACAAATCTGAATTTCTTTTCAAGCGACAAATATCAACAAGTTTCTTTTCGAAATCAAAAATGGAGATGATCACAACACTTTACGATTTTGAACTGAATACTTGTTTTTGACACTAGAAAGTTACAAATTCAGACCAAAAGCAATAGTAACAGGATAATCAACCATCAACAGCAATCAAACTCTTTCCTACGATCGAAATCGACACTTGCGACAAATTCAAATCAAAGGACGATAGTACAATTACGCTACTTTTGTAAAGGAGAACTGTAAACGACTCAACAAACACACAAAAACATCTACAGTTCTTTTGTACAAAGGAGGTGGAATAACAGCAAGGAAAAGGAGTTTCAAACAGACATATACTAATCACAGGCAGCAAAATTCAAGAATAGAGCTGAAAAGAATGAATCACAGAAGCCATAGTTGCACAGAGCTAGTCTAATCAGCGCACCTGTAACACAGAGAATCTGAAATGCAGCGCAGGTTGCCCACTCGGGAAGTGCACTGAATTTCAGAATCTCTGAACAGTACCTTTGCTGGGCCAGAAACGAGACTCCGTTCGGGTTCCGGGTCACAGTTTGCAGTTCAGTTCTTGGGTTTTGGCCGAGCAAAAAGCAATCAGTAATGCAACAATCAGGGGTAGATCTAAGGAGGATCTAAGAGCTATCACAAGGGCAATCAGATAGTTTGTGAATCAGTTGTTTAAATCATAAACAGATCCAGTAGATGGATTGAAGTAGCAGTTGTATACTTTGCATTTGTTATGGCAAATGCAGTTCGAATGCTACTTGTAAGTTTATGAAATAGACAACAAAGAATGATAAACAAACAAACTAATTAGTTCCCTAGTGGAGTCGTCATTTTGTTACAGGGAAAAGTGTCTATTTAGAGCTGCTCTATCCCACTAAGGTGTGACAGCTGCCTTAGAAACAAACAGAGAAAAGCTACTTTTGTTTTTCCTTTATCAATTATAGATAGAGAGGAACAGAAAGACCAACCTCTGTCTTGCGCCAAACTCCTGATTTGATCCCTCTCTTCTTTGATAGTCCTCAGCTACCTGCTCCCTTGCACGCCCAGCTTCACAAAGTACCTGTAAGATCACAAAAGCATAGCACTATACAAAGACATAGATCTATAATCATAAACAATCTAGGGTCAGATGTAAATTGACCATACAAATGTAACAAGCATCAATGACACAAAAGCATGGAGGAAAACTCAAACAACTTTTATTGATAAACAAGAAAAGAGCCAAGAGGAGTTACAACCGGTTGTTCTGACCCAGCATCAACCTCCCAGCAAAGAAGCCCCTCTTCACCTCAAAAAAAGCTTAGATCACCCAACAATCTGATGTTTGTCTCAGAAAACCAACAACAATTCCTTACAATATGCAAAATTCCAGCCTCTGGATCTCTGGGATGAGGGATCCATATATAGATATCTGTAAGGGGGATGAGTCAGCTTGTGATTTGATTAGTGTCTTCTCTCTGATAGTTCTTGCTTCCACTTGGAGACTGAGGGTCTATTACTCATCCTTGGTCGAATTCAGTGAGGCAAGTGTCACAGGAGAAGATTCTAGAAGCTTCCATTGCCTCTCCACCTCGCGGAATGACACTGCCATTTGTTGTTTCTCACCCATCGCACCCCACAGAAGGGACTTTTGAAATGAAACACACCCTCACAGTGTATTTGGGTGAGATGCAACGCACCTAGCCAGTGGAGCAGCTGCAATGATCCTGTTTTGACCAATTCTGAGCAGTTTCTCATGGAGAACTTCTGGGAGAAGCTGTAATTTATTGATCTTGTTCCTTTAGGGGTTAGAACAACACTTTTAGGGACTTAGGAGCCCTTGGTTTATGGAAATTTCATGCTTGGGGTTGTAGGGTCCAAAAATGTCTATAACAGATAGTGAGCACCGCGAATCGTTTGTAGCCTCGCTCCTGCACCACCTAAGGGTTGCTCTATCACAACAAAAGATAGGAACTTAGGAGGAAGCCCTAGAAATTGTGATGAGATTGCATGAAACACCTATTCAAGATGCTTCTTTGGGAGTTCAATAGATTCACATGGAGTTACAAAACATTTTCTTGGAATTGTAAAGCTTGAAAAAGGAAAAAGCGGCTCAGTTGGAGGTACGCGAAGAAGTTTGTTGTCTCAAGTGTAAAAACTAGGGGTATGATAAAGATCACTACCCTGTCTTCATGAATTACATTACCTGGGGGGGCCTATGCCCCTAAGGTAGGAAGCTCCAGCAGGAGAAAGTACAGGGCCCATGCTATGGTGTGATATTTGTCAATTAGCTGGAAAACATGTAACAAACAATTGTCATTTGCTGCAAAAATTTGTAAATATGCCACAACATATGTTTTGCAATTTCTGCAAGTCGGTGGGCCACGATGAGTGCCATTATCAGAGCTATGAATTAATGATGAAAAGGACACCTACGTATCTAATGCAAGAAGAAACTCGGCCTCTGGATGAGGGAAATGGGGGAATGCATTGAGGATATCAGGGGTGCAGATGAGGCCAAAGAGGAGGGTGACCTGGCAGGGGTTGGGGGAAATTCATTTGTTATAATCGCAAAATGTTGGGACACTACGCACGGGAGTGTATGAATCAGACAGGCCCATCATGTTAATACTATACTTAGTTTGACCACACAATCGAAGAATGTCTTGTGCTGATGGCCAAGGTGTAGGAGAAGAAGGCACATCCTTAGCATCCTACCCAGAAATTACAGATGATGAGGGCCGAAGCCTGTGAAGAGGACCCAAATGTGAATATTGTACTGTGAAGCAGGATCGCTACTAGTGATGATAAGGGAAAGCAACCTGAAGAAGGTGGATGGGTCTGCAAGCACCTAGAAAAGGAGGTTGGGTTTGATCTGGAGTGTGCGAAGGAAATATTCATGGAAGAAAAGAAAATATTCATTGAAGCCTCTACCTCAGGGAGTCAAAACAAACTGCCAGATACCAGTGCACCTACAGAGGTTGACCCCTCTGTGCTTACCACATTCTTCGAAACTTGTATGAAGTTACTACATTACAACAAGGCTGTGAAGGGGATACAAGAGTTGACAAACAAGTTTGCCGGTAAGGATAATGCTCTTGATGGATCGTGGGTAGCCAGTAATATTGGTAAGCATAAGGCAAGAACAGGGCGCGAAATGAGGCTTACCATGCAAATAGGAGATTATGAGATGGATCAAGTTATTATGGATTTGGGGTCTGACGTGAACGTATTGCCTAAAAAAACCTGGGAGAGAATGGGGAGACCCGAACTGCAATTGTCTTTGATTCAACTGAGGATGGAAAACCAACAAAAGATTATCCCTATGGGATGTTTTTAGGGAGTTACCATAGATATACAAGGTGCGAGCACGCTTGTTGATTTTGAAGTAATAGAGATTATTGATGATAAAAATCCATACCCCGCGCTCCTGGGAATCGATTGGGCTATCGAGATGAATTGATTCATCAGTTTGAAGAAGCAGACAATGTCATTTGAAAGAAAACTGCTATGCATTCCAGTACCATTGGACCTTGCAGAAGGATTGCATTATACTAAACCGGTTCGTGACTATGAGGGGAGTGATGATGATTTGGGTTAGATCTATAAGATAACAGCACGAGACCAAGATTGGGTTAATCTGACAACTCGTGTACGAATTGCATGGGACCACAAAAGTTCCTGTACCTTGGATTTAGATGAAGAGTTGGAACATTGGCAAAATAGGCTGCATGAAGTATCCACACTGCACTACAACATGATGACAAAATCATTGTAGTGTGTGTCATTAGAGGTAATTTTTTTTCCTTATTATGATGGTTTAACTGACATGGATAAATTTTAGGATGCTTTTGAAAGAAAATTTCCATAGGATTACCTATTTCAGGTGTTGGACTGGGCACTATGCGCTATGCCCACTTGGTGGTGGGGTACGCACAAAGACAACTTTGATGAGTGGTGTGATTACAGAAGGATGATGAGAATGCAATTTGGTTGGCCTAAAGTACCGGTGACTGAGAAGTATGATGGGAGGAATGATCCGCACAATCATTTGGCCAAATGGACTAAGGTTTATGGAATAGAGCCACAACCAAAATGGGTGCATTTATTCTATCACACCCTGGACATAATCCCTATGAATTGATATTTGGAAACATAGCTTCTCCATGGCACCATGGGGTGGGATGTCTTAAGAGAAGGTTTCGTGAGAACATTTAGCTTTGAAGATGGATTCGAAAGCATTGATGAAGCACTGCAGTAGGTTAAGCAAGTGATCTTCTGAATACCACATGATCCTTTGTAATTGATTCAACCAGATTGGAGCACCTAGCTGCGGCATGCGATGGAATGCTATAATATGACTATTGAAAGAGAGGATGAGGATCCAAGCATTATTAACATCCCCGAAATAGAAGGCCACTGTGAGGTTGAGGGATTCCAGATAGAGAATCCAGACATCACTGCACTATTGAAAAATAGGCAAGTAAAAATTGGCACAGAGGCGGAGCCAAAATTTGCGAAGATTAGGGATTATTGGGATGATGCTATAGTAGATAAAGTCGCTGAGTTGCTCCACAAATATCAAGATTTATTCCCTACGAAATTTTTGGACTTGAAAGGCATCATAGGCAATTTTGGAGTGATGAAAATAACTCTGAAATCGGACGCGAAGCCCGTTAAGAAAAGGCCATATTGCCTTAATCCCAAATACAAGGAAAAGGTCCGCTTAGAGTTGGATAAGATTCTTGAAGAAGGTATTATCAAACTAGTTGAGGAATCTAACTGGGTGAGTCCAATGGTAGTCTAGGAAAATAAACAGAAGGAAAAAATAAGGATTTACGTAGATCTCATAAAGCTTAACGATGACTATGTCCATGATCCCTTTCTGACACATTTATTGATGAAGTATGAAAATGTTGGATGACAGGAGGCCTATTCGTTTGCTGATGGATTCTTTGGATGCCATCAGATCAAGATTGTGCTAGAAGACAAGAGTAAGACAACCTTCATGACAGAATCAGGTGTTTCCAGTATACATTAATGTTATTGGACTCAAGAATGCATTGACAATATTCTCTCGCGTAGTCATTGTGATGCTTAAAGAGTTCATTCATAAATTCTTGGAGGTCTATTTCAATGATTGGACAGTTTTTGGGCTAGTCATGTGCCATGTAGAAAGTTTGCACTTAATTTTGGATACGTGCCGAAGTTATCAGATTGCATTGAACCTGAAGAAGTGATTATTTTTTGTCCCATTTGGGATTTTGCTGGGTCATGTGGTATGCAGGCAAGGACTCATGGTGGACTATGCCAAGATCACAGTAATAATTAATTTGGAAGCCCAAGGAGTGTTAAATAGCTACACGTAATGTTGGGCCATACCAGGTATTATCGAATGTTCATCAAGGCTTATGCTCATATTACCGCACCCATGGAAAAGTTTCTAAAGAAGGATGCTACATTCTGTTGGAATGAAGGATGTCCAGACAGTCTTAATATCTTAAAGGAAAAAATGGTTACCATACCAATCTTGGTCTTCCTAGACTAGAAGAAAGAATTTCATGTACATGTTTATGTCTCATGTATTTCATTGGGAGTAGTGCTAATGTAGGATGGCGAGGGAGAATTAGATCACCCTATAGAATTTGCAAGAAGAAAATTGTCAAAGGCTGAGAAGAATTACTCTAGCACAGGGCGCAAAGGATTGGCTATGGTAGATGCACTCCAAAAGCTCTGGCACTATCTATTGGGTGGACATTTCAAGATGTGCACATACCACCCTGCCTTGAAGTACCTAGTCAATAAGCCTGTGTTGGGGGGGGAAAATATGCAGATGGATATTGTTATTCCAAGAATATGATTTTGAAGTAATTGTGAAGCCAAGAAGGCTGAATGCAAGCCCTGACCATATGTCGAATATTGAGATAGGAGAGGAGCCTACTAATTTGGAGGAAGGGCTTCCCGACATGTAGCTCTTTGCGGTTCACATAGCGGATAACCACTGCGTAGATATTATCCACTTTCTGACTATAGGGACAGCTCTAGAAGGATACACCAACTAGCAAAAAAAGGAGTTGGTAGTGTGCGTGGAAAATTTCTCTGTAATTTCTGGATATTTGTTTAAAATGGAATCGGATGAAATACTTCGATGATATGTGCTTGATTTTGAATGAAATAATATCCTTGTTGAATCTCATGGGGGAGCTGCGGGAGGACATTATGCAGGGAAAGCAACAATGCAGAAGGTTTTGCGTGCTAGGTTGTGGTGGCCGACGATGCATAAAGATTCTAAAGCATATTGTAAGGCATGTGATGCATTTCAGAGGATGGGTAGGCCATCAATAAGGGATGAGTTGCCACTAAATCTACAGGTGTCATTGTAGCCATTAGAGAAATGGGCAATTGATTTTGTAGGAACGATTCAGCCCCTAGGAAAGAAAATGGGTGCGCACTAAATTATCACTGCGACAAAATATTTGACGAGATGGGAAAAGGCACAGCCTATGAAAGACTATATAGGGGAAACAACGACAACTTTTTTTTTTGAATATGTGTTGACTAGGTTTGGCTGCCCGAAGATATTGATGAGTGATCATGGTAGACATTTTCTCAATGAAACAATCAATGCGTTGACAATATAGTTCCATGTTTACCATCAGAAGAGTATGCCATATCACCCTCAGGACAATGGAACAATTGAGACTTTCAATAAGATATTGGAGAATGTGTTGAGAATATTTGCAACACACAGTGAAATTATTGGGACATGCGCGTACCAGCGATGTTATGGGCATACAGAACTAATTGGAAAAAGCTAACAAGTCAGACACCTTTTTGATTTGTTTATGGTGTAGAGGCTATAATTTTGATGGAATATATCATACTGAATCTATGCATAGCATCTTTCACAGGAATGGTGGACCACAGAGCCTTAAAAGAACAGTTCACGTAGCTAATGGAGCTCAAAGAAGTAGGTTTCTGGCTAGATTCAATCAACAGGTTCAGAAGGAACGCGAAAAATCTTGGCATGATTGGCACATCAAACGCCACACCTTCAAGGAAAATAACTTGGTTTTATTATATGATAGCAAGTTTGTTAAGTTTCCAGGAAAGTTTTAGATGCACTGGCTGGGGCCATATGTCATCAAAGAAATTACAGATGGTGGCGCAGTTCATCTTGCAAAATTGAATGGAGAACCATTTCTGGGAAGCGTAAATGGAATCCAGTTGAAGCCATACACAGGGGATCTAGCCCAATAACTACATGGCAGCAAGACAACCTTAGCTCTCCTAGCAGCTGTAAGGGAGCACACGACTATAAACTACACTGCCCGATAGGTGAAATTACGTGACAGAGGGGCTGCGCGAAGGAAGGTGATGTCACCGTGTCAGTAGATGCGTGAAGAGAGCTACACTATGAGGACCATTATAGTCATTGTTCATGATTTAATAGTAGAGAGATGATTAAGAGGAGCAGGGGGGTGACATTTAAGGAATTTAAGGCCGAAATCTTTGAAGATTTGCTGCCAAATCAACATTTATGGACAGATTTTGGGGGAATACTCGAATTTGAATTCAAATTCGCCTATAAATTACATGTGGCCATCCAACAAAGAACACTTTAAATCCTTAGAATTTCTGCACTGTGTTGTCCATCTTTCATGAATCCTCAGGTTTTCACAGATTTAGTTGCTAGATCTGTATTTGATAAATTACGTGAGGATACCCATCAGTATATTCTCAGCATAATGTTTGGACTAGGCGAAACAACAAGGACTAGAGGAACTATTGCCTCTAAGGGAGCTGATCCAGAGGTTGTGAGCATGGAGGCTCTGGCTGCTGTGCCTATGGCACTAAGGTTGCATCGATCGAAGCTGACACAAGTGAGAGAAGCCCCAAAGCCCAAAAAATACAAGAAGAAGAGGCCAATGCTACTCCGTGAGTCACCGAGGAATCACTCTGCTACATAGGCCTAGAAGAAAGATAAACAACGAGTGAAGGATAAGGGAAAAGAGGTAGATTTGGAGGCCTAAGACAACGTAGAGGATATAGATGCTGAAGGCGTGGAGCCTAGCTCCAAGTTGCTGGACTATATCCCTCCAGGTAAGGGAAAAGTGAAGATAACCAAAGACCTAGACATAGAGAAATTCCTGATTCACATGCCCTTACTACCCGAGGGAATCACATTTAAAAGATCACGCTTGGTGCAGGTGCCCCATTTAAAGTTGGAAGACTGGGATTTGGTAGACCACAACAGGTTCCCCCACCTTGCGACATAGAATTATATGAAAAGGGTATATTACGAGGAATCTGGTGTCACCACGTTGGAGCCAGCCGAGTGGATTTACGAAGTGAATCAATTGGGGTTGCTGAACCTGTTGTGGGTGCCCCAATACCATTGTTCCAACATCAACCTCATTTGTATCAAGTAGTTGCTGACCCGATGCATGATGAATGTTTGTAGCTGAGCACACTGATCCCGATTACAGATATGTTGATCCATTGGATCATGCTATTACTGCACTCAGGCTTGAATCCATCCAAGGAGTTTGGCGCAAAGGTGAGTGAGAATGACTTGGTAGAGAAGATGAAGTTCAAGATGGTTAAAAAGCTACACAGGTACTCCATGACATATATCACTGATCCAGTGGTGAAAATTTCCACACAAATCTTAGCTGGAAAGGTCATGAGAAAATGTTGCACGGATGAGGTTCTGGCACCCATAATTTCATTGGCTGCACAGTGCACGGAGGGTGTGCATTTCAATTGGTTGCGCTACCTCTATAGTGAGTTCCTTGCAAATTGTCGCGAGGCTCAGGATGAGAGAAAAACCTTCCACTACACGTGGTTGTTTCTCTCCATTGTACTAGTGGCTTGGGAATTGCTAGAGGATAGTCAGTTTCCTCCCCTGGAGAAAGGATTGTCGGACGCTGCCTAGTTTGCCTCCCATTGGGCCCCAAAGGACATCATGCGTGTCATAGAGACCAAAGTTTTTTGGGTGTTTATGGAGGTGAGCTTGCACATGGCCATCAACTAGAAGCCATGGTTGTCTCCGACTGTGTTCAAACAATTGTCACAGTACACAGGGTTTAAAGCTGACATCCATCACGTGTACATCCGGGCGTGGAAGGATGCATAATATAAATGGTTTGATCTACCATACCTTGCCATGGATGATGCCATCCAGGAAACTATCAAGGGATGGCCAACATATTGGCATTCTCCATTTGATCTGGTCATAGGCACCAACAAATCCACAGAAAAGAAAAAGAAGGAATCAACGAAACAAGTGGTCTAGTAGTTGGCCGAGAAGCGAAGGAAAGAGGCCAAGGAGAAGGTCTAGATAAAAAAGGAGCGCGTTATGAAGTAGCAAGCCACACATGAAGAGCATGACTCTGAGTGGAGTGGTAAGTCCCATTCACCCCAGACAGAGGAAGAGGAGTAGTCATAGCAACGTGATGGCAGTCAGGAGGAACAGAGCACTCCCTTCCGGATAAAAAGGTATAGGGATCAATAGAAGGAGGGGCCCTGGAAGAAGTTGAAAGTGACAAAGCCATCGCCAGATCCGATCACACTAATAGAAGGTGATCTCAAGGAGATTGGAGATAAGGTGTGTGACACGACAATGAAATTGCTGCAATAGTTCGAAAACTACCAACAACAAGCACTAAGTACTATCCAAAAGGATCTATACGAGTTGTAGATTTAGACCAACAGGATTTAGGTGGGTGCAAGGAAGGTAAGCACCACATAGACAATCTTGGCACCAGGAACAAGTCAGGGAGCAGAGATGGTCATATCAGTGGATCTCCAGGCGGTCGCACTACCAGAGGGCTCATCAAGCACGGAGAGGTCGTCATAAGTTCTCTGAAGAACATTGGCCTCAACATCACGGCACTACCCAATGAATATCCTCACACGCGGCAGTCAGGTGTGACATCAGAGCTAAGGGTGCGGAAGTAGCGTGCCCTCAGTGTAATTAGTGAATATGGCATGAACAAGGAATATATGTTCACTGAAAGGACAGAGGCTCTGAAAGCAAAAGAAACACTTGAGGCACAAAGCACCCAGATAGCGATCATGGTGGCAGAAGCATGCTTGATAGTGCTAGAGTTCCACATACCTGAGGAAGCATCATTGGAGGCCAATATCAGAAAACTTGTTGCGGGCATGCATTATGCCAAGGTAGAGGTGGCCAGAGTTTAGTTTGAGTTAAACATGAAAATCACTGAACTGGAGCTGAAGTCACAACCTTCAACCCTGCTAGAGGTTAGGGACCAAGGCAAAGCTGCTGTTAAGGATGGAGTTTCTATAGTGGATGCCACGGTTGTGGACTGCACCACACTGTTTGAGCAAGCCATGGAAGTACGACAACCCTGTAGGAAGATCCCACCCTGCAGGTATTAAATACAGAGGTTTGCGAGCTCCAGCAACAATATAATGAAGTAAGGGTGATGATGCGGACTATTGCTACAACACAACACCTCACCAAGCTACACGAGGCTAAGCAACTCCTTACATAAGTGGAAGTGGCGCAGAAGAAAGAGGCAGTCCTTAAGTCCAAGTTGGGGCCTTGGTTAGATGAAGCCTACGTAGTCTCAGCCAACATACAGGAAAAGTTGGTGAACCTGTAGAGCACGCAACAACAAATCAAGCGAGCTAGCAAAGGACTAGCCACATAGTAGCTGGTAGAACAAATCAAGTAAGCAACCATGGAGAGCGGACTGGAGTAGCAGTTGCACAAGTAGAGTTGGAGGATCTTCGCAGCAAGATCTCCAAGCCAGCTGAGTGATTCGAGGGTGAGTCACGATATTTGTGTTGGGGGCCTATTAGGATGGGGTCCCCTGGGTCAATTTTGGGGAAAAAGCCAAAGTTTTATGTAAAAATATGGAAAGTCTCCTCAAATTGTGGTCGCAGAGTGCGTATTTAAGTAAAGAGTCAAAACTGGTTTTTACCCTCTATTATGTAAGTTAAGTTAGTTTTTTGAAGATCCACCCATGGCCCACGAACCATGGGATTGTATAAATAGGTGTTTCTTAGAGAGTCTAAGGCATAATAGAAGAAAGGAAGTTGTCTATGGGTACAAGCGAAGAAGTCTAGCATAGAAGTAGAAGCCTTAGAGGAGGGAAAGGATCTTTAAGTGAGTGTGTAGAGACCTAGTGTAATGTCCGCAATTGAGTGCGCAGACCCCTACAACTGAGTGCATAGGGAAGTTTTGAGTCTGTAATCTTAACTGAATATCAATACGGAAGATTGTTGCAGAAACAATTATGTTTTATCTATTATCTTTTGTTATGTATGAATGCGCTTTAGGTTGTGATGAAAAATGGTTTTATGAAAGAATGATGTATTGATGCGCAACTTTAATTGTTCTACATTGTTATCTGAATGAAATTAATCTGAAGTGATTATGCGAAGATCATAACACTTTCCATTAAAGTTATTAAACACTTAAGTGGATATGAGAAAATAATGGTCTAAGCGTAATCCAAGGCACATGTAATTAACTAATTGCCCTATTCAGGGTCTGCAAAAGATGATCATAGACCTTCATAGAGGTCTAGAGGCTGATTGGAGGAAGTTACAACAATAGGCTATGGGAGTATAGAGGTCTTCACAAAGGTAGATCTAGGTCCCCAAAAAGACATCACACTGATCTCTAGGTGCGGAAATGTGGTTCCATCATCCCCCCATACTGCTTCGGGTGAGACTTCAATCCTTGCACCACGAATTGATGATGAAAGGGCCAGTAGTGTAGGTATTTGTTTGTGCAATTAACGCTGAACCTAGTTCAAGACCACATAAGCCAACACATCTCAAGTGCTAGTATTAATATAAATATTTGTGACTATTAAGAGAAAAACAATAGAAGAACTGTGACCGTTTGAATTGATGCTCAAGCTCTCCACTATGTACCCAACTTTGTAACAATGCCTTTGAAAAAAATCCCAAAATAATATACTCACAACATTCATTGATAGAAATTAAAAGAGTATTATCTTATTATTTTAGCAAGGTTGCATGCTAGTTTCATTAAAAAACCCAATTCCAAGTTAAACCACACAAAATTCATAAATGCAAATCAGGGAATACTAAATCAAATTGCAAAATAAATAGATTCACATTTAGAAACATTTCACAAGATGAGACTTCAGACCTTTTGTGATTTTACAAAAAATGGAATATCAGATGTATAGTTGTTTCACTAGACAAAATTCCTTTAATATTTGCTAGTGTTTCTGCATCAATGACTTCTATTGCATCCAATTCATTATCAACTCCATTGGGAAAAATAATACCATATGTCATTTGGACATTTTTGTGACGTGTTGTCAAGAATCTAAATGCTCCATTTCACATAAAAAGTGAAATTTTAGCTTTAACCTAACTTGGCATAGACAATGGAAGTGTTGTTTCTAGTGAGCCTAATAAATGAATGTAGCCAACTCTAAACCCTTGTCACTAGTTTTTCAAGACAAAATGTTTGAAAAGTGAAAGAAACATCCCATTAGCACTTGCATTCTCTCATGGAACAAATTTTTGGAGGATATTGGGAATTCATGAAGATTTTAGTACAATCTTCTAGCTCAAAAACATCCCTTACTAGTAAAGTATTGTTGTACTACCTACTGATATGAATTATAGAAGTTGTAAGATTGGCCTTTGCTATCATCATTGTCGTTGATACTGATAACATAAATTTTCGCCTAAGGAATGAAAATTGTAGATAATTCCAATTCTCAGGAGGGATTCTAAAATGTGTCTAATAATTACAATTCGAAGGCATTTTTGTTTTATACTTTAGTGATAAACCCATTATAAGTAGATCAAGAAGAATGATAAATAATAAAATATTAAACTATAACATTTCAAATAGTTGGTATTATTCCCCATATAAAACTCTGTATATTTTTGCAAGTGATGTCAAAAATCATTGGGACCATGTTTTCCAAAATCATAGAAGTTTCACTTTCTAATAACAAAAGTGAAAAATGCATCCAATAGGAAACAATCATTCCAATAATAATTGTTGTAATGTTTTAACTAACAAATCTAACATACACACAACAAAAATAATACCAACCAAAGTGCGATGATAAAGACAATGTAAATCAATTAATCAATAAGGGATTGAACAAACATAAGGTTTCTTTCATAATATCCAACGACATGTTTCATTAAACATGTTCCCACATTAGCAAGACCTTAAATTTTTTAAATTATGTCTCTAGCCAAGTCAAGAACTTGAAGAAGATAAATGCAACATTGACAATTTCTCCAAAAAAGGGAGTTCGCCGAAAGTTCCCCATGAAGATATTTATGAATGAATAAATTCCAGGCTTTTATGACATCATTACACATGAATAATTGCACTATTCGTTACTTTGTTTCATATTATATGCACATATGACTTCTTGAAACAATAAAAACAAACAATTCTTCGTTAATAAGACCTAATAAAATTGAAATATGTGATATCATCTTGGACCAACATGTGATCATGAAAAATTTTCATAGGATTAACAAAATTGAAAAGAAAGGGATACTAATAAGAAAAAACCATGAAAAAAGAACTTTACTAAAGTGAATCTTCGGAACTGAACATGAACACAGAGGAGTATTGGTCAATTGATCTACCTAGTTCCTATCCCACATACTACAGAATATATCAAAAAATAACCAAGAAATATTCATGATGTTATTCTAAAAATACCTACATAGATGATTCCTATGCATCGTATAGAATTTCTCCTCCAAAATGTTCCAACTAGCCTTGTTTCATCCTAACTCATCATGAATCACCTAACCCAATAAATAAGTAATCAATGAGGAAATCTTAGCAGTTTAGTAAACTTATACTCTAGTAGTTGAGCCCTAAAAACTCATCCTTCATGTCCTATTGGATTTGAAAATTATTCTATTACGCCCTAGAACTCTAGGGGAACTATAGTATACTATTTGATGAGGTCCTCAAAGAATATATTATCTAGTCTCTTGATTGTATGAGGCTTTTCCATGTAGAAATACAAAGATAACAAACTCAAGTCCCGCTAGAGATATAAACCTCCAGAACACTACTAAATAGAAGAACATGAAAAGTTACTAGGAATGTTAAAATAGGCAACAAAATAAAGATGCGAAAAATGGTGTAGTAGAACCAAACTGAAAAGAAACATGTCCCTTAATTACATATAAGAAACACCAATAGTCAATTGGGGTTTATCTTAGGTGGTTGGGACGAATGATTTTGTTTTACTCCCCCCAAAGTTCAATCCCCAATGTAACATGTTTAGCTGATAAAGAGTATATTTTTTTAATGGCTTAAAGCCTTGTTGTTGACCATCCATATGCCCTAAAAATTCTAGGGTTTACCCTATGTACCATCCTAAAAATGAGGGAAAGTACTTGGGGATTTTCTCCGTGCAGATTTATAACCTAGAAAAAAAATATAGATAAGTAACATCGATACCAATTAGCAAAATTTACATAAGCTTTACATAATGACAAAATATTGGTATGAGCTATACAAATTCAAATATAAAATCAAATGGAAATCAAGGGGATACATTTTATTGCAAGTTATACACTACATTTCAAGGGTATTAGTAATCCATCATTTCAAGTTGTATCTTCAAGTAGAAGTTGCTCTACCCTTGACAACATTGTTGTATTCATTAAATCTAAGCCATGAATTAGAGAATATGGTTTATTATTTATAAATATCTCAAAAGAGTGAAGCTCCAAACACAAAAAGCAATGTGTAACTAGAAAAATCAATGTTATACCACTTCTCTATTGCAAGAGATGTTTGCACAATAACATTTAAATTCAAATTTTTATATTTAATCCCCTATCACTTTAGAGATATTGGAAAAAATGATTCAAATCTAATCAAATGAAGTCTATTATTACCTCCTAAACAATGACAAGTTGTAAAATATTAAAGGAACAACCTGCATATCTGGAAACTATAAAGTAGAAGAGAGGACATCGACTGCAAATATGGTTAGTATGACACATTTATTCCCTAATTATGTGATAGAAGCTAAGAATCAAATTAACCAAGGTAGCCTCTAGGGAAGAGATTTAGTTATCCCTTCACAATTTTTAAAAGGAAATAATTCCTAGGCCTAATTGTTGGCCTGTAGAATTTTTCTTAGGCTTCTATGACATTGTTGAAGATGATATTATAAGGTTCATTAAGGATTCTAGAGAAAATGCGAGTGTTGGTGACCATTAATTCTATATTCATTGCCCTAATTCCAAATACTAATAATCCATCTTCCTTTAAATAATTCAAGCCTGTGTCTCTTTGTAATTTCATTTACAAAATTGTTGTGAATTTTAGTACTGAGAGGATTAAAAGGATACTCAATCTATGTTGATGAACAATTTCGGTTTTAGGATGGAAGGAAGATTCATTCGGCATTTGGGGTAGCCCAAGAATGATTGCATTATATTAAAAATAGCAGCCTTAATGAATTAGTGGTCAAGGTTGATCTCTCTAAAACTTGTGATAGGGTCTGTTGGTTCTACTTGACGTTGATGCTAAAATATCTTGGTTTCTATGTTTGTTTTGTCACCTAGGTGATGCATTGTGTATCTTATATTTCTTTCTCAATACTAACCAATGAAATAACCTTTTCTTCCTTCAAGCCTAATAGAATTTTAAGATAGGGTTGTCATCTATCTCCTCTTCTTTTCTTTACTTTGATTGAATGCCTAAATATGGCTTTAATTGATGATATGAGGAATAAATTATTTAAAGAAGTGAAAATTTGGGGATCCTTTTACTTGTCTCATATGGTGTTTGTTGATGATATATTAATCTTATGTGATCAGTCAAGAAGGGAAGTGGATAAAATCAAAGATATTCTAGAGTTGTATTGTGATGCTACAAGGATGTTAGTTAAGGTTTGAAAGCCTTCCATCCATTTTATAGGGATCGAAGCTACATACTTGGATTATATTGCTACCCTTTTCCTTTGTAATTAGGGCAACTTGGATGGGGAGATGAAATATTTAAGTTTAGTTAAAATATAATAAATATCTAAAACAAGATTAGAATTGGTTGATTGCCAAGTTTGAGAAGAAAATATTGATTTGCTGGCACAATTGATTATCTATGGGTGGTTGAATTTTATTGGTTAAGGAAGTTATAGAGGCTATTCCAGTTTACTGGATGTCACTCTCTTAGATTCCAAACATGATTTTGAAGTAGTTGAGGAGATTAAGACTTAGGTTCTTTGGTTAGAGTGTAGGAAGAAGAGGGGTATCCTTTGGGTAATGTGGGAAAAAATAGTTATTCCAAGAGCCCTATGTGCTTGGAAACTAAAATATGTTTTGCTTTTCCAAAGTTGTAGTAGTTGAAAAGTGTTTGCAATAATTTTTAAGAAAAGGACTACGGTGTCAAGTGGTTTATCAAAAATGCATTATCTGTTGAAGAATAGATTAGAAAGCCTCAAAAAATATTACACAATATTTGTGTTATTTGGAAAGAAAATGTTTTTGCTTCCTAATTAATTGGGTATGGTTTTGTGCAAAAGGTGGGGAACAAGGCTTGTGTTAGGTTAGGGGAGGACCCATGGGTTTGGAGTGGTATGGAATTTGTGCTTCAAGATCATGTGATTCTTTGTTGAGGCACATGATACTTTAATATTTCTCAGAATGTAGTTCTTAATCTTACTTCTGGCTTTCATTATATTCTAGAGGTAATGATTCTATTTCCTAGGGCATTCTATGGCAAGAATCAAGTCTAGCCATGTCAGGTTGACTAAGAAGATAGACAATCTCATATGGTCAAAGAACACCACTAGGGTTTATACCCAGAAAACTAGATATATTTCTATTAGTTTAGATGGGGAGAAGAAGAATCATGTGTGGTGGAGGAGGACAATTTGGATATTGAAATATCCCTCAAAGGCTTGAATTTTTTGTGTTTTTGACTAAAGAAAAATACTTTACTTGGTATAATATTTTGAGAAGGAATAGGGAAAGACTCAATAGGTGTAGTTTATGCAAGGTATGTGAAAATACCAATAAACATCTTTTCATGGACTGTAACTACACTATGCAAGTTCATAGGGAGATTAAACATTTGACTAGGTTGAAAAATATCTAAATCAGTGGCATAGTTGAAAATGGTCTAAGAGGTTGGTGTCATAACTCTTCAGTGAAGGATTATAAATCACTTCCCTTGATCCCAGTTTGGGTGTTTAGAAAGCTAGGAATGTAAACTTATTTAAAGATAGGCAAATTCTTCCTATTCAATGTTGTTTTCCTATTTGATGTGATCTCAATTCTTTAAAAGCTTTTTCCTTAGATGACAATATCTAAGCCTACTAGGAATATTGTTTTAGAAGTGGGTAAGGATGGTGCATGCACATATTTTGATGATGACCCTTAGTTCTATGGAGTAGGGAGAAGTTTTTATATAGTGAATCTCATAGCATTAACTTTAGATTTGGATTGGGGCATCGAACCAATTATCATGTTAAATTGATGGTTATAAAACTTATCAATAATAAAAATACGACGTGGATTCACTACAAGGAAAAAGGACATTGGTGAGGAGAAAAAAATGTTACCATAAGCTCATTGGTGACGGT
The DNA here is from genome assembly GCA_031772625.1 of Pinus tabuliformis. Taxonomy (NCBI): domain Eukaryota; kingdom Viridiplantae; phylum Streptophyta; class Pinopsida; order Pinales; family Pinaceae; genus Pinus; species Pinus tabuliformis. Next base: position 597,683,361 of record CM062811.1, on the reverse strand, counting down.
CAAAAGAGCCTTCGTCACCAAAAACTGAACGTCACTGAAGGTGGTGTCACCAAAAGTATAGGTGTTGTGGTGAAATTCAAATTTTGTCACCAATAATGATTTATAATGACAGATAGTGACCATCACCATTTCATATGAGCAATGGTGATGGACCAAAGTCTCGATCACCAAAAAATGAACATCACCAAAGGTGGTGTTACCAAAAGTATAGGTGTTATGGTGACATTCAAGGTCTGTCACGAATATTGATTATAATGACGGATAGTGGCCATCACCATTTCATATGAACTACAATGATTTATTGTGATGGACCTTTCATGGTCGTCACTATTGGTGCATATATATGGTAATGTTCATTGACTGTCACCAAAATCTGCATTGCCAAAAGTATAGGTGTTATGGTGACATTTAAGGTCTATCACGGATAATGACTATAATGACGAACAGTGCGATCACCATTTCATATCAACAACAATGATTTATGATTACAGACCTTTCATGGTTGTCACTATTGATGCATATATAAGGTGGCATTCATTGATATTCACCATTTCATATTTTCATGAGGGTCAAAAAATATCACCATAAGCTCATTGCTGATGGGAAAAAGAGCCCCCATCACCAAAATGGATCGTTGCCATTTCATATGGATATTAGGGAATGACGGAATCAAACCACCAACGTCCTTCTTGTAAAGCAGGTACTCTTCCATTGAGCTAGCACCCTTTAAAGATTTAAGCATTAAAAAATTAGGCCGTAAACTTTATGAAACTTTCAGTTAGTTATAAAACTTTGTAAAGTCTTGGAAAATGTTTTACTAAACAAGAAAAATATATAATTTTATGTTTGTATTAATATAACATACTAAATATATATTTATAATTTATTAGCACAACCAACAACTTATTTATCTCTTATTAAAATCACAATTTCTAGTTGGTGGCTTAGATAATGACTTCAATATTAGAGAATATTAGCAATTGATGGTCCAACTTATTTGATCACTAGAACAACTTCCAAACTTCAAGATAGCAGATTAAAAAGGACTAACTACTATAGCAATTTCAACCTCACTTCTTCACGTCGAGATGTAATTCATTCTATAACTCTCCCCACAAGCTAGAATTCACTTCGGACTTCCCTCTATAATTCTTGTTCCCTTTAATCTCACATAATGTTGCTTCCCTTTAAAGAAAAATAAATTTGTCTTATATTACAAATAAAACACAAGACTAATACAAAAATATTGTATTTATGGACTAAGTGTTACCCATTATAACTTCCTTAACTAATAAGAGCGAGACGTGTCAAGGGCATGTTGACGGTGTTGGACCCACCAATATGTCAAGGGGATCTCCCCAGTAAGAAGTCCAAATTAGAATTCAGACCCTTCAGTGTAGGAGTCCTAGTAGTGGGTCGTAAGGTAATCCCTTGACCTCGGTGTCGCACAGAGGCAAGTAAGATAACTATGTCAGTAGCAAGGGTGTGACTGATGAAGTGAGTGAAGGAAGGTGTATGAGAGGCTCTAACACTTCGAAGGGAGAAGAAGGTGAAGGTGAGGTCTAGGTTGATAGGGATGAGTCCCAACTCGGTTAGGAACACACAACACAAAAGGACATGCATAGCTTCTAGTGGAGCAGTCCACTCGGATGTGACAGTCATAACATAAAAGGTAAGATAACACGTACAACACTCATGGATCAGTCAAAGACGAGTGCGATGATTGTTATAGCGAGGATCATGTGAAAGGTCTGTCTGATGGCTGGTAGAGAATTCGACACAGACGGTGACAACATTAACAACATATGCAACAAAATGACAACAAGGTTCATATAATTGCATACAGATTAGTTCATACACAAGTACGTAAGTTAAACAACATATATCGCTAATGCAACCAGAGCAGTCCAACTACAATAACAACATATGCATGAAAATGTGTTAGATCTTATTATATAAAGAAGCGTAAGTCACAATCATACAATACACCATGTAAACCTACTAGCTCCAACAGTAGAACGTTACAGCCACATCTGCCTGCTCCTCCAATGAGATGAACTAGTTGCATGCAGTGGAGAAACCAAGGCGCATTACAATACTCTCCAAGCCTTCTTCAAGATAGTCTAAGTAGAAGCTTGGCTGACCAAAAGCCTATACAATGAGTTATGAGGGACTATTTATAGCAAAGGGTGGGATGACCCTTGACATCCCCTTTGTGACCATTCAACTACCCTCATGACTCTTCACCTACTCTATGACTGTTACATCCACTATTGAGACTTGAAATACACTTGACATGACTCAACATTACAATGTGCATGTACCCATGTGAACGATGGCTTGAAAAAGCCAAACTAGATATCATTCGGACTTAGACAACCATAGAATTCCAACTGCTTGACATCCTCATTCTGATCAACAATGACATATTGATGCTAAGATTGGTAGTCCTTGATAGTGTCCATGTGTTCTATTGTGACAGTCGTCTGAAACCTAAACCTTGCCTGCATATCATCTTGGTACACTGCTCGGGCTCCTCTATCCAAAACGTCTTAGAGCATGCAAATCATTGTCTTCCAATGTGGCCAGACCAGTAACGTACCTGCGCATGATGTCTACACTGATAGGAAAGTTTGGGCTGGTGGCAGTGCACATCAACTCATCGAAGTTTGATTCAAGCTCCTGTCGGACCTGCTTCTTTCTCTTCATCTGGGTGATAGTCCCAAGTGATGGGATCGCATGAGTGTGCACTATAACATCCATGCTTTTGAATACTCGTGCATGAGAAGCCTATATGCTAGTGATGAGTTGCAGTAGGTCCTCATAGTTCCACACTTGACTTCGGATACGTGCTTGCAGCTCGACCACATTGGTCCTCATCATCTTTGGCAAGCGAATCGAGGCTCCCTTTTACTTCATCATTCGTGCTTTTATTTATCAAAAATAGCATATACGTGCTTTAATATGCATGCTCTTCTCGCACATCCTAGCTGCCATCTGTGGAGATGGAGGACTGCTTGGTGCATGGTACCAAACTTGGAGTATAATGCTCGCATAACTGTATCAAGGGACAATACTTCATCTACTATTTCCTTCTTCAGTTTGGCTTGAGCAAACATTGTCACCAAGTCTCCTCCTTGCTTGGCCACTTGTAGTTCCTTTGCCATTTTCTCATTCTCAACTATAAGGAAATGAACACTTGAGTCAGTGGCTTCACCATACACTCTAGTTGCGTCAGCCAAAGAAGTTGGATGCTTGTGCACATTACTCACGATCACTTGTTCTTCAACTTGCATAGGGGATGTTTAATCATCCTGAGTCAGTACTCTCTCAGACTACACAACTCTGTTATCAGATTCTTCAAAGGAGATGTTGTGCATCTCTTATTCTAGCCGACCACCAAGGATCTTAGTGCTTCGTTGGTCATTTAGGAATTTCTCATCATCAAGATGAAATGAAGTGGGTGAGTGACCTCTTTGTGGTGAGGCATAAGGTCGATGTCCTATTCCAAATCTCGCTACTCCATGTTTGCATCTAACTGTTCAAGTGCCTGTTCAATCTCATGAGAAAATTCTTCCCCCTGTGATGGTTCATCCTGTTCACCTAATGCAAGCTGTTTGGATGAATCAACTACTTGTATGGGTGCTACTTCGTGTATCTACACATGATGCTCCCCTTGCTGAATTTGTTGTTGTTGCACTTCCTTCTCCTGTTGGCACATCTCTTGTTCTTTCCAGAGTTGCTCCCTCAGCTCATGCAACTCCTTCTCTTCTTCTTCCATTCTTTTCTTATCCCTATGCCTTCGCATGATTCGCTTGTTGCGATGTTACCTCTTTTCTTGAATAGCCATAGCTTCTTGTTCTACAAGTGGATCTGTGCAAAACTTACAGATTTTCTCCTCCTCCATGCGGTCGACAATATTCCTCTTCCCTCTGTTGTGCATAGGTATGCTTCGCTCTGCTGCCTCTGCTGTCGCTGCTACTGTTACTACTGTTGGTGCTCTCCGTGATGCTACTTCATGCTGTTGTGCTAACCACTCTACGTGAAATTGACCTATTCATTGAGTCTGGAGGAATCGTAGCAATAACTCCATGAGTCTTCCTCAGCCTAATGAAATGCCCCATGGATTCAATTGAACTGAACTCTCATGCAATGATCCTTCACAATCCAATGTGGGTCATATGGGTTGAAGCCTCGGAGGTCGAATGGGTACTTCTTCATCTATTCTACTTCGACATCCACTTGCTTGATGCTCTGGATCTCATATAAGACAATCTGCAATGGAAGAGTGAGTTAAGGTGCCTTATTTTTCCTGTGCAGTCTAGCTGTCAATCCTACTGAGATATGATACGCTACTTCCTGCATGACAAGCACGTCCAAAGAAAACTTTGGCAGAACATGTAGAGGCTTCTCCACACTGAACACTCGGATGAAAGTGTCGAACGGTGAGTCATACCAATCTGCAATGCCTAAAAATTCCTTCATCGCTTCCTTTGACATGCAGGGTGGATCCTGTTAGAATATCAACCTATACACTAGGGTGAAAAAATGATCAGACAACCATATGATTACTCCCGTGAGGCTGCATTCGAGCAACAAGTTGAAATATGTATTCACAATAGTCTCCGTCAGTGACCATGCCCACTCCAAGCTCGGGAACTCATGTTGAGCATAAACTGCATCTAGGATGTAAGTGGACATATAAATTTCTACATGCATACCCTTGGGTGACTATCGAGCCTTCGTGACTTGTTCCTTAAGCTGGTGAGCCAGTATGTCAGACCAGTTGCATGGTATTCCTTCTCTAGCAAGTTGTTCTAGTGCAATCACCCAAATCTGAGGAAAGGTTTTAGTGCTTTCTTGGCCACTCAGTCGACATGAGAATATGACCAAGTATTGGTATGCCTTCCTCAATACCTTTGTCTTGTAGATCTAGTTGGGTGTCATCCTGAAATGAGTTGGTTCCTTTACCCAATCCTTCATAATGTCTCTAGAGTTACCTCTATTGCTAGGTGCGTTGAGTGGAGGACTCATGATAGTCACGAGTCATAATCTCGTGCCCATAAGGTTGCAAGCTTTGTCCCACTGACATTTCTCAAGGTCATCGTCTCAGGGTCAGTGTGAGAAATTATCCAGTGAACCATGTGTGCACATGGGAACATGCAGTATCTGCATCCAATCTGGTACAAGCCAGACTTGTGAATGTCCACGTACACCTGATAGTCTTCGAGCCCTTCCCCAAAATCACTTGCGAATGTTTCATTAACCTCTTTCCACTTCATTTTGATGGTCTAGATACAACTTCTAATCTTCATAGATTGACAAACTAGAGGACACTTCCTCAACTGATGCTCCAGCTGTAATGCCATCAGTGTCTTGTGATCCTATTTTCTTGGAAGCCAGTGAGACAGATAGACACCTGGAAGATCTGGAAACAAGCAACATGCATGGCAAGAAATATGTTAGTGGAAACAAAGTAAATCTGGGGAAGGACACAACACATACCTGGGAAACTGATGAGAAAGATTGCACAAAGTTTCTTTGGAGGCTGGGTGACTGGCAGCTAGAACTGTGCAAAAGGAAGTCTGGGCTGTTTGGGTAGTAGGAATCGCTGTTGGACAGTGAAATACGCAATCCAGTTAGGAAGATGGCTGCTGGGATTGCACAATGCTCAATTCTAGCTCGGAAGGACTGCAGGCCCAAGGACAGATTTGCACAATTTCCTGGGCGAAGTAGCCAATGTCCTTTAGAAATGTGCAAAAGAGTCCTGAATGCCAGTGCTAGTCAAGAATGCACATTTCTCGGGAGCAAGGTGAGCCTTCCTTCCCCAGATTGCGCAATGCAGCCTAGGTGAAGGCAGAGCCTGGGCCAAAGTTGGTCCGACTCATCGATCGACAACTAAAAGCAACTAAGATAGTAAAATGCATGGTGACACTACGTGATAGCAGAAGCAATTGAAAGTGCATGAAAAACATGAATGAAATATTCATCAAACAAATCAACATGCATGTGGGTGAGGCCATTCACCGGTTGGGCGAATGTCCATGAAAAACATTTTAATGCGTGCGAAAACAGTGAGATAACAAAAAAAACTAGAACAAATCTAGGAAAAGCTATAATACATGTAAATGATAGCAAGAATTCAAAGAAATTAACCAAACAGAACTCGCACAAGCGAATACACAAAAAGCGAAAAAAAATGTTGAAAAAGACAAGTTGAGGCCACTTACCCATGAATAGCTGAGCCGAATGTGTCAAAGAGTCCTAGATGTGTTATGGGATGTTAGAGCTCCAAGATCAATGTGACTAAATGAGCTTTGATGCATCAAATAACTAAGTTTGGTCTCATGACGTGCATGCCATGAATCTAGGAAAAGCGACACTTGGATGGAAACTTCTAAAACAACTTTGCATGTAACCCCCAACTGCTAAAAATAGATCCATGAATCATGGGATGCCTTCTGCATGTTCTCTCTTGCTATTCTAGGAAGATCAAGTCCTGCATGCATGCAAGTCAAGTTTCCTAGGTCCCGAGGTGGAATTGGTCAACCGGACTGTCCATGCATGCAAGTGGTCAACTGCTTGGGAAAAATGCACATTCCTGGCTAGGAGCTAGGCTGACTTCCCAAGATATTTGTGCAAATTTTGGCAGAGCAGCTGATTGTTGCCCAGATTTGCGCAAATCTTGGGCTGAACAACATACTTCTAGGAAAATTTGCACAAAACCTACCCAGAGGGTTGCCTGGCAAGATTGCGCAATCTTGGAACCGAGGAGGTTGTCAGAGAGGATTGCACAATTCTTGGAGGGAAGCTTGGTTTCCCTCCAGAAACACGCAATTTTCATGGGGAAACTACTCAACCTGCAGTTGGACCAAGTTTGAGTGAGCAGCGTGTGAGGGGAATGGATCAACTATGATCGACATGCTACCTTTGTGTGAGGAAAACACTTGAAGCTTGAGTACTTGATGAAGCAAGACAAAGTGTTGTGTAAGGTTGGTAGGGAGACTCCAAAACTGGCTAAGGCAAAATTTTGGAGGGTGGTTGTAGGCGCTACAACAGGGCCTTAAGCTCCAACCTTGAATAAATAAATATCCATTCTCAAAGTCTACTTTACTTGTATTATATGATAATATCCACTAACTTGACTTCAAAAGTTGATGCTAAATTCAACTTCAAGGAGTTTCAATTAAAGGCTATGTCACATAATTCAAGTTCAGGAATGATTAGGTTTAGTTCAAATTCAAATCTTCTGAAATGGTTTGGATGAGATTTTCGATTATATATTATAGAAAGTAATATATAAGTTTATGTTCGTATTATATTTATATAATATAACAAAGAGGTAATTGTAATTTATTAGAACAACCAACAACTTATTTTTCTCTTATTAAAATCACAATTGTGAGTTGGTGGCTTAGTGAATGACGTCAAATATTAAATATGATTAGCAAGATGTAATACAATATCCATTGTAATATTATATTATACTATCACAGCCTAACAAAAAGGACAAATCTTCCTATATCATAAGGCAAAAGGCACAATTGTTCTTTTGTTGGAATCAATGCCGGTGTTTTGGGTTAAAGAGACTATATCGTGATTTCTATCTAATGGAAAGTTGCAGATGTGGGACTTACCATTCTATATGCCTCACAGCCTTCATGTTTGTGTTCACCCTCTACAAATGTTTTGAAAAGAATATTGTCATCGGTGGGTCATTCATCATAGAATAAGATTTTCCCATCTTGATCCTTGTACTCAACAACAACCATGGCATCTGCAAAGTACATGCTATATATTGTTAGGAATAAAAAAGATCTAACATGTAGTTTGTTTAGATTAGCTAATAAAAGACAGTTTTGTTATAGTTCTCAATAAAATTATTAAATATCAAATTGTTGTGTTGTGCTCCCTTTATGCCATTATGGTTTATGGTGCATTGTTGTGCTAGATTTCCCAATAAAAGATTTCCAAACTAAATCTCTTATAAGCGCACCAGAAAATAGAATTCTATGCATTAAAGAAATAAATAAATTTGTTCAGAGAAACATAGTATTCTCCAATAAAATATAAATACTAGATCTATTCTCCAATGTCAAATGTAGTGTTCTAGAACCTCAAATAAGCCATTGTAGAGATAGAGATGAAAACAGCTAAAAAAATAAGTAATAATTTTGATAAATTACTAGTAATAGGTGAGATCCTGGTGGGGAATCAAGCAAGAAATTTATCACAATAAACCTTGTCTGTAACTGTAAAGTTATTACCAGCATTGACAGAGACCAACAAGGCAAAAAGAGTCATACAAACCTAGTGGAAACATTTTAAAATCTTGTCTAGGTGATAATTTTGATAAATTACCAAGAATAGGTGAGATCCTGGTCGGGAATCCAATAGGAAAGTTATTACAATAAACCTTGAATCTAGATGTAAATCTATGACTAGCATTGAGAGAGACCAAGAAGGAAAAAAGAGTCATACAACCCTAGTTAAAACGTTTGAAAGGCTTGTCCATTGTGGCTAGGGAGTTTAGCTGATATAGAAAGCAATGTCATAGATAATATCCTTCAATGTGGCTCAACCTAGTCAGTACTACAACATTGTCTCTCATAAAATTATGTCCTAAACAACTCTAAAACATAATATTACATAACAGCCTCAAATCTTTATTATCAAGATGACATAACATCTTGATTTTAAAAAAAATTCCCCAAAGGTTTTACCTCGATTTATTGTTTTTTTTTTTTAAATTCTATTGGTTTAAAAATTTTGTAGATAATTTGTATGATCAAAGTTCTCATTAAAACGAAATGAAGAAACTTTCAACAAGGTTTCAATTAAAATTTGTAGAAAATTTCTAAATGGAAATTTGAATTTATCGATTTAAGAACTTATCTCACCCATGTTTCTCATGAGCATGTTATAATGAAATTTATAACAGGTGCAATTCAAATTTATTAAGCCAAAGAGACTTTTTATAAGAGATGTATAATTCCTTTGGTACCCAACATGGAGTTGACACAACATTTAAATAGATTTTAGAAATAAAAAGGTATTTCAATATCCACCTCTCTCTCTCTCTCTCTCTCTCTCTCTATATATATATATATATATATATATATATATATAGATAAAGCATTTGGAAGTCTAAAAAAAATATTATTTCACAAATCGTTGCATTTTACATTCGTATATGAAAATTATGTGCAAGTATATCAATGGTTAACATGAGGTTGACATGTAGCAAAGCTCTATTAGATGATGACAATGTAATAGGAAGTGGTGGAGTAGGCAAGGTGTATTGTGTCATGTAGCAGAACAATGAAACTGTAGCAATAAAGTGAATATGGACAATGAACATCAACAAAAATATGTAAAACGGACTAGACATATTGATAAAGGCAAAAGCAGGCATTCTAGGGGAAATTTGCCATAAAATTATAGTGAAACTTTATTTTTATTTGTCAGATTGTAATTCAAGTCTATTGGTCTATGAATGCATGCCAAACGGAAACTTATTCGATGCTTTACATGAAAATAATGAGAAGACGCTAAAGAGAAGTGGCATGGACTTGGATTGGCCAACACATTACAAGATTGCATTGGTAGCAACTCATGAATTAGAATATCTTGATCATGATTGCTTGCCTTCAATTATTCAGAGGGATGTAAAATCTACCAATATTTTACTAGATAAATTTCGAGTCAAAGGTCACTGATTTTGGGATTGCTAAAATTGTTCAAACTTGTAGAGGAAAGGATTCTGTTGTAGCTTTTATAGGCACCCATGACTACATAGCTCTTGGTATGTTCAACTTAGTATTGTGCTTCCCTACTTTTCACCTTTGAAAGTAGATAACATTTGGTAAACAAGGAAGAGGATTTTGTGTGTAGACTTGAGCTAGGAGTTGCAGGATGCGTCCTAAAGCATAAGAGGCCCTCTACACTAGAGAATGGGAGGTCTCTGAACAAGGAATTTGGGCCAAGAAGTGGAAACCTATGTGTAAAGAATTCGAGCTAGATCGTGGAGATTAGCGCAAGGAAAATGGGCGAGGAAGCTCACAAGGAACAAGAGCTGGATCAAGTGTTTGTAGGGTGAGGCCAGCTAGTGCAACGAGAGGACTAGATTGTTATCAGTGTGATAAATTACCCTGTAAGAGAACAGATTGTTTAGACTCTGTCAATAAAATACTACAAAAAATAAAGACAGGGTTTTCCCAATTAGGTTTCCAAAGAAAAAATATGTAATTTGTGTGACTATGTTCTTTATTTGTGTGTGTTTACTCCATTGTTAAATTATTAGGAGATTTTGCATCTTGGTGGAAATAAACTAGTTTCAATTTTCAGTTATTCATCTAGTAGTTGCATATTTTTGTGGAAATTTAACGCTTCGTCTAGTCCTTATCACTCTAAAATTATTTGGCTCGACCCCTTGCACAAATATCCAAATCTCATTCTTAATTAGAATTAAAACCATCTTGAGTTTCTACTGGAAAAACCTTCATTAAACTTTAATCATCCTCATGCTTAATGTGGACATCATGTTGACAATCAATGATTACCTTAAAGCTTGTCTGAGACCAGAATCAGATTCCTTAGCTACACATTTCAAATTTGGTTAATTTATTATTAATGGGTGTAGAGGCAGTTCTAAACCCAAAATGGTATAATTCTAAATATTTTGTGTTCAAGTCAATGTTCAAATATGTTTATTCTAGTTTTGTTGATAACATATAAATCCTCTATGGCTACCCTTTAATATTGATTTCTCCAGTGATATGACAACTCAATATTTAAAAGTATTAAAACTTCCAATGAGCCTCATTCCATATAAATAGTAGATAATACATACAAATAAATACAAATTGAGATCATTTTAGGAATGTATGTTCCTTGTTGAACAAATGTAAACACTGAGAATTAGCTAAGAGCCTTATTGCATAACAACTTTGAGTAGTTACTCAGTGTTTGTAAAAATGAAACAAGTTGTTTGTTATCTTTCTGATCCAGGTCGATATTGGTGGCCACCTGCCAAGTCCACTTGGACCCCCACCATTGTTTCTTTTAGCTTTTCAGTTTCCTTAATTTTAGCAGAGTTTACTATTTTTAGTAGTTTTTTGGGTCCTGAACTTCTAGAGCCGTTTTGAGGCCCTAAACGATGTTTTTTGGGAACACTGGGAGAAACATGGGTCCATGGATTGATGTTTCTCTTCCCAAAGTTATAGATCTTGGATAGATCTTTCTAAAGAGTTATTGTACGCGTCAAACGGAGATCGTATGCCAAAGTTACGACCCCGGGAAATTGATGTAGCAATTTACCCAAACGGGGCCCACAGTTTGGCGTTTCATCTTCTAGGGTTAGGTTTTTGGATGTTGAGGGTTTTCCATTGTTTCTAAACAATAAATAGGCTTTCAAGCCTCATTGTAACACAATTCAAGGGCATGTAGTTGCCACATCTCTTCAAAGAGATAAGCTACCATCACCCTAGTTGGTCTATTTCCATTGTTGTTTGTAAGCATATTTCAGTATTTTACATTAATGAAATGAAGTATTATTTCCACTGCATCTTTGTGTTTATGGTTATTTCTATAATTTTTTGCATTCCTGTTTCAATCTGGATCAGTGGTATCAGAGCGGTCTACTTTTTCAATGTTTTTCTTTGCATGTCCCCAATGAGGTTGAGATATATGGAGTTAGGGCTTGAACTGGTCGAACCTTTACAAGACCATCCTTGCAAATCCTGATAGACTCCCATGACAAATGAAAAGAAAGATGAGGAGGCAGGAGAGCCTATCAAAATCTTGCTCAAAGAAGCCCTCAAGCGACAAAAGAACGTGATGATGGATAGCTTTGCCCAAATCCTTCAGCGACTGCCCAGGGGTGACGCATCGACTTCCAATAGCTACTCTGGAAATGCCACACCATTTAAGGTACAAGTTAATTTTGAAATCCCCTTATTCAAGGGTCAGATAGATGCAAATGCCGTTGATAAATGGTTAAATTTGCTAGAGGGTTATTTTTCTGTTCATGATTTTTCCAATCGAGAAAAGATTATTTTCTCTCTTCTCAAAGCAGCCCCCGATGTTTTTTTTTTTTTTTTCTAGGTTAAGACTAAACTAAGTACCCACGGGGAATTGAACCAGTGACCTATCGCAAGGAGTGCCTTAACAGCGCACCCATTCACCGTCAATCCAAAGCCCCGTGGGCAAGCAGCCCCCGATGTTAAGGATTGGTGGGAAACCTATTGGAGCAGAAGGATGAAAGTACAGGCTCACTATTTTCAGCCACACCCAATTGGGATTCATTCTAGGATGCCATCAAGGAGTAGTACTGGTGGGCTCTAGTATTGCAACAATGATGCTGCAACTCCTGGGACTCCCTTCTTTTTTTTATCAACCTGGTTGTTCATAACAAACTTGGAAGTGACGGTGTTCTATGCACAACTACTAGCTCTTGCTGTAGGCTGTCACTTGATTAGCTGGCACAAGTTCGCTAGGACCTTAAGCCAACTTCTATGAGCTCTTAGAAGAAGCTTTTAAATGTGATGGATGAAAGCTAACTCAAAAGAGGCTAGTCTATTTGCAGAAAGAAGCGGAAGGCTGAAAGGAAATGCAAACCCTAGCCAACCCTAGTTTTACTGACTAACCCTACTGGTGCAAGAAAAGAGATGAGAGCTATAGAAATGGATGACATTGACTCTTGGAAAGGTAAAATGTAGGTGACTAAGCTACTTCTAAAGGAAAATATGGAAAAAGCATCTTTTTGTATTTTTGAGTAATTTTGCAGAATTATTATGTATGTGCTTTAACTATTTTTTATTGTGCAGGGATTTATTGGCGAAAGGAAATGGAGTGGGCACTTGCAGGAGGTTGGGAAGGTGAGAAGAGGGCCTAAGGGGCCCTTGGCACCCTTCGAGAGAATTTCACAGTGATCAGATATTGGAAAACTTCTCATGTGAACTTCTATAGGAAGTCTGCAGGGGTTCTATAGGATGTTCTATAGGAAGTTCTACAGGAACGGCCGAAAGAGGATTTTAGAGGATTGATGGAGGAAAAATGGTGGGGAAGTGGAAATGAAGGATGGATAAGGTTGTTAAGAGGTGTGGGACTTGGTAAATGAAGCTCAGGAGTGATGAAGATAGTTGGATTTTCTCAAGGATGGAGAAAGCAATGTTGCACAAAAATATAGAAATTAGGGAAAATTGGGAAAGTGTGACGAATGAAGGGAATGAATCTTGGATTAGGGGCTGGAACAGGTTGGATGATGTAGTAAGGGTAGGTAGGAATGTGTTATAGGTACTCTACACACTATTTTCCAAAACTGAGCAAACAAAGACTAGAAAAACCAGAGATCTATCTGTTTTGACCTAATCTGACCTAAAAGCCAGAAACATGATGAACAGAAGCTCATAGACAGGAAATCATGCAAGATAGCTATGGAAACTAAGCAAGAACAGATCTAAACATGCAATTACAACTGGTATCAACTTTTCCAACTAAAAATCTAACACTAGCAATTGCATAGAAAGGCAAGAACAATGTTTTTGTGGAAACAAGTATGCCTTGGTCTCAGCTCATGGTCCCAAGGAGGGAGAGATGAGATCAAGGATTGCTTGATGGCCTTTTTGCAGATATTTTTTGTTACCAAACTGTCAAACCAACCTAAAACATGAGAAGCTATTTTAATTATCAAAAGCAACCTAAGTAACAAAGCAAGATCTTAACCCAAATAACAGAAATTATTCTATGAATGCAAGGAAAACACATAAAAAGTAAACAAAGGAGGTACTGGAACTTGGGTTGGTACCAACCCCAAGAGCTACAACCTCCTAGGAAAGCTCAGAGCTAGTGCAAAGCGAAATTCATCTCCATTACTCAAAAAATAATAGTCATGTCACAAAACTGTTTACAGCAAGAGCTCAAAAATGAGTTGAAACGTAGAGCTGCACTCAAGTGCGAAAAAGAACTGTTCAATAGCTAAACTACCAAGGCTTGAAGCCTTCCTACTTATGCAACACGAGGACTCCCAACAATCCTCCTTAACTTTAGGAGCTTGGTTGTTCAAGACTACAGTTAATCAGCCATTTCACAAAACCTGCTCGGCTGCCCCTTGAAATCAACTTTGGTGGGCTGTTGAACTTCGAGCTAAGGGTGGAGAACTCGAGGAATGATTCATTTAGTGCAGGAGACACCCTTCCTACAAATCCTCAGCCTTTTTGCTTCATATTTGGCTGTCAACTTGCTCATAAATGCTTGACCTCGGTCCAAAAGATGTCCAAAAATCGATAATAAGCAAGTATTAGACTTTGTGGTCAAGTGACTATTCTCATTCACTCAATTAACATAAATATATCCAAAAGCATGCATAAAACTATGAAGAATGGTGGATTAATCAAGAATAATAGGCAAAATGAGCCCATAAAGTTACCCATTTTTGAGGCTCATTAAGTACTACCCTATCAAAAGCTATGAGGACCAATACATAAAGTGGACCACACTGTGGCAGGGGAGGGACCAATACATGCCAAAGTTTACTAATATTTTCCATACCCTTCACATAAATTTTGGTATCAAGGATTTGGAGCAGCATTTGGTACTCAAATACCACAGCTGCTTGCACAAGTACATCTAGGAAGAAATAGAATTCCCAAACATCCCCTCGCTCGGCACAGCATACCGATATGCCGTTAAGGTTAAGCAAAAGTTTAAACAGAAGAAGTGATACTTTGGATCTGCGAATCCGAAGTAAGGGAAAGGTGCCCCCAAACCATAGAACAAAGGAAAAAGCCAAAGCAGGGCAGCCCAAGACAACTCACCAAAGTTGCAAGCAAAGAATAGCATCGTGAAGGCAAAAAAGGACACAGGAAAGTGGTGTGAGTTCCATAAGAGCTCCACTCACAACACAAGTGAGTGTTGGGCCAAGCAGTCACTGTTGGTTAAGCTAAAGGTTTCAGAAATAGATGTATGTTTGTTGGGTTGTGTTATATTCTTTCCACGACTAGCCCACATAGTTAACTGGGGGTTAGAGGGGGGGAGGTCACAGGGGGTTTGAGGCATAACCATAACCCCACTTTATGGTTATGCCTTGGACCCTATGTTAGACTGGGCGGACCAACCTATGGTTTTGTGCATGTTTTTCACACATGTTTTTGGACGTGATGGTTTTCGGTCCATGGTATTGGACGCGATGGTTTTCGGTCCATGGTATTGGATGCTTCGGCATGTATAAATATGTATTATAACATTGAAAGGAACAAAAAATGTAAATCAAGATGGTAGTCCTAGTTTTGGGATCCAGGGGAAAATCTTTGTGTATATGTGTTTTATGTGTTATGCTCTCGAATTGTTTATTTTGTGTTTTAGAATTCATATGCAAGTAATTTCTGTACGGGGTTAAAACCTACATTTGGTATCAAAGTAGTTTTGGCTTCAAGGGGATGCCTTTGTTGCTGAGGGGTTTCACTCGGGCCTATGGTAGACCCTGTTCAGTGGGAGATCTGCAAGATCGATTATGTTGGTGAAAGAAGATGGCAAGTAGTGGAAAGATAGAGATCGAGAAATTTAATGGTCAGAGTTTTGAGTTGTGGAAACTCAAGATCGAGGATCTGTTGGTGGATAAAGATCAGTGGATCGCGGTAGATCTGGGTACTAAACCAACGTGAGTGTCCGATGAAGAATGGAAGAAGTTGGATCGGAAGGCAAAGAGCACAATACTATTGTGTGTCTCAGATTCAGTATTACTGAATGTATCAGGGGAAGCTATGGTGAAGGCTTTGTGGGACAAGTTAGAGACTTTCTACCAATCTATGTCTGTGGTGAATAAACTGTTCTTACGGAAAAAGCTGTATAATTTGAGGATGAAAGATGGAGACTCGGTGACAGAGCATATGAATGAATTTAATACTGTGGTAATTCAGTTAGCATCTATTGATATTAAAATTTCAGATGAAGATAAGTGCATCAGTTTATTGTGTTTTATACCAGATTCGTGGGATAGTCTGGTTATTGCAATAGGTAGCAATGCAACTGCCTTGAAGTTTGATGAAATAGTCTCATCCTTGCTGACGGAGGAGATGATACGGAAAAACATGGAGAGCCAGAATGGTGATGCCTTGTCTGTATGAGGACGGTCCTAGAACAGAAACAAAAATAAGTCATCGAGTGGGAGATCTAAATCTAGAGGGAGATCTAAATCTCCAGGAAAACCTGTAAAGGTGGTGTGCTGGAAATGCGTAAAGGAAGGGAACTTCAAAAGGGACTATAAATATAAAGTTCCTAATAAAGGAAAGGGATCTGATGATGCTCCTTTTGGAGAGGCGAAAACCACCTTGGATGAAGGTGGGGATGTGTACTTGGCTTCTTCAAGTACACATGTAGATCATGAGGCATGGTTGATTGACTCAGGTGCATCCTTTCACTTCACTCCCCATAGAGAGTGGTTCTGCGAGTATGAGAAATACGATGGTGGTGATGTCTTCTTAGGGGATGAGAGGAAGGCTAGGATCATTGGTCATGGAAAAGTAAAGTTGAAGTTGCAAGATGGATGGATTAGAGCACTTCTAGGTGTTCTGCATATTCCTGCATTGGCTAGAAATCTATTTTCTGTAAGAAAGCTGGATGATGCAGGTGTAAAAACAGTGTTCGAGAAGGATACCTACAAGATGGTTTGGGAGCACTGGTATTGATGCGGGGAGTTTGGATTGGAACTCTATACAAGCTGCAAGGTAGCACTGTTATTGATGGGTGAAATAGTTCTGTGCTTCCTGAAAGTGGAGCAGAAGATCTAGTGGTCTCTGGAGAGAAGATCATGTTGTGGCATCAAAGGCTTGGACATATTGGAGAGAACGGCCTTAGAATACTTCATGGTAAAGGTATGGTAGAAGGTATGAGTAATAGCTCTCTGGATTTTGATTTCTGTGAAAAATGTGTATATGGGAAGTAGAATCAGGTGATTTTCCCCTCTGGTAGTAAGAGGGTGAAACATATATTAGAGCTTGTGCACAGTGATGTGTTTGGACCTGTGAAGGTTCCATCATTGGGTAAGTTTGTGTACTATTTATCATTTATAGATGACTTCTCAAGGAATACATGGATATATTTCATTAAGAAGAAATCTGAAGCCTTTGACAAGTTTAAAGAATTTAAGGCTCTTGTGGAAAATTAGATAGAGAAGAAGATAAAGGTGTTGAGGACAGATAATGGTGGAGAGTTTTTCAGTAAGGAATTTGAAGAATTCTGTAAGAAGAGTGGTATAGCATGACAGAAGACTACTCCATATACACCTCAGTAAAATGGAGTTGCAGAAAGAATGAATTAGACGTTGATGGAAAGGGCAAGAAGCATGCTCAGTGGTGTCGGGTTAGGACAAGAATTATGGGCAAAGGTGGTGGATACTGCATGTTACCTCATTAACAGGTCACCTTCATCAGCGTTGGAGGATAAGACTCCACAAGAGGTATGGACTGGTGAGAAACCCTCTCTTTCACATATGAGGGTATTTGGTTGTGATGCATATGTACATGTTCTAAAGGAGAAATGAACCAAGTTGGATAGTAAATCTGAAAAGTGCATCTTTATTGGGTATAAGGATGGTTTAAAGGGTTATAAGCTTTGGAACCTAGTCACACAGAAGGTTCTGTACAGCCGAGATGTGGTGTTCAGAGAGGTAAAAGATGTTATTAAACATGAAGTCCAACCAAAGGAACCCAAGAAGATAGAGTTTGAGCTTAAGGAGGAAGAATCAGATTCTACAACAGAGGAGAAATCAGAAGATGAAGAGCCACAAACTCTGGCTGTGAGAAGATCAGTTTGAGAAAGAAGGCAGCTAGAAAGGTATAGTCCATTTGCTTTCTATTCAAATTTTGCTTTCTCTGTTACTAATGATGATCCTAGAACTGTAAAGGAAGCAGTGGATTCAGAGGATGGAAAACTCTAGAAAGAGGCCATGGTTGATGAAATGGCATCTTTTCACAAAAATGAGGCTTGGGATCTGGTGGAGTTGCGACTCGAAGGAAAACCATTGGCAGAAAATCAGTGTTCAAAAAGAAGACAAGTGCAAAAGGAAAAGTGGAGAAATACAAAGCTCGGTTGGTAGCAAAAGGTTCTTCCCAAGTGCCAAGAATTGATTTTGGTGATGTTTTTTCTCTTGTTGCCAAGGTAACTTCTATTAGATTACTTTTATCTGTTGCTGCTGCTTTTTATTTTGAGGTAGAACAGATGGATGTGAAGTCAACGTTTCTTCATGGGGATCTGGAAGAGGAAATATACATGAAGCAACTTGAAGGCTTTGTGGTGAAGGGTAAGAAAGAACTTGTATGCAAGTTAAAGAAGTCTTTGTATGGGTTAAAACAATCACCAAGGATGTGGCATTAGAAATTTGATACATTTATATGGGGACTTGGATTCACCAGAAGCAAAGCAGATCATTGTGTGTATTTTAAATTAATTGGTGACCATGTTATTTATCTAGTCTTGTATGTGGATGATATGTTGCTGGTTGGAAATGGCAAAGAAATTATCCAGGATTTGAAGGCCCAATTGTCCTCCAAATTCGACATGAAAGATCTTGGTGCTAAAAACTATATTTTGGGCATGGAAATTAAAAGAGATCGGGCAAAGAGGAGGCTCTGGTTAAACTAGAGGAAGTATGTTGAGATAATATTGCAGAGATTTAATATGCAGGATAGTAAACCGGTGAAGATTCCTATTCCTGTAGGTGTGAGATTATTTGCTGAACAGTGTCCCGAGACACAAGAAGAGGAAGAGGACATGTCCGGTGTTCCATATGCAAGTGTAGTCAGTAGCCTGATGTATGCAATGGTCTATACTAGACCAGACATTGTACATGCAGTGGGAGTATTGAGCAGGTTTATGTCAAAACCAGGGAAGGAGCATTGGACAATAGTGAAGTGGGTTTTCAAGTATTTGCGTGGCACTAGTGATTATGGTTTGTGCTACCAAGGAAGACCAAGATTAGACAAAGTGTTGGATATTCGTGGCCTGTTGATGCACACTGGGTTGCAGATCTAGATCAGAGAAGATCTACAAGTGGGTATGTGTTTAATGTATTTGGAGGTGCAGTCAGTTGGATGAGTAAGAAACAATCTGTAGTGGCACTATCAACTACAGAGGCAGAATACATCGCAGCCACTCATGCAAGCAAGGAAGCAGTTTGGTTGCAGAGTTTGTGTTCAAGTATGGGGTTAGTACAAGAAGCTATAAGGATAGACTGTAACAGCCAAAGTGCAATTTTCTTTTCAAAGAACCTTGCATATCATTCAAAGACAAAGCACATTGATGTTCAGTATCACTTTGTGAGGGATATGATAGAAGACAAAAAGGTGTTATTGGTAAAGGTGGACACTTTGAAGAATACTGCAGATACATTAACAAAATCTGTGAGCTCTGAGAAGTTCTCTTGGTGTAGAGAAACAATGGGCATTGCAAGGCTGGATAAATGACTAATCTTTGACGTGGCCCCTTGTGGAAAGAAAACAACAAGTGGGAGAATGTTGGGTTGTGTTATATCCCTTCCACAACTAGCCCACATAGTTAACTGGGGGTTAGAGGGGGGGAGGTCACAGGGGGTTTGAGGCATACCCGTAACCCCACTTTATGGGGTCCAGGGCAGCGCCCCAGAAAATTTTGGTTTTGGACCCTATGTTAGGATGGGCGGAGCCACCTATGGTTTAGTGCATGTTTTTCGCACATGTTTTTGGATGCGATGGTTTTTGGTCCATGGTATTAGATGCGATGGTTTTCGATCCATGGTATTGGATGCTTCAGCATGTATAAATATGTATTATAACATTGAAAGGAACAAAAAATGTAAATAAAGCTGGTAGTCCTGGTTTTGGGATCCAGGGGAAAATCTTTGTGTATATTTGTTTTATGTGTTATGCTCTCACATTGTTTATTTTATGTGTTCCAGAATTCGTATGCAGGTAATTTCTATACAGGGTTAAAACCTACAATGTTCTGACTCTGAGTCAGAACCCGACAAGGGGAATGACAAAGGGAAGCAGATTATCGATGCGAAGCCCAATGCCACAGTTTCAACTATGAAGATCCAAAAGGAGGAACCCGAAGATACAAAGGAGGAGGAGAATATCTTCCACTCCCAGATGTGGGTAAAGTACTCCTCGCTACAGTTCATTGCCGACTGTGGGAGCCAAAAGAACCTCATTTCGGCAAAGGTCGTGAAGCGATTGGGCTTACCGACCATAGCACATCCACAACTATACACCATTAGGTGGCTTCACCAAGGACCGGATCTTCGTGTGAGCCAACAGTGTCGCCTTCCATACAACATCAAGCCCTTCACGGATGAGGTATTGTGTGACATTTCTCCTCTTGAAGTTTGTGATGTATTATTAGGACAACCATACTTGTGGAAGTGACATGCTGTGTAGGAATCAAGGCCCTATGTTTTTATTTTTACTTTGGGAAATAAGTTGTACAGGATACTAGAGGTGGCACCACCTATCGCCATATCTTTGGTTATTGTAAAACAATGTAGTAAGCTCATTTCCAAAACTGGGAATTTTTTTTTCTTGATGATACACCCTCAAGGAAAGAAGAAGACGATGGCCACAACCTCCAGACAAGGCCCCTCTGCACGACAACTACAGATCGACAAGGTCGTGGAGGAGTATGAGGACATCTTCACCTCCCCTGCAGGGGTTACTCTACACTGTTAGGTCAAGTACTCCATCAATCTGACCCCAGGTGCGCCACTACCCAATGGACCAATCTATCAGTTCTCCATTATGGAGAACGATGAAATCAAGAGGCAGATTCAAGATCTGCTACAGAAAGGTCACATTCGTTTGAGTTCATCACCCTATGGGAGCCTGATCATGTTGGTACAGAAGAAGGATGGGACTTGGAGACTCCGTATTGGCTATCGGGTGCCGAACAAGATCACTATTCGTAATAGGTACTCGATCCCATGGATTGATGACCTCCTAGACCAACTGAATGGGGAAACATAATTCAGCAAGATCGATTTGAAGTCAGGATATCACCAGGTACTAATCGAACCCTCCGATGTGTGGAAGATTGACTTCAAAGCCAAGGAAGGACTTATTGAATGGTTGGTTATGCCTTTCAGATTGACGAATGCTCATGAAACCTTCATGAGGCTAATGGATGACATATTGCAGCCATTCACCAATTCATTTGTAGCGGTATACTTGGACGACATCCTAATCTTCAGCCAGAGTTGGGAAGAGCACCTCCACCACATCCGACAAGTTCTCCAAACACTGCAGCAACACAAGTTATGTGCCAATTTGAAGAAATGCACTTTTGGAATGACCCAGGTTCAGTATCTGGGATACATTATTGATGGACATGGGGTGCATGTGGATCTAGCGAAGATCCAAGTCATTCGGGATTGGCCATCTCTAGCCACTCTAATAGAACTCCAGATCTTTCTAGGTCTTTCCAACTTCTATTGTAGCTTAGTGTTGGGATTTTCTCATATCACTTGGCCCTTGAGTCAAGTGACCAAGGGAGGAGTGAAAGAAAAATTCTTTTGGTCTGAATCTCAACAGAAGGCATTCACAGAGTTGAAAGATCGCCTTTGCGCAACGCTAGTGCTCATATTACCAGACTTGCAACAACCATTTGAGGTTGAGATAGATGCCTCTGACTATGCTATTGGGGTAGTCCTAACTCAACACAGGCATCCAGTGGCATATCATAGTGAGACAATTTCAGACACAGTCCGGAAGTATCCCACTTATGACAAAGAGATGTATTCCATTATGCAGGCCTGCCGAAAATGGAAGCATTACATTTTGGGGAAGGAAATGGTCATCCACACAGACCACCGACCCCTACAGTTCATACAAACCCAAAGGAAATTGCATAATGATTGCCATCAGAAGTGATCCACATATCTGCAACATTTCCATTTGAATATCAAGTATAAGAAGGGCAACACCAATAATGTTTCAAATTTCCTCAGTCGACCATTGATCATGGTGTTAACCACCATGCTCAACTCTTGTGGGCACGAGACTTCTGATTGGCCACTTCTCTACAAAAGTGACCTAGAATTCAACCACACATAGCAGACACTCTTGGAGGGTCAGCATGTTCCAGATTTTCACCTACACGATGCTCTGCTATGCCACCTGGGTCACCTTTGTGTTCCTTCAAGCGAGCATGCCAAGATCATTTGGGAAGCACACTATAGTCAGGTTACTGGGCATTTCAGGGTGGATAAAACGGTGGTAGTACTACATAAGTATCTCTATGGGCTGAATCTTTGACAGGATGTCGGGAAGTACATAAGATCATGCACTGTCTGTGCCATTGCCAAACCGACCATCAAGGAGCAAGGCTTCTATACCCCACTGCCTACCCCTAGTCGACCTTGGGAATCCATCTCCATGGATTACATGTTAGGCCTTCATTCCACTAAGCATAGAAACGACTATGTTTTTGTGTTCGTCGATAGGTTCTCGAAGATGGCCATTATGGCAGCCTGTAGGAAGAATATCACAGTAGAAGCCACTGCTAAACTCTTCTTTGAACGAGTGTGGGTACACTTTGGGATCCCACAGTCTATCATCTTAGATTGGGACAACAAGTTCCTCAATACATTTTGGTCCAGTCTCTAGTCAATGCTGGACACCAAACTCACTAAGTCCACAACCTTTCGTCCTCAAACTGATGGCCAGACAGAGGTTGTCAACAAGATGATTGTACACATTCTGCGCATGTACAATTCAAAGTGTCCACGCACATGGGACAAGAGCCTCCGTTATGTTTAGCACAGCTACAACCGGGCTCTCCACAACTTGACTGGCCACAACTCTTTTCAGGTGGGCTTGGGATTCCAACCATTATCTCCCATTGATGTGGCCATGCCATTTGCAGCTACTCACACAGATTTTTCTCATGTCTAGTCCGAAACAGATAAGGCAACCAACTTCATTAAGCACATCCAACATATTCACTAGTAGGTCCATGACATTCTGGAGAAATAAAATGCCAAGTACAAGTAGCGACATGATCAACATCGGGTGCCACACAAGTTTCAGGTGGGTGACAAAGTCTGGTTGCATTTGCAAAAGGAACGCCTTATCAAAACCTATCAGAAACTCAGACCACTCCGATATGGTCCTTACACCATTACCAAGGTTGTAGGAGACAATGAATTTGAGCTCAGCATTCCCCCATTCCTTGGCTTGCACCCAGTGTTCAATGTGGAATGCCTTCGGCCATACTTTCCACCATTATTAGACACATCCGACATTGCAGAACAACTCACACCCACAGAGTTAAATCTAGATTGCATAGAACAAGCTACAACTGATTGGATAATAGACACATAGATCAAGCACACTCACTAACAGAATATCCAACTATATCGAGTTGTCAAAGTAGGCTAACTCCTTCACTAGGGAAAGTGGCTCACCACGGACCAAGTTTAGAAGAAGTTTCCTCATCTCATGAAGGAACTCAACGTAATGGGGACCATTGCTTCCTAAGGGGGGAGGAATGATCCAGGTGGATATTGGTGGCCACCTGCCAAGTCCACTTAGACTCCGACCATTGTTTCTTTTAGCTTTTCAATTTCCTTAATTGTAGCACAGTTTACTATTTTTAGTAGTTTTTCGGGTCTTGAACTTCCAGAGCCATTTTGAGGTCCTAAACGACATTTTTTGTGGAAACTAGGAGCAACATGTGTCAATGGACCAATGTTTCTCTTCCCAAAGTTGTAGTTCTCAGATAGATCTTTCTAACAAGATATTGTATGGATCAAACGAGATCGTATGCCAAAGTTATAACCCCGGGAATTTGATGTACCAATTTACCCAAACGGGGCCTACAGTTTGGCGTTTCATCTTCTAGGGTTAGGTTTTTGGATGTTGAGGGTTTTCCATTGTTTCTCAACAATAAATAGGCCTTAGAGCCTTATTGTAATATAGTTCAGAGGCATGTAGCTGCCACATCTCTTCTCAGAGATAAGCTACCATTGCCCTAGCTAGTCTATTTCCATTGTTGTTTGTAAGAATATTTCAGTATTTTACATTAATGAAATGAAGTATTATTTCTACTGCATCTTTGTGTTTATGGTTATCTCTTCAATTTGTTGCGTTCCTATTTAAATCCGGATCACTTTCAATTCAAAGTAAAATGAAGTTGTATGTTATAGAAAAGCATGTATATTGTTACTTGAGAGAAAATATGGAGAGAATGAAATAAATATGATGAAAAATATTATCACTTCATGGGCACTTGAACGACTCCTATAATTTACTATAAAAGAAATGAGAAAACTAATTCAACTTTGATAGACAATCCAACAAACAAAAAATTGTAACATTCCACATCGGTAAATCAGGGAAAATTGTATAGACTACATAGTGATTAGGCATGACACTACTAGTACAGAAGGTTTTCCTATGGCTAGAAGCTCACTACAAGTCATTGCACAAACTCATGCAATAACAAGGTCTGTTGCTGCATAAGCCAAGTCCATGTTATTCAGGAACCCAAAAGTCATTGAATAAGATTTCAATGACACTTCCCAGACATGTGACAAATTCCTTCACATAGAAATATATATGATAGGACACAACATAAGCTCCATAATGAAATCCATTTAAATTTTCTTCAAACATAGTAATCCTTCAAATCTATCCAACACCAATTGTTGTTAGAAAGTAAGAGATGTTTGGTACCATTGTACTATACAAATGACTATAACTCTTCAATTGTAATAAATTGAGTTCAAGGACAATCTTGAACAACTAAAAATATAGGCATATTGGAGACCACTTCGTTAATCGTCATTGTTATATCATAACAACATATAATAAACACCATAAAAACATAGTCCCTTCTTCTTACCTGCCACATTTCTTATGAATGAGTAACAAACACAAAACAATAGTAAATCTATACTTGCATACAGTCAATTTTTTGCTCCCAGTGGTAGACAATAAGATTCAAATGAATAATGATGAAGTGCTATATAAGCTATATCATTTGAGTACTTGAGCGGTAGAACCATTATATACATGTGGATGGTCAACCATGTCGCATGTGTACATTTGAGTGTAGGTATGGGAATGTTGCATGCTCTATAAATCATAGTTACCTGCCAACCTACTAAGTTACCAAGTATTAGTAGAGAGAATGGATTTCCAGTACACACATTGGCATGCAAGAAAGATGAGATATCGGTGTTTGGAAAAACGTTGGCTTGTGATTATTGTTACAATCTACTACCTGGCAAGGGATGCCCGTGTAATGGTGGGGCTAGTAATTGCTATGAAATGTTGTAATAGGCAGTGAGTTAGTAGTTATAGGTCTATTTAAGGTAGATGTAAATGAACAACAATGGTGGTTAGTTCAACTGTCTAAATAAGTATACATGTATATCTATTAACTTTTTTGGACTCATGCAAAGTGAAAACAACATATATACACAACAATGAAGGGTTGTATTTGATTAAAAATGGATCCGCTTGATACCATTAAATGGTTATGCAAGGTTCTGGATGGTGCACAACATATATTAACAAAATATCTCAAGGAGATGTGGTTCCATAGAATATGATGATTGCAACATTTCTAGTGTTCTTCAAGTAACTGCAATGTTTGGGGTGTTATAACTATGAAAGGAAGGGTAGGAGAACTTGAAAATGAAATTATATGGTACGAAAAATTGAAAACATGACCTTGATTCAGAATAGGGATTAGGGAATTGCATTAGGCAAATACAACATATTTATAAATATAGGATAAAAAATATTCTTCTTCAACAGATCAATGAAATGCTATGGTGAGTGGGGCAGGATAGAATGATGCAATTTCCATAGAAACCAGAGGCAATATTGGTAGTTGTAAGTGCACTGTTATATTATTTCAACAGTGGTAAAAATATTCCAATAGAAATATTTTAGATGGTGGTGTTCCCTCAATAGACAGGGAGGTAGATCAAATGTTTTGATCCATTTCTCACTGATTAAGTGGAAGAGCAATGTTTGACTACTGGAAAAGAAATTTTATTTCAAAAGTGACAATGTTCACAGGCCAACAATTTTACTTGTTCTAATGTTAATTGTGGCATATTCTGTAGTGTTTTCGGAATACTATAGGAACTCGTGGCAAAATGCACTGGGCCATATAATATAAATATGAGAAATATATAATAAATGTGAATTCACAAGATACAGTGACATGCAATCAACTATCTCTAGAAGAGGCAAGGATGATTATGTATTTTATTCTTTCAATATTTTTCAATTTAAGATGTTCGAGCATTTGTGGGTAAGTTGATTATTTGAGTTTCAATACCAACATCATACACAATTTCTAATCAAATTATGTACCATACTTGAGCTCCCAGATGAGAATGAACCAGGTGAATGATACCTAAGAAAAGACTAATGGATTTAATAAACTACAAGTAAAGCTTGTGCTAGGTGGAAGATCCATTTACAATTACAAGCATAGATAACTTAATTAGTTGATCGAGAGACAATGAGTAAAATTCTCAGCCCAATATGTCAAACATGTTGGCTTTATTACGAAGTCATCATCTGCCACTATTTGGGATGTGAAAAGAAAACTAGCAATTGAATCAGTAATGTCCAAGTCCTAGATGGCTAGTTTGTAGAAAAAAATCTAGTAAGAAAAGAGCAGGGTAAAGTCATTTATCTATTACTATGATAAACTCTTTAGGAGAGTCTCAGGACTCTCTTTTTCGTATTTTTATTGTACCCAAACTAGTGATGGTTAGATTTTTTTATGAAAGAGTCATTGGGTCTCCATACTTCCATGTTTAAGACAATCACTTCCTTCCCTACCCCCACTCGCTGCCCAATTCCAAGCAACACTCAAATGATTACATACTTTTTCAAGTCCTACCAGCTAACACGGACACCAGCTTTGTTTATGAGAGAGCCATTGGGTCTCTGTACTTCCCTATTTAAGACAATCATTTCCATTCCCCACCCAATTCCAAGCAACACTTAGATGATTGCATACTTTCTCAAGTCCTACCAGCTAACAGGGACACTAGTAGGATAACCTTCAGCAGCAACATTCTAGTAGAGCCAAGACCCGTGATATCCGAGGTGGGAGAGTTTTGAATAACAATATCTACTCTATTACATGATGGCCCTTGGTTAGTTGCCTCCTTAAATAAGTTAAGGAGCCAAACCTTATGAATATGAAAAGACACAACAACAAACAGGGAGACACTCTTGCGAATCAAGGAGTGGGTCTAGACAAGGGAACTTGTTTCAAAATTGATGGCTATCCACAACGTATGTGATTACCATAGGTATTTTATATATAGAACAAATTTCAATGTCATTTATCACAAGAGATGAATTCTATGCCAAAGGCGGACACTTGGCCCTCAAGGTTGGTTTAATGCATGCATTGAAACTCAATGTTTCCCGAGTGATGATCTTGGTGTATACACAACACACTCTCAGATCCTGTGGTTTTATGGCGAGATTACATGCCTCGTGGAAAGCTTGTGGGATATCTATTACAAGAGATATCTACACAGAACACCCCTAGTACTCTAAAAATGATCCTCATACTTATTATCTTTATTTTATGGATAAATATATTGGACATGATTCGAAGTTAAGATCATCAAGTTTCCTGGTGTGGTATTTTTGGCGTTATGCAGGGGCTGAGTTGATCTCGGTTGAAACTCTAGGAATTCTGCAGGTAAGGTTCATCTCAGGTAAGCAGGGTTCCTATAGCCCATATTCAATCTTGTTTTGCCTTCAAGGTTTGTTTTCTGTACAGTTTCTCGATTTTTTTTTATCTTCTATAGAAGCATTTGTGATAATTGGGTGAGAAACACCATTTACTTTAATGCGTTTTTCACTAGTCTCTTCATCGTGCCTTAGGTTCATTCTAAAGGGACTTATCACTTGTCTTTGGGGTTTTCTTAAAATTGAGGGTTTGACTATCAATCAAACCTAGTTCATATGCCCAAGAAATCTTTGTAATATCAGTCATCAATTAGCTTTAAATGCCTTTTTATGTCAAAAATTTGAGTTTACGAATGGTCATCTACTAAGTCATCTACTAATATGGTTTATAATAAGGTTGGCAGTGAATATGATGGTAGAGGTGATGATTGAGAATATGGTGGGTAGATAAGAAGGAGAGAAGATGATGGGAAATAAGATAGTGGATAGATAAGCATTTCTTCACAGGTAGCCCAGCCTATAGAGACTAGCATGGGATGTTCTTTATTAGTACTTCATCTCTTGATCAGGCAGTACTTCATAAGAGCACGAGATGATGGTTTCCATTACTTTGTTCTTTAAGAGTTGGAGCATAAGATGAATGGTTCTAGATTGTATGATGGATGGTTGTATGAGGATTCTTAACACACCCTTCTTCAGCCAAAGCCATTAGTTTAGTTGTAGTAGTGAATTAGAATTCCATTATTGAAATGGAAATCCTCCCATCCTTTCCTAAAATTCAATGAATAATCACGTATTGCAAGCATATATTTTCTTTTGGGGTGATTCTTTGTGGAATCAGAGAAACCACAAAGATTCAACAATATATTTGGATAAACCTGAATTCTAATACATTGAATGCTTTCATTAATGAATGTTATGTTTTTATAAATCAGGTATCAAACAAATATCAACAAATACATTACATTAAAGCATGATATTTAAAATTGCTCACTACATTGAATGTTTTATGTAAAAAACATCAATAGAACTATCAAAAAAATTCCTTACCAACCAACAATTTCTCTCAGCAACTCCAATAAATTAAAAAACTACCAAGAATATATTTTCATTAATGAAGTACCAAATAAATATAAGCAAATACATTACGTTGCAGGTTTTCATAAAGCATGATATTTAAAAAGAGTATATTTTCATTAATGAAATATCAAACAAATATCAGCAAATACATTACATTGCAGGTTTTCATAAAGCATGATATTTAAAATCCCTCACTTGAATACAACGAATGTTTCTATTAATGGAGTATTAAAAAAATATCAGTAAATACATTATATTACATGTTTTTAATATAAAACAAGTATAAAGTAAATGCATGTTTTTGCATGTTTTAATATTAATAAATACATTGCAAACTGTAAATAATGGTGTCGGTGTTGGTACATATAAATCTCACACTATTAAAAAAAAAATCCTTCATCAACCAACAATTTCTCTCAGCAACTCCAGTAGCTTA
Source organism: Pinus tabuliformis (assembly GCA_031772625.1). Classification (NCBI taxonomy): domain Eukaryota; kingdom Viridiplantae; phylum Streptophyta; class Pinopsida; order Pinales; family Pinaceae; genus Pinus; species Pinus tabuliformis. The sequence continues at coordinate 597,654,141 of CM062811.1, read as the reverse complement.
AAAAACCACAAGTGGAACTTAGAAACTCCAACAATATTAAAAACCACAAGTGTAACTTAAAATACCACAAGTAAACAGGCATAGTAACTTAAAAAACCCCAATGATTTCTCTCATGTCTCTCAGCAACTCTAGTGGCATAAAAAAACCTAACAAGACATAGTAACATAGTAACTTAAAAAACCACAAGTAACAAAACAAACCAAATCAGAGGTCTCGTAGTTCCTTTCATATATCACATATAATATGATATCAAAAAGGTAAAAAAAATTGATGTCTCTGAGTACCCTTCAACCACACCACACCTATGCTCTCACAAATTAATATGGTACCAAGATTCCATAATTAGTATGGTACCAAAATGGCATAATCAATTTTTCATTCTATGCTATCTCATATTAGTATGGCACCATACCACTATGCCATAGACCATTTCTACTCAAAATTTCAAAGAAAAATTTTCCAATACAACACAATAATACACAAAACCACTGCAAGTGGTCCTAATGTTTCGGACATAGATCATTTCTACTCTGAAATTTCAGATATTTTATTGCTCCAGGCCATAACGTCACCTATCAATTACCTCTTTGAGTTGTAGGAATCTTTTTCTGGCAAGAGTCCTATTAGAATAAATCCCCCTTCATGGAGACGAAGTACTGGGGATCTCTACCCCACTCGTAACCACATCAATGACAAGATAGAAGGTGGCTCTTATGGGATAGCTAGATGGATGGAAGCGATAGCCTCAGACGCAAGCACTCTGGCCACATCTGGTTCGATTGGAGCTAAGAGAGAGGCCCAGAACCTTAATTTACTTAGCAGTTGGGCCCTCAAGCCTATAGGTCCCCGTTAAGTGGCTGCTTAGTGATGGATTCTCAAATGAAACCCCTACTGAAAGTCAAATTGCATGCATAGAGTCCCTAGTTCTCGTTGTGAAAGAGACAACACCGAAGCCACTCAAAAAGATAGGATTTGATGGCAACATGTAGAATATCTCAGTCAGTTAGTCCTTCTAATGATTCCCTTCTTAAGAAGGGAAGTATGATAATTACTTCTCCTACAAAACCACTCCACTTCGAATCCAAAATTTGAAACCTGCAAAATCATTGTACATTATGGGATCACACCCTTCCTATTTCCCTTAGATTTTTCCAATGCCTTTCTCTTTCAACATCTCCATTAGAGCAAGCATATGCGACTCCTCCATGGGCACAAAAGCAAGGGCATCTGAAGTAGAAACCAAGGTCATTCGACCCACCATGAAACCCAGGTGTTGGAGTGGATACTTCCCTACTAGGATACTATAGTTGTCCACAACTTCTACCCTTCTTCATCATCAGAATGTAAGGGCAGGTCTTGAAAGGTCCTCCTACCCAGTCTTGATGAAGGCAGTGAGGCCTACCAAACCAAATCAGGCCTTGAAAAGATGGGGCATAGGGAAATACCGGCTAGCATTGGATATGGTTATGAAGGAAGGGATATTCGTTTTTCTTGCCATCAAGGTCCTATTATGCTTTCCCAGCATTCCAGGAAGTTATCAATCCTTGGCCTTAGCTAAGTAGTTGTAAGAAGAAGGATGTAACAACTCGCTTTGGGAGTGAAGTTTGAGGGGAAGAAAGGTGTGGGCTTCACATCCTGAATTACTGCTATTATACTGGGCCAATCATGGAGAAACTATCTATAGAGAATAGGTTGGGGAATAACCCTAATTATTATTCAGCTACTAATGAACTGAGCCACCAATGAATCGACCCTTTCTACCGCTTCAGCAGTAAGCAACTAAATCACCATTATTCATAGGCTCCTTTCGGATATAGCGGATGAGTGAATCGTTTAAATAGTGCATGGAAAGAGCCAGGAGGTTACAACACCTATTTCATTAGATTAGCTAAGGTAGGGGAGGCCTTGCCCCCTCCTAGTCAATAATTAGGTAGGCCAGGCAACCAGTGAACTAGTAACATGTACATAGTCTCACAATCAATACTTCCCACAAACCATAGTTGAATAGGCCTTGCCTTGTCTAAGATCAATACTTAGTTCAATAAGCTAGCAGAGTTCAGTGAGCATAGAAATTATGGGAAAGACGAGTAAGAAAGGAAAAAGTGGTAGTAGTGGTGATGGTGCTAGAAAGCGATAGATTGGTTGTTTATTGCTAGTGATTGTGGGTTGAGTATTAATGCGTGGTAGAAGTGAGAGTGGATGGGGAAATATTCTGGGTGATAACTCTCAATGGACCCACCTCCAAGTGCTTTCAATAGTGTGCG